>JALAZF010000142.1:13000000-13409479 GCA_022829125.1 Lathyrus tuberosus | reverse complement strand
TCCAGACCACGACCACCATATTTCCTCGACATTGTAGACTCTCCCCCGAGGAGTCTACAAACGATCTTATCTACACAGATACGTTTCATGTAATCGTCTACTAATGGCATTAAAGGGACGGTTACACTAGGGTGTTGACCACGAGCTGATCATTATTACTACACGTAAGCCCTAACAGTTACTTGGAACGGGTCACACGCTGGTCCCACCCGTTGCAAGTAACCGTTGGCCACGCGCTGGGGGTCTCCTATAAATACCCTCTCACTTGAGAGGGTCAGGATAGTTAACTTCTTACTCTCACTCACTTTCTCTGTATTTGTTGTGCCCTCACTGACTTAAGCATCGGCGAACGGAGGATGAGAAAACAGAGAAGGAAGAGGAAACAATTCTTGAACGAAAGAGCGAAAAATGAGAAATGAAGGGAAGAAAGAGTATTTATAGACAAATCATGGAACTCGAGAAGCTTGGGACACTCGAGTACTCTACCCTAGGCAGTCACCCTATGCAATGATGACAAGTGACACGTGGCACACTTGCACCGGTCAAAAATCCACGCGTGTCCTTTTGTCATCCCATCGTTTCAAAACGGAAACTTCTCATCTCCTCAACATTTTAACCAGATGCAACTCTTCGTTGCCCGCAAGCTATCAGCGCCCGCCTCATGATAATTGCCCGCAAGATATCAATGCCAGACGTCATGATAATCATGGAAATTTTGACTATGCTGATATCCTCCTCGGATCATCCCTTGGCATTTCCCCGACACGATTATTGACCCTCAAGTCATTACTCTGATACCTCAAAGCAACGACTTGGGGGGGGGGGGCTCCTGTTCTGGACTGCGTTGTGGTTTCCTACAATCAAACAGGCCCAATCCATACAACTTGAAGAAGCCTAATAAAGTCCTAGAGAAGGACACATGACTGCCATACGCGAGGCCAAAGGTATGTCGGGCACCTGGCTCCTTGACAGTGTCGAGCATCTGAGGATAAACAGGAAAGGAAGACATCACACCCTGATGAAATGGACCTCCTCGACAGATTAACTTCTCCCCGCGAGAATACTCCTAATATCGTTGACTCATAGGTCCTCGACAAGCATAGTTCTCCTCCGTTAGGTCATGTCCAGACCACGACCACCATATTTCCTCGACATTGTAGACTCTCCCCCGAGGAGTCTACAAACGATCTTATCTACACAGATACGTTTCATGTAATCGTCTACTAATGGCATTAAAGGGACGGTTACACTAGGGTGTTGACCACGAGCTGATCATTATTACTACACGTAAGCCCTAACAGTTACTTGGAACGGGTCACACGCTGGTCCCACCCGCTGCAAGTAACCGTTGGCCACGCGCTGGGGGTCTCCTATAAATACCCTCTCACTTGAGAGGGTCAGGATAGTTAACTTCTTACTCTCACTCACTTTCTCTGTATTTGTTGTGCCCTCACTGACTTAAGCATCGGAGTGCCCTGTAGGTACACCCCCCCCCCCCCCCCCCCCCCCCCCCCCCCCCCCCCCCCCCCCCCCCCCCCCCCCCCGTCTTTCATCATCATTGAAGTAGCAACTATTCCAGACTTCGTTGGCCATCTTCAAACTGTCTGATCCAGGTACGATCAGGTCTAAAATATGTGGTTTATATATTTTAGGAGTTTTCAATGATGTTGTTCATTCATCAATAGTGAAGACTTTCATGAGAAGAATAAAATGTGGGATTTGAGCTTAAAGTAAGGTGAATGTCTAGAGGTTATTTTAGAGAACCTTAATGAGTTTTTCATAAGACAAGGGATAAAAAAGCACGTGGCAATTGAGTTGTATTTGAGTTTCTGGGGTAAGGCTAGTGCCAAAACAGCTTACCTAGTTAGCAGGTGTTCATTTAACGGAATAGACTTGTAAATACATATGGATGTTTGAATTAGGAATAGACAACAATTTTGGGTTATGGAAAATAAAGATGCAAGCAATCTAACTCAAAAAGTGTGTTGATGCATTTAAGAGCAATACACTGATACTTGCATGCCTATTAGAAACAGAAAAGACCAAAATGGTGGATAAGAGAGGAAGTGTCATTATCTTATGCCTTGCGGATAAATTTCTAAGGGAATTTATCAAGGAGAACACAGTGACTTTGATGTGGGAAAAATTTGAATCATTGTATATGACTAAGTCTTTGGCTCATAAGTTGTGTCTTAAACAATAACTCTACTCATTCCGAGTGGTAGAGAAATATACATAGTAGATTACTTGACATAATTTCATAAGATTATTGATGATCTTGAGAATATTGAGGTGAAGATTGATGACGAAGACAAGACTCTACTCTTGTTGAGCGCATTACCCATATCTTTTAAACACTTCAAGAATGCCCTCTTTTATGGTAAGGAAGGTACTATTACTTTGGATGATGTCTAGACGATTGTGAGATCCAAATAATTTTCAAAGTTTAAAGATTTAAAGATTGACAATAATGGTGAAGGCTTAAGTGCCTCAAGATGAGGAAGTGAGCTTAGACCCTAAACCCTAAACCCTAAACTAGATTTTTGTCATGTCCCATGAATAATTTCCAAATCAAATGCAGGACAACTATAGTTGTGCTGTCCAATCCCTTGTTTTTTAGCTAATCAAATGCTTGCTTTTATCTACAATAAATGATTATTATATACATGACTATTCTAGTTCAGGTTTTACTATCCATATTTTATTGAAGATTTATTTTTGTAGGAATTGGTCCCCAAAAGCCGCTGAATAAAGTTGAGTCAATTAAGTAGACACATATCAACCAATAAAACCTCTCGAGATGACAATGTTTCGAGTTGTACCCGTCACGATGCGAAAAATACCCTAGTGTATGAACGCTTGAAATAACAATAGAGCCGCCACCGAAGTTAATTTTTAAAGGGAAAACGTCGATAAAACCCTAAAAGAACAAAAATATGTTTGTCGCAACCAAATTCGGGTTCAGAAGTCAGTTATGCGTGAGGAAGGTATTAGTACCCCATACATCCGTTGTACTCAACATGAACCGTTAGTAAGCTTTGTGAATATGAGTGTTAGCGTACGTCATTTGATTTGTTCTAATTATTATGCTGTGTTTATGTGAAATGGAAAAAGACTAAAAATAATTATTAACATACATTATTTGATTTCTTCTAATTATTATGCTGTATCTAAACACTCGGGGGAAAAGATGCCTACGCCCAATTAATCCTTTATCATCCACGAAAGAATGACTAAATTCAGTTAATTATTGTATTTTGGGACGAAAGACGAGTGTTCAAAATGCAAGCACTACAACTTGTATACAAACATTCAGGGAAAAAAGAGACTTACGCCCAATGCATCCCTTTTCATCTGATTTATTTAAGAAAAGAGATTTTGACGTATTTTTGATTAAATGCGAAAATTGACTTGATGTTGATCAAGTGTTTTGATTGGTTTTTTTGGTTTGAAATTGGTTTTATTAAAATATTTTTGTTTTTTTGACTTCGCTTAAAAAAGGTTTAGTTCTCCCATTTTGCTAATTATCCCATTTAGTTAATCAATTAAAACTATTAATTAATTAAATAATTTCATTAATAAAAATAAAGAAAATAAGAGTGAGGGGTGTGAAATAATGCACGAGTGATGTAATAGTAAACACATATACGGGCTTGGCCCAAAACAAAAATAAAAACTAAAATAAAACAAAAAAAAAAGAAAAGAAAAAAAGGGGGTGTAAAATTAAATCAAGGAGGTGGAGCCCAAATTGGACGCCTGAGCTTAACAGAGAGCCCAATAGAGGCCCACTACCCAGAGCCTCGCACCAACAGGGGGTGAGAGTCAGCAAAAGGGAGGTAAAGCAAACAAGAGACTGTGCCCAAAACCCAATCCAAGCAGTCAAGATAAAAAAACAAAAACAAGAGAGAGAAAAAAAACAAACAACGCGTTGTCGTCTGATCAAACAGAGACAGTCAAGATTTAATCCTCAGTTGATCATATCAGGAGTGTACGATGAGATTAAGAGAGATCAGATGGTGCAACGTATAGGGAACACCATGGGGACTCTTGTGCAGAAGTCCTTTGATTCAAGATCAAAGGGTTTAAGGGGCTCCATGTGGCCCAATTGAGAAGAGAAGAGGTGAGTTGATCAAAAGAGGGGAACAATGGTCCTTCTCTCATTTCACAACTCTCTCTCTCTCTCTCTCTCTCTCTTTCTCTCTCTCTCTCTCTCTCTCTCTCACTCTCTCTCTCTTTCTCTCTCTCTCTACAAACATAAAACCAAAACGCTCTCCCTTCTGTCTAGGATCAAACCAACCTTTTTTATAAGCAATTATATTGAAATAGATTACAAAAAGTGCTCAAAATAATTACAAAGTCATTTCAACATGAGATAATCTAAAGGATTTCTCCACCAATTGTAAAAAAACAAAACCGAATTACTCTTCGTACCTAAGAAAATCCAATTCAAAGAAGTAACTTTTATATGATTACACGTTTCTTCTAAATTCAGCCCTGCATTGTTGAATATCACATTGTTTCTCTGGATCCACAAACACCAACACGTCGCCAACCAAATCAACATCCTCTTTTTATTCCCAACCTTTTGACTCAATAACAAATTGAATTTCTCCGCGTGTTTTGAAATAGATTCTTCGACAAAAAACTCCAAATCCATCCAACTACAAATTAGCTCCCAAATTCTAGAGGCAAACAGACACGCGATAAACAAGTGATACGAGTCTTCAGTAGGATTAAAACACGAACCACATGTAATGTCGACAGGACTATGAATCACCCCCTCTTCTCTAACTCCTTCTTAGTAGGGAGTTTATTGATGAAAAGTCTCCAACCGAACACCTGAATTTTTGACTGAACTTTAACCTTCCAAAGCCTCCTAAGCAGATATAAAAATTCCTCTTCAAGACCAAAAATTTTCTGCAAACTCACCAACCCTTTGTAGCAGGAACTAATGGAAAACTGACCCAATTAATCCCCTTTCCAACTGAATGTATCTTCTGCAGAAGATTTGCACGAGACCGAAGACACTAAGTTCTTGAACTCCTGCCACCGAGAGCCATTTAGCGAAAAATGAACTCTCAAAGAAAGATGGATCACTTAGAGCAAGAGAATCGTGAACTCCGTGAAGAGGTTACAACTCTCAGAGCTGGTATGGAGAAGCTCAATAGCCTGGTAGAGTCTCTGGTTTCTCTACAAAATCAGTCTCCTCATCCTCCTCCCACTCCTCAAGCAACTCAGCCTCAGACCACTGTGATTTCAGAAGTTGTTTCTATGCCCGTCTCTGTGGCCCCGATCAGTTCTCCATCTCACTCAATGCCTCTTGGTTTTCCCTGGGGCATGACTTTGAACTTTATTCCTGAAGGATAGAAACATGCTGCTGAAATTCCCACTGTTCAGCCTGTAATGACAATTCCTCCACTTGTGGTGCGTGCTATCCCACATAATGATGCACCTATTTTCCATGTTGAGCCAAGTGAAAGCTTGGGTGTTTACGAATGAATGGAAGAACTTCAAGATCAGTTTCAAGAGATGCAGAAAGAAATCAAAGCTTTAAGGGGGAAAGAATTGTTCGGAAAGAATGCTCATGATCTATGTCTTGTTTTGAATGTGAAGATTCCCGCCGAATTCAAAGTTCCTGATTTCAAAAAGTATAAAGGTAACACCTATCCACAAAGTCATCTTGCCATGTATGTGAGAAAAATGTTCACTCACACTGACAACCATCAGCTGTTAATTCATTATTTCCAAGACAATCTCACTATTGCTGCTCTTAAATGGTATGTGGGTTTATATAGCACTCAAATCTGTACTTTCAATGATCTGGGAGAAGCTTTTATCCGTCAATATAAGTACAACTTGGCTATGGCACCGGACCGTGATAAACTCCGCGCTATGTCACAAGAAGAGAAAGAAACATTTAAGGAATACGCCCAAAGATGGCGTGAGATTGCTGTACAGATCAGTCCTCTGCTGGAAGAAAAGGAGATGACTAAGATTTTTCTGAAGACGTCGAGTTCATTTTATTATGAGCGAATGGTAGCCAGTGTGCCCAGTGATTTTACCAAAATGGTAAATATGGGTATGCACTTAGAAGAGGGAGTATGTGAAAGACGTTTGACCAAAGAAGGTAACTCTGTTGGAAGTACAAAGAAGTATGGTACTGGGTTTTCTAATAAAAAGGATGGAGAAATCAATGCCATTTCCCAAGAGAGGTCTAGAAAACACAGGGGAAGAACTAACAATCATCATCATCAGGAACAAGTAGCTTTAGTTACACCTGTCATCATTGCTGCTCTAGCTACTTCAAATTATCAACCATAATTTCAACAAAGAACACAAAAAAATCAAAAGAATTGTCCTCAGAGGATAGTTTAATTTGATCCTATTCCAATGTCTAATGATGAACTGTACCCTGCCTTAGTATAAAAGAACCTTGTACAGACGAGAGACCCGCCGACTGCTCCAAAAGAACTCCCATGGTGGTAAAAATCTGATCATTCACGTGCCTATCATCAAGGGGCACCCGACCATGATATCGAGAAATGTTTCCCATTGAAAGCTGAGGTTCAGAGACTTATCCAAAGTGAAATTCTGTCATTTAAAGATCTTGGGCCTAATGTTCAAGCCAATCCTTTGCCTAAACATAGTAATGCCATTGTGAATATGGTGGAAGGATGCCCTGGTACTTATCATATTTTTTATGTGAATTTGATCAGAGGTTCTCTAGTGGATATGCATGCTAGCCAGTGTAGATTGAGCTATTATGAGCATGATCATGCCGCGTACCGTATTTGTTCCCAAAACCTTAGAGGATGTTCTGTAGTAAAAAGACACCTTCAGGAAATGTTAGATCAAAGGTTGATTCAGATTACTCGTCCAAAGAATGATGCTGACCATGAAGTGAATGTCATTGGCCCACACTTTAATATTCCTGAACCCATTGAGATTTTTTACAATAGTCGGAAGTCATCTGTTACTCTGTTGGTAATTTGTTTACCAGGTCCTACTTCTTATGAATCTAATAAAGCTGTGCCGTATCGATACAATGCTATAATGCTTGAAGATGGAAAAGAGGTGCCTATTCCCTCTCTTTCTTCTGTCGTGAATATTGCTGACATTAGCAGAGTGATCCAAAGCGGGCGTGTGTTTGCTGCTGCACCTCCAAAGAAGGATGGCAATATCCCTGTTAACAAGTCAATTGTGTTTGAGACGTCTGTGGTATAATCCGAATTTGGATTTGGTACTGGCCAATCTAGTGGTGCAAGCCAAGATGCTGATGATGATGTGTTAAAATTGATTAAGAAGAGTGAGTATAAAATTGTGGATCAGTTGTTGCAAACTCCCTCTAAGATCTTTGCATTATCCTTGTTAATGAACTCTGAGGTTCATAGGGAATATATGAGGAAAGTGTTAGAACATGCATATGTGTGTCATACCTCGAAAAATATGATCTTCGCGATGTACAAAACTAGGATTTGCACGATCACGGATGGATTTATGAGAGTCGCCACCGAACTTTATTTATTCACGAGAAGGGATAGGGAAAATATCGAGAAAACCCACGGGGAAAGGATAGGGCATGGTCATCGCAACCATGTTGGGTTCAAAAATCGATTATGTAAGGGGAAGGTACTAGCACCCTCTACATCCATTTTACTCGATGGGAACCATCTATGTTGTCTAGGCACGAAAGGTATTCGATATCTTCTAGCTTGCTAAGGGAAAAACAGATGATTATTTGAGGGAAAAAGAAATATTTTTTTTTATTATTGAGTTCGTCTGAGTTTTGCAACTCAGTGCCTACGTATCCCAGAGGGAATCAGAACTCCGTAGTTCTTGTTGAAAATATTTTTTGGTTTGTCGTGTATTTTTTATGGACGATGCTAAGCAGCATGCCCTTTTTGAAAAGGTTTTTAAACTGAAAAGCCTGAAGGCAAAATGGTTTTGGATTTGTGAGATGCTTTATTAGGGTTTTGAAAAAAGTTAGAGAGATACGCATCACACTAAAGTCTATGACAATAGGAGCGAGTATTTCATACAATTGGTCCAGGCGTCCCACGTACGAAATATCCTAAGAAGAGGTAAGGAAAAACTCCCACTCATCTTTTCCTATGTATTTAAGGCTCATGGCGCATGATACCCATCGTATTTAGTTAAGACATTTTTTTTATTAGGAAAAGGTTTTAATTTTAAGCGGAAAGGAAACTAGCCTAATTCTACGATCCTAAAGTCAAGATTGAAGGGAACTAATCCTAATGTTGTCATGCAAGAGTTCAAAACCTAAGATCTACTCTGATCCAATTTGTCGGAAACAAAGTTGAATGAGAACCTAAGGGAACGTGGCAAATCAAAACCATCAACGGCACACCAGGATAATATAACAGTCATCAAAACTTCCACAAGAAATTGCAGGAATAAAAGTCAAAAGTGGCATTAAGATCAACTAGAATTTTAATTAATCCACTAGAATTTTCATTAATTAAAATTTTCACAATTAGAAGCTTAAGCAAAATTAACAATCTAATCAATGTTAACATAACAAATTAATCAAAACTTAATAAAAGGAAGGAATAAGATTAACATCTAATTAAAATCAACCTCAAAATAAATAAAATCAAAACTAAAAACAATAAACCACAAAAAAGGATAAAGCATGAATATTGAAACATGAAAGAAAACCAAATATTAGCCCATTATCCATGGTCCAAAGACATTTTTATTGGAGTCTAAAAGGAGGGGGTTTCAAAAAACGTTTGGGGCGTTGTTAAAAAGTTTTTGGGATTTAGGGCATGAGCCCACCTGTGTTTCACATCTGATGCAAATATTATGAATAGCAAGTGCATTCCAACGTTCATCCCCTTCTTCTCTCATCACCGGCTGCTGTTTACTCTTCACAACTTCCTTTCCCTTCCCAATTCGGTCACGCGAAACGACCTCCGACCCCAAGCTTTCCTCTCTCTTGTTTCCAACTTACCTCTCCTTTCGCTCTTATGG
Source organism: Lathyrus tuberosus (assembly GCA_022829125.1). Lineage (NCBI taxonomy): Eukaryota > Viridiplantae > Streptophyta > Magnoliopsida > Fabales > Fabaceae > Lathyrus > Lathyrus tuberosus. The sequence continues at coordinate 13,400,485 of JALAZF010000142.1, read as the reverse complement.
ATTCGTTACTACTATTCCCGCCGCGCCTATACGTTTAGCTTTACGAAAAGCTCGTCGAAACGACATCGAGCCCGCCGCGCCCGGTTACGGCTGGAATAACGCTATGCACTTCTCCCTTTTGTCTCAATCTAGCACATTATGCTCTTAACGAACAATTGCGGATTACTGCAAAAGGGACAACGTTTGAAAATCAAAATGAATTACCTGCTCGTGATGGGAATCAATCAGGTAAGAATGCTATTGCTCGCGTGCATTACTGTTGTGAGTTGATGATGCTTGTGTCGTGTTTGATTCGTCTGCGATGTGTTATATTTCTGGTTTTTGATCTCTGCCTCCTCTCGCTGTGTTTGATGCGTGTTTTTTCCTTCTGCAAATACGTGTTTGTGATGCTGTTCTTCGTGTGTGGTGATGTATGGTGCTATTGACAATTTTGTGTGTGTGTATTTCTGCTCTTGTAACGTCTATGTAACTATGGTTTTTGATCACTGCCTCCCTTACTGCCTTTTCAATTTGAGTAATATTGTTGCTGTTGTTATTTTTTCTCTCCCATGCCCTGCGTGTGATTGTATTTGTCTGGTGAATTTTTGACGATTTTTCATGTCGATTCCTTGCTGCAATTTGTAATGCCTATGAGTGTTTTCTTAACGTGTGTATGCTGCTCTTTATATAGGCTTCATACATTTGAAACTTGATGTCAAAATTCAATGAAACATAGCTGCTGTGAACATGATTTCATGATGATAATATTGTTTCTGTTTCGATTCAAACATGTCCTAACACGTTTAGATTCCTTTCCTTATTCGATCTTGATTTCTCCTTGAATACTTGATTATGTATGAGAATTGTTTTGGAATGAAACAGGCTGATTAGTTCCGATGATCGATGAACTTCAATTTGAAATGTTTGGCTTTTCTTAAAGTCATCTTCATTTTTCTTTGCAGCAATCAAACCTTGGACGATGAAGTAATGTTCTAAGACAGGTACCAAACCAACAAGTTGAGCTATCCTCTTAGAAACCATCTAATTGCTAAAAACTTCTGACTTAAATCAACTATAGCAAGGCCACAATGGGAGCCCGATACCATCTCAAGCAGCTTTAGTCATATATCATGTCTCATCAATCAAGTCCAGAAGATTGTCAATCTCTTGACTCAGAGCTGTAATTTTCTGCTAATGTGAAGCAATCTGATTCTCAATTTCTCTTCCTCCTAGCTTCTTCTCGTAACAGTCAAGAACAATAGAGTTTTTCCCATAAGCTTTTCCTTTTATCTCTTTCCTTAGGGATAAAAGGAAACAAGAATTGAATAAACCCGCAAAGTTGAAAACCTGAAAAGGCAACTTTGGTAAAAATGGGTATCCCGGTGGATTGAAAATCCGAAAGGGCGATCCAGACAAAAGTTAGGGATTTGAAAGCGAGAGACTGCGATCCGCGTTCGATCTGTGAGCTTATCTCAACAAAACGGAAATTATAATGGATAGGAATCGGTCCAATCAGTCCCTTCAGAAGGCAAGGTATTTGAGAGCGTCGAAGACATACGTGTCATAGCCGAATCAGAACTTGATGGAAATCTGTTTCCACATTGCCAATCTATGTATTTTCTTTTTATTTGCGCAATTGCCTCTTTCTAGGAATTGACTCCTAATGTAAATGCCTATTTACAGGCCAATTTCAATCAATAAAATTTCCTTTCATTCTAAAGCCTTCCTTTTGTTTTTATTTTTACTATTTTGTTTACAAAAACGTCCAATATTTTGATAAACATTGCATATGAAAACATTGAAGCTTTGTAGAGCATGTTAAAAACATTGGAAATCGCTTGAAATTTTGAGTGTCGTTGGTGGTAACCGAGGTTGCCATGCTGTACCTGGGATATTCTTTTGTCTGTTATATGTTTGCAGGAATTGTTGGGTCGTCACCAGCATGAGGCTCGTTTGACTTCTCTTCTCCCAGTAGAGTTTCTCTCCCCGGCAGAGATCGCTAAGGTTTTATCTTCCTCGGCTGAACACTATGAAGTTTCTGATTGTTCTCCCCAGCAAAAGTCCAGAAGTTTATTTTCCCAGCCAGGGTTGGATTAGTTTGTTGTTCTCCATCAAGAGTTTGTATCCCCAGACAGGGTAGGGATGGTTTGTTTATGCTCCCTGAGCATGTTTGCTTCTCCAGCGGTGGTGTCTCCTTATCCCCAGCAGAGTAAGGTGACAGACCTTTCCAGTTGGACTAGTTTATTAGTTATTTTTTTCCACAGGTCATTCTCAACGGGAATCCCTCAGTATCGTCGCCATCCTTGCAGAGTAGATGGTAGTTCCCCAACAGAGTAACGCACCTTGTATTGGCAATTCCCGGCGGAGTATTGTGCCTGGTGATGTTCCCCAACGGAGTTGGCATCACTTAGCATTGTCCCCTAGTAGAGTTGACATCATTAATCATCATTCCCTAACAGATTTGGTTATCAATCTCCTCAGCAGGTAGAAACCGATAATTGTTGTCATTCCCAGCAGGTCAAAGCCCAATTGTCATTGGCGCATCCCTTCATCATAATCTCGGTGGTATTTCCCCAGCAGCCGTCTGTTGTTCCTACTTTCCCGCGGAGTGGAAGTTTAATTTGGTTATGACCTCGAAGACAGTTCAGTTTGTCTTTCCCGGCCGATTTGGTTTCAGTTTTTCAGCATTCCCTCGGTGGAGTGTCCCTTTTGGATTTCACAAGCATCACTGTATTGCATCCTCAAACGCGTAGCATTTCCAGCCCGTATGGAGTATTACGCCATAAAGAAAAATTCAAACATGCATTCGAAGCATAAGCCAGGTTTGATACCCTATTTTTCAGACTTTTCCCCAGCAGAAAGTGATGTAAGTCAGGAGAGAGCGTTTAACTTTATCCCCCAAGCAGTAGATTTGTTAATCTTACTCTTGTTTCTTTCCGGAGGAGTTATCTTGTGTTTTCCCCTATAGCGTCATCTGTCTAAGCTTTCTCATTCCCCAACGGAGTCATCTATTCTTTGCTTTAGGTCGTAGGATCGGTTGATCTTACAGCCCGTTTCGGTTCTCAACCGTTCTTTTGTTGTAAGTTCGCCTTTGATTGGGGTTCCTTTTCAAAATCCAGTTCCGGACTGGTATCCTAGTTCCTAACCGACCCTTTTTGGTTCCCGACCGTCCCTTTATTGTAAGTCCACCTTCGGCTGGCAAACCTTTTTAAAGTCCACCTTCGGCTGACACCCTTTATTGTAAGCCAGCCTTCAGCCGACAAACCCTTTTAAAAGTCCATCTTCGGCTGACACCCTTTCTTTGTAAGTCCTCCTTTGACCGACATCTTTCTTTTAAAGTCCACCTTCGGCTGACTGTAGCGAGGTTTTTGTGGTTTCGAATCACTATCGCTTTGGGGTGCTATAGTTCGATTCATTTTTTTGTCCTGTGAAGCTAATTAAGGAAGGGAAATATATGTCTCCAATTAACCCTGCTTGCATACTGAGTTTAAACAGATGACTGTTGGTTTACAGATGCTATCAAAATCGTGGATCTCTCTTAGATTATTTGGCTTAAGAATAGAGTGTCTTGACGGTTCATGAGGCTTTTGAGAAGGTACTATATCTAATTTTTCTTTGATTGATGTATGAAGGTACTAGACCTAGAGTTTTTGATTAGTATGCTCGCTAAGATTTCGCAATCTTATGCCTACGTATTCCCGTTTAACGAAACAGGGAAATCAGAGCAATCGTAGTTCCTCCTATTCTATGGGAGGAAAGAGATGTTTTGGTGTCTTGTTCAAAGCCCAAGACAGAGGCTGAAAGTTTTATTTGTGTATTGTTCAAAGCCCAAGATTGAAGCTAAAAGGGATTTGTATCTTGTTCAAAGCCCAAGATATGAAGCTAAAGGGTTTTGGCTGAGAGAGAATTTGTCATCTCTAAAGAGGAACTGTTGATGTTCGTGTGCTTTGATCGAAGCACAATTTTGATGCTAAAAGGTTGATTGACTCAGCTAGGGATTTCTTTATACGAAGCCTAAGAGGAGGCTAGATAAGACCGACTCAACAAGAGAGTGTATAGGTTTTGTACCAGGCCCAAGATTGAGGCAAAAAAAAAGAGATTGACTCTTTGGAGATATCATTATATGAAGCCTAAGAGGAGGTTGACTTTTCCGAAGAAAACGTTCTTTCTGTCTTGTACAAAGCCCAAGATTGAGGCTAAAAGGTATTTTTGACTCCGTTGGGGAGGTTTATCCGTGTCTTGTACAAAGCCCAAGACGGAGGCTAAAGGAGTTTGTCTTAACAAGAGAGTCTTTTATATTCAACAAGAGAGTGTTTTTTCATGTCTTGTACAAAGCCCAAGACAGAGGCTAAAGGAGTTGACTCAACAAGAGAGTCTTTTATACTCAACAAGAGAGTGTTTTTATATGTCTTGTACAAAGCCCAAGACGGAGGCTAAAGGAGTTGACTCAACAAGAGAGTCTTTTATACTCAACAAGAGAGTATTTTATACTCAACAAGAGAGTGATTTGCTGTCTCGTACAAAACCCGAGATGGAGGCTAAAAGGAGATTGACCCAACAAGAGAGTCTTGAAAAGTGATGGACTCAACAAGAGAGTCTGAAAAGTGATCGACTCAACAAGAGAGTCTGAAAAGGTTAGCTCCGCTGGGGGAGGATCATTTGTACAAAGCCCAAGAGGAGGATATCTTACTGCTGAGGATTAGATCCATAGGCAGGTCCAAGGGTGAGGAACTCTCATGAGAGAGACCGGGTTTGTGCTGGAGATTGATCCAGAGTGATCGGTATTTTTTCCCATGTTTGAAAGGGACTTGAGAATGTATTTGAGACTCAAAGGGGTTTTAGATTGTCCAAGTCTACTGGTGAAGAGTTTTATCTTTTGTAGGATGCCCAAAAGAGGGCAAGGGCCTTAAGGGATGAGTACCAACCCTAAAGTGGCCAGAGGTTTGACACTGGAAAGACTGCTCTAGAAAAGGATGACTAAGTTCTGTCTTATACCTTTAAGAGGTTGTTAGGGTCTTTGTATCAAGCCCAAGAGAAGGCATGAGAACTTCTAAGAAGCCGAAGGTTCCTTGTACAAAGCCCAAGAGGAGGCGGGGATGCTTTTAGGAAGCCTGCGGGTCCCCAAACCAAGAGAAGTTCAAGAAATGCAATTCACAGAGAAGAGATCATTCCAGGAAAGTTCGAGTATTTGGAAGAAACTCAAGAGATGCTATTCACGGAGAATAGATCAACTCTGGGGAGTAGAATTTCTTTGACAATTTCTAAGGGTGACTGTCTGAGAAAAGGTTCACCGAGAATACTGCCTTTCTCTTTGTTCCATATTGATTAACCCCAAGAGAAGGGAAGACTATATCTGGAAATCCTATGGGGATCTAGTTTTGTTTGTATTTAAAGAGTGACCAACAGGGCTTTACCTAGTTCTAGACGTAGTTGCCGGGGAAAACTATAAATAACTATACTAGTATATATACAGTTGATATATGCCAAATATTTAAAAGAGTATGAAAGAAGACTAACCATGCACAGCTTCCCACAATACAGTTATATATATTTGACATGTATTTAAAAGAATGAAAGAAGACTAACCATGTGCAGCTTCCCACAATACAGTTATGTATATGAAAGCGTATAAAAGAAAGCGGATAAACACTTACTCGTTGTAGAGCTTCCATGTTGTTTTGTTAGTTGTTCAACAAAGAAATTTAAAGAAAGTTTTGATAGCAACTATACATTTGGGTTCAAAATCAAAGGAGAAAGTATTTGAACAGAGATCGGGGCTTACATCTCAGGGAGAGGCCCAAATTATAACAGTGATGACACTGTTGTTTTGTATCGGGACTTATACAACGACTGAGGCCCAAAAGTTTTGGTTAAAAGAGGATTGAGTCTTACACACTACTAGAGGCCCAAAGATTTATTTTTGTACAAGTGATGGGGCTTACAACTCAAGGAGGTGCCCGGATGATTTTGAAAAGGTGACGATCGCGCCGTTGTTTTGAAAATATACAGAGGGACTTATACAATATATGAGGCCCAAAAATTGTTTATTTACAAAGGGGTTGGATCTTACACTCTATTAGAGGCCCAAAAGTGTTTTTTTAAGAAAAGGAATGAGACTTACAGCTCGAGGAGAGGCCCAAATGATTATTTGTTTGAAAAACGGCGATCGCGCCGAGGTTTGAAAACACAGTGGGTCTTATACGATAACCGAGGCCCAAATTATTTTGGTTTTCAAAAGGGGTTGGGTCTTACACTCTATTAGAGGCCCAAAAGTGTTTGAAAAAGATTTGTGAGGGTTGAATTAATCAAAACCCTAATTTTGTTAAAAAAGGAATTAATTTTGTTTAAATATTAATAAAAATTTGATGAAAACATGTGAAAAATGGGTGGTGATCTTGGATCAATGTTTCAAAAATCATGTTTTTATCCACAAAATGATTGGAAACCAATTAATCTTGGAAAATCAAGAAGGAAAAAAATATTTTAAATGTTAAAAAACAAATAAAATTTAATTCTTTGCAAAAATATCAAATATATGAAATAAGTAATATTTTTGGGGATTTTTGGTAAAATAGAATATTTTAACATTTTTGTGAATTATTAAAAAAAGAATCAACTCAAAATCATTAAAATTCAGAGATAAATTAATTACTGAATCAATTAAATAAAATCACAAAATTCAAATATTCAAATTTGTGAAAAAGGCGCCAAGAACATGGGCTAAGAACACGCGCGAAGGGAGTTTTGCTAAGATTTGCATTTTCTATCTAATCTCACTGAATACTTGATGAAATCATGCAATCCATATATTAATCTACTCGTTTTCACCTCACGATCATGTCTATGGTCTTTAATTTCATTTATTTTAAGCAAGGAATAAGAAATTAAGACAAAACCTCAAGAACCCTAGATTCTGCATGAAGGCTGGGAATTTTGATACACGATTCATACAAAGCAAGTCATTGAGGGGAAACATTCTATGCATGATTATGAACATTTGGCAAAAGTATTGTGCGAGGAAATATGCATAGATTAAGAGATGACCAAGTTTAGGCTTACTTGAAGGTCTTGGCAGCAAGAGCAAATTGATTTTTGAGTTGGAGATGTTACAGATGAGTTGTGATGATATAAACAGCTTCCCTACACCATATGGAATGTGTTTGAATGCTTGGAGTGATTGGAAATGGACTGGAACAGGTTATGGCATCTCAGCTGCAACTTGGTTAAAAACTTGAGCAATTGGCTGGTGATTTTGTGAAATTGGTGTTCCAGATGTTGTTTAAGTGTTTGGATCACTTCTATATGATGTTTATGAGGTGTGTGTAATTGGTTTGGTTGGAATGGCTCTCAAACTCAAAACCCGATAGTGACTTTGCTTCAGAAGGCAATTTTGGAAGTGAGAAGGTGATTTTGAGGAAAGCATCAGTTGTAGTGCTTTGGTGTACTTAAACTGAGCACAAATGAACTCTATTTATAGTAGAGTAAGTTTGTTTTGCAAGCAATAGTAAATGGTGGCTGCAGCAGGCTGTTGGCCAATTGGATCATTTTGGAATCTCAAGTCTCCTCTAGCCATTGACTAGAGGTTAGAGCACAGGCCTATGGTTCTTTGATTCAAGGATAAGGCTTGACTGAAGTGTTCATCTTTGCTCTGATACATGCCACCTCTAAGCATCCATTGAATGCTCCAAAACAAAATTGGAGTCTTGTCCCTCTTTTAGACTTTTTAGGTTTGGCATGCTACTTGTAGTTCCAAAGACTTGGGAGGCTTATGGATCAGTGTTTGTCCCTCCTTGGTCTCCCCCTGAGGTGTTCAGATGGATAAACTTGTTTGTCATTTGCACAAATTGGCTAAATCGAGCCTTAATGCACAATCAGCCTTGCCAAGACAGTTTGCAGCAAGGCATATTGCCATTGTCATAACTCCTAGCTCAAGTGGAATTTCATGGGGTTCTTGGACATTTTGGAAAGCTGATATATCCTATTTCAATATGATGTCCAACTTTGGTTTTGATCCAACCTGAATTATAATGAAAAATGCCTCTAGTTTTGGGAAAAAGTAAGGCAGATTCTGACTTAGTGAAAATTTCACTAGGTGTTGGAAAAATGTCACTTTTGTGTTTTCAGCCATTTTGATCACTCCATAACTAAAAATCCACGAGGAATTGGAATGAGGCGTAGTTGACACTTTTGAATTATGCCATGAGGGCTATAAATCCATCTTTGGATCATTCAAAATGGTTGCTTGGATCTCAAGTTATGATCCTTGGAAGTTGGTACCCTAGCCACTTTGTTCCATAACTTAAAATTTTTTTTAAGTTTTTATGGTTACCCCTTTTACAAGTTATCCCACTTTCTTTGGTTTTTCTTGATGAATGATGATTCCAATCACACATTAACATCATTTTAGGGTTAAGGAACCATAATTGTGAAAAATCTCAAAAAGTCAAACTTTGACTTTTGTGCACAGTTGACTTTTTATCAGATGAATTCCAAACTGTGCGATCCTTTATGAAATCAAGTCCTTGACCTAAATCAAACTTGATGGGTATGTTCCATAGGTGTTATAGGGTGTATTGAATCATGTCCCAAGGTTTGGGAGTATGTCTTGGTCAAAAGTCAAAGGTACAGTTGACTTTTTTCTCAAAACCCTAATTGTGGATCAGATGAAATTGAAACTTGTGAATCAAACTTCTTGGATCAATCCATTGTTGCAAATGGATCAATATGGTGTATTGGAGAGCCTCAAATCATGTGTTGAGGTCTTGGCTCATGTTTTGTCCCAAAAGTCAACTTAGGGGTGAATTAGGTTAAGAAACCCTAATTCCTGATTTTTTTGTGAATGCATCCCTTGAGGCTAAATTGACTTGATGATTGGGTCCATGAGGTCTTATGGAGTATTTTAGGTTATGCTTTGAAGCATTGGCTCATGCCCAGAGGAAAATTTCCACCTGGAGGCCCTGGTCGACCAAAACCCTAATTTAGTGACACTGGCGATCTTGAGGCTTAATCCACTTGGAATGTTGCAACTTTGTGCTTGATTCTTGATATGGGAGTCCTCTTGATCCTTTATAGGTGTTTGAGAGGTTATAAAAATTGAAGATCATGTAATTCCTTGATTGATTCTTTGTCTATGTGTTCAGAGAGGGCTTAAAACCCTAATTCTGATTGTAGTGAATGCTCACCCATCTTTGTGGAGACTGATGAGGCATAATGATACATCCATATTGTGGTGATGATTTGTACAATGATGGGAAATCTTAGTGGTCAAAATTTGGGGTATGACACTGACACCCTTTATTGTAAGTCCGCCTTTGACCGACAAACCCTTTTTAAGTCCACCTTCAGCTGGCACCTTTTATTGTAAGTCCACCTTTGGCCGAAAAACCCCTTTAAAGTCCACCTTCGGCTGCCATCCTTTGTTATAAGTTCGCCTTAGGCCGATAAACTCTTTTAAAGTCCACCTTCAGTTGGCATTCTTGTTGTAAGTCCGCCTTCGACCGATAATCTCTTTTAAAGTCCACCTTCGGCTGTCTCCTTTTTTTCGTCAAGTCCGCCTTCGACCACCATCCTTATTTTAAAGTCCACCTTCGGCTGGCACCCTTTTTTTTTAAAGTCCGCCTTCGGACGACAAACTACTTTTAAGTCAACCTTCGGCTGACATCCTTGTTGTGAGTCCGCCTTCGGTCGACATTCTCTTTTAAGTCCACCTTCGACTGACACCCTATCACATTGTCTTTTTTCCCCACGGAGTGCAAATTTTATGGTTCTTTTGTATTTAATCCCCTTCTACCTTCAAAATCAAGGAGGAAGTACAGAAACAGATTGACGCAGGTTTCCTCGCCACCTCAGAATATCCTCAATGGTTGGCCAACATAGTGCCAGTTCCGAAAAAGGATGGAAAAGTTAGAATGTGTGTAGACTACATGGATCTAAACAAAGCCAATCCAAAGGATGACTTTCCCTTACCGCACATAGACATGCTGGTAGACAGTACAACAAAGTTCAAAGTTTTCTCCTTCATGGATGGATTCTCGGGCTATAATCAAATCAAAATGGCGCCGAAAGATATGGAGAAAACTTCATTCATCACCCCATGGGGCACCTTTTGTTACAAGGTAATGCCGTTCGGCTTGAAGAACGCCGGGGTAACCTATCAAAGGGCCATGACTACTCTGTTTCACAACATGATGCACAAAGAAATCGAAGTGTATGGCGATGATATGATTGCCAAATCTAGAACAGAAGAGGGGCATGTGACCCACTTGTCAAAGTTGTTCGAGCATTTGAGAAAGTACAAACTCTGCTTAAATCCCAACAAATGCATGTTTGGTGTTCGCTCAGGAAAGCTTTTAGGGTTTATCGTCAGCCAAAAAGGAATTGAGGTTGATCCTGACAAGGTCAAGGCCATTCAAGAAATGCCTTCGCCAAAAACTGAAAAACAGGTCAGAGAATTTCTGGGACGTCTGAATTACATCTCCAGATTCATATCCCTCATGACCGCAACATGTGCACCAATCTTCAAATTACTCCGAAAGAATCAAAGCTGTGTGTGGATAGAAGATTGCCAAAAAGCCTTCGACAGTATCAAGGAGTATCTGCTGAATCCACCTATCCTGTCACCTCCAGTGGAGGGAAGACCACTGATCATCACTTAACAGTCTTGGAAGACTCACTGGGTTGTGTACTTGGCCAACAAGACGAATCCAAAAGAAAATAGTCTGCCATCTACTATTTGAGCAAGAAATTTACCGATTGTGAAACTCGGTACACTATGCTTGAGAAAAATTGCTGTGCTCTGGCTTGGGCAACCAAACATCTTCGCCAGTACATGATTTGTCACACTACTTGGTTAATCTCCGAAATGGATCCGATTAAGTACGTCTTTGAAAAACCTGCACTCACGGGAAGGATCGCCCGTTGGCAGATGTTGTTATCAGAATATGACATAGAGTACCATGCTCAAAAAGCCGTCAAAGGAAGTATTTTAGCCGATCATTTGACTCATCAACCGATTGACGATCAGGAATCAGTCGGATTTGACTTCCCAGACGAAGATGTCATGTACTTGAAAATGAAAGATTGCGATGAACCGCTACCCAATGAAGGGCCCGAACCAGGTTCCCAATGGGGACTAATTTTTGACGGGGCTGCCAACATTTACAGAAACGAAATTGGGGAAATCATCATAACACCTCAGGGTACCCACATTCCTTTCACAGCCCGACAGACATTCAAGTGTACAAACAACGAGGCTGAATACGAAGCTTGTATCATGGGTCTCGAAGAAGCTATTGACTTAAGAATTAAGAACTTGGATGTATATGGAGACTCAGCCCTGATTATCAATCAAATCAAAGGAGATTGGAACACATACCAATCGGGATTGATTCCCTACAAAGAATACGCGAGAAGGTTGTTACCATTCTTCAACAGAATCGAGTTTCATCACATCCCTTGTGAAGAGAATCACATGGTTGATGCACTAGCCACTCTCTCTTACATGATCAGTGTAGGTCAATGGAACGACATACCTAAGATCGACATAATGCGCCTTGAGAGGCCCGCTTACATCTTCGCGATCGAAGCAGTCATATACGACAAACCCTGGTATCACGATATCAAGTGCTTCCCGCAAAAACAGGAATACCCGCCTGAGGCATCCCGAAAAGATAGGAAGAGACGCAGAAGGCTGGCAGGAAATTTTTTCCTGAGCGGTGATACACTCTATAAGAGAAATTTTGATATGGTCTTGCTCCGATGCGTAGACAGACCAGAAGCAAACACCCTGATGAAAGAAATTCACGAAGGATCCTTTGGCACTCATGCCAACAGACACACAATGGCGAGAAATATTCTGAGAGCAGGATACTATTGGTTGACCACGAAATTCGATTGCTACAAGTACATGAGGAAATGTCACAAGTGTCAGATATACTCAGACAAAATCCATGTACCGCCAACACATCTCAAAGTTCTCTCTTCCCCATGGTCTTTTTCCATATGGGGAATCGACATGATTGGCATGATTGAACCCAAGGCTTCGAACGGACATCGGTTCATCCTGGTAGCCATTGACTACTTCACCAAGTGGGTCGAAGCAGCATCATACACCAATGTAACCCGACAAGTTGTGGTCCGATTCATCAAGAACAATCTCATTTGCCGTTATGGTGTTCCAAACCAGATTGTTACTGACAATGGATCTAACTTGAACAATAAGATAATGAAAGAGTTGTGTGCTGAGTTCAAGATCGAACACCATAACTCATCTCCCAACCGACCTAAGACGAACGGAGCGGTAGAAACGACTAACAAGAATATCAAGAAGATCGTTCAAAAGATGGTTGTAACCTACAAAGATTGGCACAAGATGCTACCCTTTGCTCTTCACGGTTATCGCACATTTGTCCGCACTTCAACAGGGGCAACCCCTTTCTCTCTAGTATATGGCATGGAAGCAGTGCTTCCCATAGAAGTAGAGATTCCATCAATCCGGGTATTGATGGAAGCTAAGCTAACAGAAGCATAATGGTGTCAAAGCAGACACGGAGAATTGAACCTGATTGAAGAAAAGAGAATAACGGCACTATGCCATGGTCAGTTGTATCAACAAAGAATGAAGAAAGTGTTCGACAAAAAAGTCCGACCCCGTGTCTTCAGGAAAGGAGACCTGGTGCTCAAGAAGATACAATCATTCCTCACTGATTCCCGGGGCAAATGGACTCTGAATTATGACGGCCCCTATGTGGTCAAGAAAGCCTTCTCAAGCGGCGCCTTGAGACTCGCAACCATGGATGGAGAGGAATTCACCTACCCCACGAATGTTGACGTAGTCAAGAAATACTTTGCCTAAATAAAATAAAAAAAATGTCTTGGTGGATTGAAAACCTGAAAAGGCGGTCCAGGCAAAAATTTGAGACATAACAAAAAAAACTCATCCCGATGGATTGGAAACCTTAAAATGCAATCCAGGAAAAAGTTAGGGATTAATGGCAAGTAACTACGTCCGACAAGGTGAAATTCCCCAGCGGTAACACTATTCATCGAAAAACTTCCAGTCAAGGTCATTTTCGACAGAAGCTCAGGATGTCCAGAATTCAAAGTTGGTAGAAGGATAACGGTTGTTATGTTTCAATGTAGCCCTTTTCCCTTAAATTACCATTTTCTAAACTTTGTAAATGCTTTATGGAATAAGGCGCTTGGCTGATTTCCATCCTATCAATAAAATTTGAGCCCTAGTGTTTTTGTTTGCAATTCTCATTTGTTTTAGCTTTACAAAATGACATTTTAGCATGGTCAACGATTCTTGAAATAATACAAAAAGGAATTTAATTGTCAAAATTTTTTTTGCTTTTTAAAATAAAGATGGCAATTATTTTTGACTTTGAATATCGAAAAGAACATCGATCGCTTCTCCGAAGGTGATTGAATATCAAAGTGCAGAATCAAAGTACTCCTTCTAAACCAGTACGCCTGAATGAAGGATCAACTATGTCAGATGCAAATGTCCCATTTGATATCCCCGGCAGAGTTCGTATCTCTTAAGATCAACTGAATAATTCTTTCTCCCCACGGGGACCGCCTCTTCTAAGCAAGGAAGGATTGCTATCATGAACCAATGGTACTTTTCATCCCCCACAGTGGCCGAGTATCCCTCGTGTTCATTCACTAGTCTGTATGTCACGTCAGTTTTGTCAGCATAAACATACATACATCATGCATTATTGATTCATATTCATATTCATATTCATATTCATATTCATATTGCATTACTATCACTCTGGTTATATTCATGCCCCAAGTGATAAAAGTCCTCTTGTCAATCAAGTTGTCAGTTCTTTCCTCGTCAGGAAATGTATCGTCTAAACAATCTCTCCCCCAGTTTGTTTCTGGATTGGAGACGGTCCTCGACCACTTTGATAACTTGAACCTTTGAAAGGCAAGAAGATATTCGGTAAACACCTTTGGAACATCACTCTTCACCATTGAAGATGACATTTTCGCTTTCCCGGATTAAGGAAAATCCCCAGAGAAAGCCTTTCAACCAAAGACTCTCGGCAACACATCGGTTTTTCTCCCGAGAAAGTCGATGTTAATGAAGTCATCAGCACCTCAAAATTGAATTACATCACATGACATTTCTCCGAAAGGATCTCGAAGAAAAGTATGATGTAATATCCCTAAGCAAAAAGAGGTCTTTCAAGAGATTCGTTTTTTCCAGTAGAGTCAACAAATGGCGTCTCCAACGGAGAAGTTTGTACACCTCTACCGCTCAGACAAATGGGTACCCCCAGCAAGTCTGGCCTCAAATCTCTTTCCATCAAATGGCGTCTCTCCAGTAGTAAAACTCGACGAGAAGTTTAACGAAAACCGCTATAAATAACATCCCTTGTCAAGGAAGAAACTCGACAAGAAGAAACAGAGACCAGTTCCTTGGCTGAAGACCAGGACCGATGGGAAGTTTATTTCAGAAATTGAGACCAGTTCCTTGGCTGAAGACCAGGATCGAGGGGAAGTTTATTTCAGAAAATAAGACCAGTTCCTTGGCTGAAGACTAGGATCGAGGGGAAGTTTTACCCTTTTCTAAGTAACACTGCTTAGCAAAAGAAGATGGATGAGCAAGCCGCCATTCATAACAACCATCAAAATTTTGGGTATTATGATATTTAATCCTCTTGCACCCTGAATGTTCGAACATCTTCACCATTCACACCTTCGGGTCCAAGAAGATTAATTAGGGGCATCTGTCATACCCCAAATTTTGACCACCAAGATTGCCCATCATTGTGCGGATCATTGCCACAATATGGATGTGCCATCATGCCTCATCAATCTCCTCAAGGATTGTTGAGCTTTCACTACAACCAAGAATTAGGGTTTTAAGCCCTCTCAGAGCACTTAGACAAAGGATGAATCAAGAAATGACATGATCTTCAACTTGTCTAACCTCTCAAACACCCATAAGGGATCAAGAGGACTCCCACATCAAGAATCAAGCACAAAGTTGGCACATTCCAAGTGGTTTGTGCCTCGAAACACCCGATGTCGCCAAATTAGGGTTTTTGACGATTGGGACCCCCAAAGTGAGATTTTCACAAGAGAATGAGCCAAGACTTCAACATGTGACTCAATATGCTCAAAATAACCCTAGGAGCTCATTTGCAAAGCTAAAATACCCTCAGAGGATACATTCCCCAAAAGTCGGGAATTAAGGTTTTTACGCGGCGAACCGTTCCGGAGCCAAAAGTCAAAACATGACTTTTTTTTGGCAAAAATGATCCTTATGACTCATATTTTCATAAAATGTGATTTATAATGTCATTTGAACAAGAATTGATCAAGAAACCAAGATAACTTGTAAAAGGGGTAATCTTGAAAAATTGGAAATTTTTCTAAGTTACTAAATTTGGATGGTTTTGGTGCCAACTTTCAAGGATCATAACTTTTGATCTAGGCATCCATTTTGAGTGATCCAAAGCCTGATTTGTAGGTCTTCCTAAATTCTACAAAAGCTTCAACTACATCAAACTCCAATTCTTCATGGATTTTAAGTTATGGAGTGATCAAAATGACAAGAATGAAAAAAATGACACTTTTTCAACACTTAGTAAAAATCTGCCTAAGTTACCAGCCTTGAACATCAAAGTTCATGGGGTTTTTTCAGTTGGATTCAAATAGTTTCAAGACCAACTATGATCACACATGGATTGTACCATATGAGGGCTTTCTAAAAAGCACAAGAGCTTTCCATAACTCCATTTGAGCAAGGAGATATGATCCCCTCAAAACCACATTTTCAAACTGTCTTGTGCAAGACAGAATTTGGCAATTTTGCTCGAATTGGAAAAATTGGACAAGTTCAAGCATGGTTATCCATCTGTACCCCTCAAGGGGGAACAACCAAGGGACAAACACTGATCCACCAGCCTCACAACTCCATGGATCTATGTTTAGGCATGACACTCCTAAAATTCAAGATGCTTCAAATGGTCAATTTTGTTTCCAAGCATTTAACTGATACATAGAGGTGGCATTCATCAAGACAATGTTATCCAAGTTCAGTCAAGCCTTATCCCTGCCACAGAAGACTCATAGTCTGTGCTCTAACCTCAAGTCAATAGCTAGAGGAGACTTGAGATTCCACTGGATCAACATTTGCCATAGGCCTGTTACAGTTGCCATTCACAATTGCAGCCAAAACAAACTTACTCTACTATAAATAGAGCTCATTTGTGATCAGTTTGAGTACACCAAAGCACCTAAACTGATGCTTTACTCAAAATATCTCTTTCACTCCAATTTTGCCTTCTAACTCAAGTTACTATCGGGTTTTGAGATTGAGAGTGATTCTAACCAAACCAATCACACACACACACACACACACACACATACACACACGTCGTAAACATCATATGTAGGTGATCTAAACACTAACACAACATCTGGAACATCAAATTCATCAAGTCACCAACCAATTGCGCAAGTTCTTGACAGAGTTGCAGTTAAGGTACCACAACCAGTTCCAGCTCTTTTTAATCCACTCTAAGCATTCAAACACACTCCTTGGCGCCCAAGGAAGCTGTCCAGATCATTGGAACATAAATGTAACATCTCCAAACTAGAATTCGATCACCAGCTGCAAGAGGTAAACCTTAAACTCTCAAACTCTAAGAATCATGCATCATAAACATGTTTTCAAATTACCATTGTGTTTCTAAATATTTGTAGATCAATAACCCTCAATCAATTGCTGTTTATAGTTCGTGTATAAGATTTCATTAAGCTCTTGCAAATTTTAGGGTTCATCTGATTTCAACTTGTTATCTTTTGATTCACTTAATTTATACAAAACTGAATATTGCCATTGTGTTCCTTGTTTAAAAACACACGATTTTCATATTTGGATCGTGTGAAATGGTTGAGAAATGAGTGAGATAGGAGGCTTCACGTATCTTGCCCAAGGAAGAAGATGGCCATGGCGCCATTCTTCAGAAAACCAACTAGTTTTGCTATATATTATCCAGTTGCCACAATATAACTGAATTGACATTGCGCCCTAGTGGAAACACTAGTATTTGTGTGTGTGTAGCGAGCGAGAGGTCTGGGGTTCAAATCCCCCTCGCCCCAGACCTTTTGATTTTATTTTTTAACCATTTTCAAAGGTTGCCTTCACATATTATTCATTGATGCCACCCTCTTTCAGCCCATGCACATGGCTCAGATGGTAGAATTTTAAGCTCTCCACCCCAAGGGCGTGAGTTCAAGCCTTGGGGGGACCATTTCTAATTTTTTACCACTTGTTTTCTTGTCATTTTTTCACCATCTTTTTAATAACTTTGAAAATTAATTTCTCATTCATTTTTTTAATCATTTTTTATTGGTTCTTTTTGCAAAAAGTCACAAAAATGTTAAAATATTTTATTCTACAAAAATCTCACACAAAAATATTATTTATTTATATATTTAATATTTTCATAGAGAACTTATTTTATTTGTTTTTAAACATTTGAAAATATTTCTTTTCTCTTGATCTTTTCAAAACCAAATGAGTTTTAAATCATCTTGTGATTAAAATATCATTTTTTAAACTTTAACAAAAAATCACAAATGGTTTATTTAAACTTATTTGGTGTTTTTATCATTTTTTAATCAATTTTCTTTGAAAAATTACTTTTAGAAATGAAATTAAGGTTTCTTTGTACATAAACCTCTTTGGGCCTCAGTCATTGTATAAGTCCCGGTACGATTCTCAAAATAACGGTGCGATCGTTATTTTTCATCTGGGCATCTCCTTGAGTTGTAAGCCATATCTCTTGTACAAAAATAAACACCTTGGGCCTCTAACAGAGTGTAAGTCCCAACCCTTTTTGTAAATAAATACCTTTTTGGGCCTCAGTCGTTGTATAAGTCCCGATAAAATCTCGGCGCGATCGCCTATTTTAACAATTTTCAAATGGGCTTCTCCTTGAGTTGTAAGCCCCATTTCTTGTATAAAAACAACATTGGGCCTCTAATAGAGCGTAAGACCCAACCCTTTTGTACATAAATAATTTTGGGCCTCAGTCATTGTATGAGTCCCACTGTGTTTCTAAAACCACGGCACGATTGTCGCCTTTTAAACAATTCTTTGGGCCTCTCTTTAAGTATAAGCCCCAATCTTTTCAAAACAACTTTCCCTTTTGATTTAGGTTCAAACTCATAGTTGTCATCAAAACTTTCTTTAATTTCTTGAACAACTAATCATACAACTATTACAATGGAAGCTTGCTCACCTGTAAGTTTTAAACAGCTTTCTTTTACATACTTGCACACACACACATATATATATATATATATATATATATATATATATATATATTTGTTTATGCTGGAAACTTGCTCACCTGGAAGTCCTCCTACCCTCTTTTACATATTTGTCTATATATATTTCATCTGTATATATATGCTTGTATATATCTGCTTAGAGTTTGCCCAGACAATTAGGTCTAGGATTAGATAAAGCCAGTGGTGACTCTTTTAACACAGCCACTTGGGCTTATACAATATGGAACAAAGAGAAAAGCATTATTCCCGGTGAAACTTTTCTCAGACTGTCACTATTAGAAAATTGTCAAAGAAATTCACTTCCCCAGAGAAGATCAATTCCCGGTGAAACCTCTCTTGAATTTCTTCAAACCCTAGAACTGTTCACTAAAAAAAAGATTATTCCCGGTGAAACTTTTCTTGAACTTTTCTTAGGTTTGGACCCATGGGCTTCCTAAAAGCACCCTAGCCTCTTCTTGGGCTTTGTACAAGGACCCTCAGGCTTCTTAGAAGTTCTCATGCCTTCTCTTGGGCTTAGTACAAGGACCCCAAAGACCTCTTAAAGGTATAGGACAGAACTTAGTCATCCTTTGTTAGAGCAATCTTTCCAAAGAGTCGAAACCTCAGACCAATTTAGGGTTGATTCGCATCCCTTAAAGCACCAACCTCCTCTTGGGCATCATACAAAGATAAACCTTTCATACCAGTAGACTTGGACAGTCTAATCTCCTCTTGGATCTCAAAGACATTCTCAAGCTCCCTACAAACATAGGAGAAACCCTGGTCATTTGATCAATCTCCAGTAGAGTTATAACCCCATAGGTTCTGAAACTCAATCTTTCATCCTAAGTTTCCCCAACTAGGGTCAGCTTATCATCAATACTAACCTATCAGAACCTCAAGGCATCTGATACCTCAACTCTTCAATAATCCTCTGCAAGAGTTGATTCCCCACTTTGGACCTGCCTTTGGATCTAAATAATCCTTAGCAGAAAGCAGCCTCCTCTTAGGCTTTGTATAAGAAATTCCTCATCCAGCCTCCTCTTAGGCTTCATATAATGATTCTTTCTTCTTCCTCATCAACTTTCAACACTCTCTTGTTGAATCAATCACCTTCCAGCACTCTCTTATTGAGTCAATCACCTTTCAGCACTCTCTCGTTGAGTCAATCACCTAAAAACACTCTCTTGTTGAGTCAGTTCCTTCAGCCTCAATCTTGGGCTTTGTACAAGACAAACAAAACACTCTCTTGTTGAGTCAATCTTCTTGCTTAAAACTCTCTCTTGTTGAGTCCACCTTTTTCAGTCTCCTCTTAGGCTTTGTATAATGATTTCCCTCCGTAGATTTAGCCTAAAAAACACTCTCTTGTTGAGTCAGTTCTTTCAGACTCAATCTTGGGCTTTGTACAAGACACCTGAAATATCCTCAGCTGAGTCAATCATCTCCCTTTAGCCTCAATCTTGGGCATTGTACAAGACATATATAAACTTTCTCCAGCAAAGTCAAAACCTTCTAAACCTTCTCTTAAGCTCTGTATAAATATCTTCCCAGCGGAGTCAATTCCTCCCAGCCTTCTTTTAGGCTTTGGGAATTAATCTCCCTAAGCAGAGTCAATCTCTCTTTTAGCCTCAATCTTGGGCTTTGTACAAGACAAATCATACTCTCCAGTGGAGTCAATCTTCTTTTTTAGCCTCAATCTTGGGCTTTGTACAAGACACATAATAATATTCCCCAGTGGAGTCAATAACCCCTTTTTAGCCTCAATCTTGGGCTTTGTACAAGACAGGCAAAATATTCCCCAAAAAAGTCAATTCCTTTTAGCCTCCTCTTAGGCTTTATAATAATGATATTCCCAAAAAAAGTCAATTCTCTTTTAGCCTCAATCTTGGGCTTTGTACAAGACAGATAAACACTCTCTTGTTAAGTCAGTCTTTACCAGCCCCCTCTTAGGATTTGTATAATGAACTCCCTAGTGGAGTCAATCAATCTCTTAACTTCAACCTTGGTTGATCAAGGCACACAAAAATCAACATCCCTTCAGAGGAAATCAAAATCTCTCTGTAGGAAGATACTTTTCTGTATATCACACATCAAAACAGATAATCAAACAAACCTTAATCCAAGATAACTGCTGTAAGTGGCACACTTGTTGATTAAAAAATCCAAGTTGTAGTCCATCTCTTATCCTGGTAAATCCCCTCTTTCATCTAATTGTTGTAAGTGGCAAGCCTCTGGATTATTTACATCCAAGCCAATGTCCCTCTCTTAGCATGAAAAACTCCTAAGGAAAAATGACATTACTCTACACTGAGTTAAAGTTTTCTCCTTCAGGACAACACCCCTATAAAGGAAATTATGGCATTGATGGATTCACATATCCCAGTTAAAGTAATTCTCCTTTATAAACCAGTCACCCAACAGTTGTGATAAACAAACGAGATATCTCCCTTTAGAGATGACAAATTATCTCTCAGTCAAACCTTTTAGCTTCAATCTTGGGCTTTGAACAAGACACAAATACTCAACCTTTTAGCTTCAATCTTGGGCTTTGAACAAGATACCAAACATCTTTTCCTCCCATAGAATAGGAGGAACTACGATTGCTTTGATTTCCCTGTTTTCTTTAACGGGAATACGTAGGCATAAGATTGCGAAATCTTAGCGAGCACACCCATCAAAGACTTTAGGTCCAGTACCTTCACACACAAATCAAAAACCTTAGGCCCAGTACCTCACCAAAAACATCGGGAAAACCCGAAATCAACAAAAACTCTCTCTCTCAAACACTCCCAAAGGAGAAACTTTCCCAATCAACAGATAAACACCAGTAAGTAGGAAAAATAAATAGAAAATAGTATAATTGCTAATAATCTTTGGATAACCACATATAGGATGGGTAATTGACAACTTCCCATTGTATAACCTGACCCCAGAATCCCCGATCTCTTTAAGCATTTGTTCAGTAAAACATTTGCGTGCAAGGTTAGTTTTAGATAACTTCCCTTTCCTTTCCAGCTTCATAGGATAAATAAAAAATTAGAAAGTAGCACCCCACTCCTACCATTGCGGTGAGGAAAACCCATGGCGATAAGGTGGCCGCGTCACCGACAAAAATCGCACGCTACAACATCCCATAAAAAGAAGGAAGATGACTTCAAAGCTCAGATTGAAGAGTTGAAGAAGCAGCTTGAAGATAAAGAGGGGAAGCTCAGAGAAGAACTGTTCCAAAGAGCCAGAAGTGATCAACAACTCAAGGAACAACAACTTCATTTGAAGGAGACCTTAGCAGCAATGGAGGAGCTCAAGGTTCAGGTCAAAGTGAAGAAACCTAGAGTTGAAGATGTTTTTGGAGAAGATGATGATTTCTGGGAGCAGTGTTGCAATAGTTGGATGGGATTATTAACAGACAAGATGACCTTATTCAAGAGATGATTCAAAGGCCGAGGCATCCTGACACCAAGAACCTTTTCAAGGAGATCCAAGATTGGACCAGAGAGCATTGTGGATGGGGATGACTGACTTTGGTGAAGATGGAAGATATGCCTTAGTGTTGTTTTTCTTTTTGTATCGATCACCATCAGACTTGTTGATTGGGATCAGCAATTGTGTATTTGACTTTTCCTCTTTTGTATAAGCACTCATTGTATGACTCTTTGTTGGCTTTCCAGTTATGATATGATTATTTTTCCAGTGTTCTATCTGTTTTTTGTGTTTTATTGCTTTTAAAACTTTAATCAAGGAGTAGAGTACCCTGGAAATAATTAAGCGTGGCATTTGCATACATTCATTTTCATGGTATAACATAACAGGTGCTCGTGATCGGCTTTCTTATCTTTATCTGGTTTTCTTAGCAGGATTGTGAATTCTGATATTCACATACATTGTACTAGAGGAAATCAAAAAAGAGCTATGGAGAAAATTCAAGCTGAGTTATTTGAGGTTAGAACTCGCATGGACCAATTCATAGAGTTGATGCAAAACATGGCGTAAGGCCAGGAAGAACTGAGGGCGCTGGTTCAGCCCATTATTGTTACTCCCAGGGCAGACGGCTGTGGTGTAATTCCTCCTGACGGAGGTGGTGTTGGTGATAATCCTCCCGCCGGAGGTGGTGTTGGTGGTGCTAATCATCCCGGCGGAGGTGGTGTTGGTGGTGTTAATCCTCTTGGCGGAGGTGGTGCAGGTGTTGTTCATGGGGGTGGTGTAGTTCATGCTCACCATTGGGAAGTTGACCAAAAAAAGGATGCATTCTCTATGCATGATGTAGAAGCTGGTCTCCCAACTGAAGCTGAAAGGAAGTTCTGGTTATTGGAAGACAGAATAAAAGCTTATGAGAATCAAAATACTCTGGGTATTGACATGGGTGACCTGAGCCTCGTGCTAGGCGTGAAGATCCCACCTAAGTTTAAATTTCCTGATTTTGATAAATATAAGGGAAAGACTTGTCCAAAGACACATATCAGAGCCTACTATCGCAAGATGTCTGCTTACTCTGAAGATGAGAAGCTACTCATGCACTTTTTCCAAGACAACCTAGCTGGGGCGTCTTTGGAATGGTATATAGGACTTGAAAGGACGTATATCAGAAGCTGGAAATATTTGGCGGATGCTTTTGTTAAACATTATCATTACAATACTGATATGGCTCCAAATCGGACACAACTGTAAAATTTTACTCAGAAATCAGGTGAAAGTTTCAAGGAATACGCCCATAGGTGGCGTGAACTGGCTGCTAGAGTTCAACCGCCAATGATGGAGAGAGAACTGGTGGACATGTTCATGGGTACACTCCAAGGGTCGTACTACGACAGATTGGTTGGATGTACTTCCGTGGGGTTTTCAGATTTGGTAATGGCAGGTGAGCGGGTTGAAAGCGGTATTAAGATGGGCAAGATTCATAATGTTGTTGGTTCCTCATCTAGAGGAGGGAAGAAACTTTACGCTGGTACCCCCAAGAAGAGAGAGGGGGAAACTAATGCTATATCATCCTACAGAGGTAAAGGAAGAATGAGTCAGGGATCTCCATAACAGGTAGCTGCTGTAGCCATTCCGGCTGCACCACAACAACAACCATATGCTCCTAAACAGTTCCAGAGAAGATCGAAGATGGCTGATAGGCATTTTGATACTTCACCTATGCCTTATACTCAGTTGTTATAGCATTTGCTTCAGCTTCAATTGGTCCAGTTAAGGACTTTAGCTCCACATATCAGAAATCTTTCACCTGGCTATGACGCCAATGCCTATTGTGACTTCCGCTTTGGGGCATCAGGGCATCATATTGACAACTGTAAGGCATTCAAGCACAAAGTTCAAGATTTTCTTGATTCAAAAGCCAATAAATTCACTTCAAGCAATGGTCCTAATGTGATTCAGAACCCGATGCCAACGCACGGAGGTGCAAGGGTGAATGCTATTGAAGAGGTGGATGGGTTGAATTTGGTAACCAATGTTAATATGATGAAAACTCCGTTGTTGTTTGTGAAGGAGCGTCTGCTCAGAGGGGGTGTGTTCCCAAGTTGTTTGTTCGATTGTCAGAAATGTGCGGTATAACCAAAGGGCTGTGATTTATTGAAGGAAGGTATTCAGAGTATGATAAATGAAGGTCGACTTCAGTTTGACAGGGTTTCTATTGATGATAATGATGATGATAGTAAAGAAGATGTTTCCACCATTTCAATTCCATAGACTACGGTTCGTATCTCAGCATCAGTGAGGCAAGCGCCTGTTGTTATTACCATGCCTAGGCCTATGCCATATGAGAGTACCGAGGCTATACCGTGGAATTACAGTGCCGAGGTATTTTATAATGGCCAAAAGTAGGAGATCGTGAGTTCTTAAAATATTGAGTCCAATGTTGATAATATTGTGGGTGCTGGAGGCATCACTCGTAGTGGTTGGGTTTTCTCTCCACATATCTCTCTAGATGGTAATGTTGATACGTCCGCAAAGGGTAAAGGGAAATAAGTCATGATTGAAAACTCCACGTAGAAACATTCGCCTGAAGCTTCCTTTTCTAAGGATGTTGAAGAGTTTATGAGGATTATTAAAAAGAGTGATTATAAAGTGGTAGATCAGTTGAACCAAACTCCCTAAAAAATTTCTATTTTGTCTTTGTTGCTTTGTTCGGAGGCCCACACAAATGCCTTGCCGAGAATTTTGAATGCCATATATGCGCCTCAGGAGATTTATATTAACCAGTTGGAAGGGGTTGTGGGGCATGTTAATGCAAGTAATGGGATGGGTTTCACCGATTTTGATTTGACTCCGGCGGGAAGAAATCATAACAAGGCCTTGCATATTTCCATGGAGTGCAGGGGTGCTCTATTATCTCACGTGTTGGTAGATACCGAATCTTCCCTGAAAGTTGAATACACAGGGGGTGATACTCAGACCCAGTGACTTGGTTGTTCGAGCTTTTGATGGGTCAAAGTGGTCTGTTTTCGGAGAGGTGGTATTACCTATTAAGGTGGGTCCTGAAATTTTTGAGACAACTTTCTTCATCATGGACATCCAGCCAGCTTATAGATGTCTACTTGGATTTCCATGGATTCACACTGCAGGGGCCGTAACCTCAACTTTGCATCAGAAGCTCAAATATGTTGTTGATGGGAAGGTAGTCACCGTCTGTGGTGAGGAAGATACCATGGTAAGTCAACTGTCTTCACTAAAGTACGTTGAAGTGGATGGAGAGATTCATGAGACTCTATGCCAGGCGTTCGAAGCTATTCAAATTAAGAATGAGCCTTGGGCGGAGGATAAGAAGCCCGAAGTTTCCATGACGTCTTTGAAAGAAGCTCGTGCTATGGTTGAAGTTGGTAGCTCCAAAGGTTGGGGGTCAGGTTCTTGATGTGCCAGTACAGTAGGACAGGTTTGGTTTAGGGTATAAGCCTTTACAAACGCCTCCAAATATTAAAGGTCCTATCATATTTTCCAGTGTCGGGGTTATCTTTGATCAAGTCAATGCTATGCGGGAAGACGGCGTCGACAACGACTGTGATTTGGATAATTAGATCCACCCTGCATCCCAGGACAAGAGCTCTCCAACTGGTCTTCCGAGGAAATCATTCAAGTCACTCTTCGTGAAGAGTAATTTTCTCTGTTTTTACATATGTCAAGTCCTACGTTCTTCCCAAGACGTAATGATTCATTTGTAGAGCCTCATGTTTTTGTTTATAATGATTATCATAAATAAAGGACGTTTTGCATTCAAATATTTTGCTCACTGTGTTTCATTTTTTACTTTTACATTTTTAAATGGAAATGTGTTTTTGTTTGTTTGTTTATTTCTCATTCTAAATAAAGTATAAAACATCAATCATGCAGATTAATCATTCCAGATTCCATCAATAATGATTTTGCTATGGTTCAATATAACTTTGACAATCCGATATACCAAGTCGAAGATGAGGTTGAAGAAGGCTGTGAACTTCTGGAAGAATTGGCCAGACTATTGAAACCGGAGGAAAAAGTCATTCAGCCACATCAGGAGGCTATTGAGATCGTTAGTCTGGGTACCGAGGATGCAAAGAAAGAGGTCAGAATCAGGGCCGCCTTGGAAGACAGTGTTAAGAGAAGATTGATTGAGATGATGCAAGAGTATGCCAACATCTTTGCTTGGTCTTACCAGGATATGTCTGGGCTTGATACAGATGTTGTTGTGCATCGTTTGCCTCTCAAAGAGGGTTGTCCTCCGGTCAAGCAGAAGCTTATAAGAACTTGACCAGGTATGGCAGTCAAGATCAAGAAAGAGGTTCACAAACAGTTGGGCGCCGATTTTCTTGCTGTTACCAGTTATCCTCCATGGGTTGCTAATATCGTGCTTGTACCTAAGAAAGATGGTAAGGTCAGGATGTGTGTTGATTACAGAGATCTGAATAGAGTAAGCCTAAAAGATGATTTGCCGCTTGCTCACATTGATGTGTTAGTAGACAATAATGCTCAATTTTCAATGTTTTCCTTCATGGATGGCTTCTCTGGGTATAACTAAATCCAAGACTGATTCATGTTTGGCTTCATTTTCTCAAGAATTAATTCAAGATTTTAGTGAAGAATTCAAGAGTGTGGAAATTTGGTTCTAATGAGATTTGTAGATCCACGTGAAATTCAAGTTGTAATTGTCATAAAGGAATTCTCATGGTTAAGTGCTTAAGCAAGTGCAAGAATTTCAAGACAAAATTAAAGTTCAATAAAAATAAATCAAAGGCAATTGATTCAAGAAAATTTGGTGGGTGCAAATAATTATTCAAGGCCCATCAAAATATACAAGTCCATTCACTACAAAATTCTACAAAAAAATAGAGGATTTCTTATCCCACCCTTTGGGCTTCTAAGCCACCTAGCGAAATTCCTTTTATGCCCCCTACTTCCGTAGATACACATCCGGACACACCTTTTTTTTTTCCAAAATTTGGTTGTTTCCGGAGCTATATATATGGAAGCATTTTCTACGGGTATACGCTGAGGAAACTTCAAAATAATTCAATTCAGAGAAACTTCCGGAGATGTAACTCCGGAATGTCTGAGCGCCAGAATGTTCCGTAGATACAACTCCGGAAGTTTCTGCTATATTTTAAACCTGCATGATCACCCCCCATTGTTGTCTTTTCTTCTTCCATACTCTCTTCACCAACCTAAAAACCCTATACTATCAATATCATTTTCACTCCAAAACTCCAACTTTTTTGTGCAACAAATCACATGGAGCAAGAGAAGATCGAATTTCAGGTAAAAATACCCTTTTATCCACTACATTGCTCACATTAATCATCAATCTTTTGGAAAAAAAGTGACGTTGTTTCTAGAGTTGTACCTCCGGAACGTGTTGAAGATGAACACTTCCGGATGTACATCTCCGTAACGTATTAGTCTGTTTTTTCACAGCAGCTTTGTAATTTTTACTTATTTTCCTTATTGTTTACAAATAGATATGGTGCACCCTGATAATATCTCAAAAAAATTAGTTCCTTCAAACGATGTTTCTCCGAATGTTCAAGGGGTTTTCGTAAAGTCAGTAGATGTTGGCGTTGACTTTAATAACAAGCAAGAGTTTGACGTTCGTGAAAGCATGCTCACATGGATTCTTAGGACTGCAACAAGACTCAGTTTTGGTGTGGTTATAGGAAGATCAGATAATGGTTCGGAAAGAAGAAACGCTTTTGTTACTTTGTTGTGCGAATGAAGTGGGAAATATCAAATTCCTCTTCGGATATTTAAGAGAGAAGACACGGGTAATAGAAAATGTGAGTGTCTGTTTAAGCTTCGTGGTTACATGTTGAGTAGCAAAAAGTGGAAATTTAGTGTTATTTGTGGTTTGCATAACCATGATTTATGTTCAAAGTTACAAGGCCATCCTAGTGTATGTCGGCTCAAGCCGAAAGAGAAGACATGTATTAGTGACATGACCTTGAATCTTGTCCAACCGAAAAATATACTTGCCACATTGAAACGGTAGGAACCTGACAATATATCAAATATAAGGCAAGTGTATAACATTTGGTACTGCACCAACAAGGCGATTAGGGGAGATAGAAGTGAGATGCAACAACTGTTGAAATTGTTGGATGATAACAATTACGTGTCCCGGTACAAAACATGCGACGATGGAGTTATGGTCCGAGATATATTTTGGACTCATCCGGATTCCATAAAGTTGTTCAACACGTTTTCGACAGCGCTCATTCTTGATTCTACCTACAAGACCAACAAGTATAGACTTCCTTTATTTGAGATGGTTGATGTTACGTCTACCGAGAAGACATATTCTGTTGGTTTTGCTTTTCTCGAGTGTGAAAACAAGGACAATTTTACATGGGCATTAGAGGTGTGTCGGTCACTTTTGAAGGACCAAGTTGAGATGCCTAAAGCGATTGTTACCGACCACGATACCGCGTTGATGAATGCGGTTGCAAAGGTATTTCCTTTTTCTAATGCATTACTTTGTCGATATCACATAACAAAGAATGTGAGTAGTCGAGTTAAACCCGCGGTGGGGGAGAAACTAGTAGAGTCAGAAGGTGGAAAATTGGTGAAGGCCGGTGTGATTGTTGAAAAAATAATGGATGAATGGAATCGTATACTAAATTCTTCCACAAAAGAATTATATTCATTCAATTCCGGAAAGTGTGTGAAAAGTATCCTGCTTTGTTGAAATATGTTGAAAGCACCATTCTTGATCAGGTGAAGGAGAAGATAGTTTGTGCGTGGACCGATAATGTCCGACACCTTGGAAATACAACCACCAACAGAATTGAGTCAGCCCATGCTAGTTTGAAAAATTGGTTGGGAAATAGCAAGGGGGATTTGTGTCGAGATTGGGACTCCGTAAATCTCATGATTAAAAACCAACATAATGAGATACAAACAACATTCAATGGAGTATATCGGTATTGGAACATCGATTTAAAGACAACATTCTTTATTCTCAATTGATCGGTAATATGTCTCTGCCGGGGTTGAACTATCTTTTTCACGAGGCCAAACAAGCTGAAATTGTAGGTTCCGATAGCGCAAAGTGTGGTTTCACTATTATGAAAACCTATGGTCTTCTGTGTGCTAGTGTTATTGCTAAAAAGTTGAAACTAGGTGAGCCAATAAGAATGGACGCAGTTTGCCCTCATTGGAAAAGACTTAGTTTTGATGATGATGGTTGCATGGAAGGAGGTAAACCAAATATCTCTATTTTGACCGAATGGGAAGCAATACAAGAGAGATTCTCAAAGGCTGATGACAACATGAAACTCCACATCAAAGAACAATTGAGGAAGACTGCCTATCCTGAAACAACCGACATGAAACCTCATTCTCAACCCGTAAAGACAAAAGGTGCTCAGAAGAAAATGAAGCCTACACTGAATGAAAACTCGACTACACGGTCTCCTTATTGTGAGCACGTTGAGAAACTTGATCCCGACTCACCGAATCCTAAATCTAAAAAAAGTGTCATGAAAGTAGCCCGCATAAGCAAACCACCTCCGACCTTGATTCCACCGAAAATTCCATTCATCGACGAGATGCCGATTTTTATGCACAAATACATAGACCATATCGTCAATGCTGAAGAGGATGGTAATTGCGGTTACCGAGCCATTTCGGCTTTGATTGGTAAAGGAGAGGATAGTCATGTGCTTGTCTGTCATCAACTAATCCAAGAGTTGAAGACGCATAAAGAATCGTATACGTGGTTGTATGGAAAGAAAGAAAAATTCGATGCGGTTTATGAATCGCTTGTTCCTTGCTTGAGTGGTCTGGCACCAGTGTCGAAATGGATGACCTTCCCTGATATGGGTCATCTTATTGCATGTGCATATGATAGGGTGTGCATTGACTTGACACAATACAGGTTTTCAGAAACCTTTTATCCACTCTGCACCGCACCACCTCAAAATCCAAATGATCACATCATGTGTATTGAATGGCTTGCAAAATCAAGACATTTTGTACAAGTTTACTTGAAACCAGGATGCCCCATACCACCTACATCACTGGAATGGGTGACTCATTCAACCCCAAATGACGAGACGTGGCCGGATCGTTTTGTTGAAAGGATGTACGAATACGAAAGATTGAACAACATTGAAAAGGAATCGAATGCGGAAAAGTCCAAAGGGGTACCACCAATAGATTTAGCCGGCGACACTTGTTTTGATTCGTTTTGAATTCTTGTATAATCGGACGACTAATTGTAAATTTTTGAAATGCACATATGCCTTTTATTTGTCTATTATAACGTCCTTCTAAATTGAGTCCTGGTTTAAAAATGTAGCAGGGAAATTTCCGGATATGTATCTACGAAAGGTTCTTAATTAGGCAGTTTCAGTGGAAGTTCTAGAGATACATATCTGGAACCAATACTTATTGGATCGTTCCATGGATATAGCTCCGGAAACAAGTTTGACAGAAAATGGTTGGTCCATATTCACCTAGGTTTTCTATAAATTTTGGGTTTCATTTGTTATCTTTCACACAAATGCAAAAATGTCTCAATTGTTTGAAATCAAGATTCGTTGGTATGTCGCAAGTGTCTCCTTTTCTGATGACAAAACACTCGGGAGGATGTTCAAGCTCATGGATCTCACCCCCTTCGCCGATATCATAGACGAGATCTAATATCGCCTACCTTACAATGACAAATAAAAGGTTGTGAAGCTTGAATATCGTTCATCTTCAGTTGACAACGACGGGAATGTTACTTACAACAAGTACGAGCTCAAGAATCAAGACGATGTTAGAGCGATGTGGCGAACATATTTCGGTTTTGAAGAGAAGATTCCGCTAGAGTTGGAGGCGATGGTCCGAAGAACGGTCGATGACATCTTAGATATGTGCATACGTCCACTGGGCTATTGAAATGTAATATTTAAATTTATGTCAAAATCATCAATGTAACACCGATTTTATTTTATGAATGTTGATTTTATTGTTGCAATGTTGATTTTCTGGTATTCGGTTTCTAGGTTTTTTCCGTAATTGCAAAAAAAAAAGGAACAACTCTATGATCTCAAGCTGCAAAAAGTAACCTCTAAACGCGCAAGCCACAAATTACCAGCCCTCCAAGCTTCACCAAGCCAAGCAAACCCATGATGCTTCAAGCCTTCACAAAATAAACCTTCAGTAAAACAAATAATCCTCAAGCAAACATAAGAGCTACCGAGCCAAAAACAACTTTACAAGCCACTACATGATACACAAGCTACTACTTACAAACCAAGCAGGCTTCAGCAAAAACAATATCAGCTACTATGAAAATCAGCCACGAGCCTTTACGAAACTACAACACAAACAACCTTCACGCCATCCACACAAGCCAAGCATCAAAAAATACAAACATATGCCTAAACGACCCCACAAACACAAGCCAAGAAAAAAATACGCTAACGCATTTCACGCACAAAACAAACACTACAAGACGTAATATTCCAAAACGAAAACGTGAAAACGACTTACCACAAGCATCAAAACAGCAATGCAGTAGCACAAACTCTTCTCATTTTCTCCTATAAATAACAAGCTTTTCCCCTTCATTTACCAAGCCTCAAGAGCCAAATAAACTCTACCATTTTTCATCTCAAACTTGCCAAATCCAAAACCTGTAAATTTCATCACAGTTCATTCACCACCCACAACAACGCAAAACAACAACTCACGCACAGAATAATCGATTCACACACCAAAGGTAGAAGGTACTAGATCTAGAGTTTTTGATTAGTATGCTCGCTAAGATTTCACAATCTTATGCCTACGTATTCCCGTTTAACGAAACAGGGAAATCAGAGCAATCGTAGTTCCTCCTATTCTATGGGAGGAAAGAGATGTTTTGGTGTCTTGTTCAAAGCCCAAGACAGAGGCTCAAAGTTTTATTTGTGTATTGTTCAAAGCCCAAGATTGAAGCTAAAAGGGATTTGTATCTTGTTCAAAGCCCAAGATATGAAGCTAAAGGGTTTTAGCTGAGAGAGAATTTGTCATCTCTAAAGAGGAACTGTTGATGTTCGTGTACTTTGATCGAAGCACAAGTTTGATGCTAAAAGGTTGATTGACCCAGCTAGGGATTTCTTTATACGAAGCCTAAGAGGAGGCAAGATAAGACCGACTCAACAAGAGAGTGTATAGGTTTTGTACCAGGCCCAAGATTGAGGCAAAAAAAAAAGAGATTGACTCTTTGGAGATATCATTATATGAAGCCTAAGAGGAGGCTGGCTTTTCCGAAGAAAACGTTCTTTCTGTCTTGTACAAAGCCCAAGATTGAGGCTAAAGGTATTTTTGACTCCGTTGGGGAGGTTTATCTGTGTCTTGTACAAAGCCCAAGACGGAGGCTAAAGGAGTTTGTCTCAACAAGAAAGTCTTTTATACTCAACAAGAGAGTGTTTTTTCATGTCTTGTACAAAGCCCAAGACGGAGGCTAAAGGAGTTGACTCAACAAGAGAGTCTTTTATACTCAACAAGAGAATGTTTTTATATGTCTTGTACAAAGCCCAAGACGGAGGCTAAAGGAGTTGACTCAACAAGAGAGTCTTTTATACTCAACAAGAGAGTCTTTTATACTCAACAAGAGAGTGATTTGATGTCTCGTACAAAGCCCGAGATGGAGGCTAAAAGGAGATTGACCCAACAAGAGAGTCTTGAAAAGTGATGGACTCAACAAGAGAGTCTGAAAAGGTTAGCTCCACTGGGGGAGGATCATTTGTACAAAGTCCAAGAGGAGGCTGACTGTGCTGAGGAAAGAATCATTATACAAAGCCCAAGAGGAGGATATCTTACTGCTGAGGATTAGATCCATAGGCAGGTCCAAGGGTGAGGAACTCTCATGAGAGAGATCGAGTTTGTGCTGGAGATTGGTCCAGAGTGATCGGTGTTTTTTCCTATGTTTGAAAGGGACTTAAGAATGTCTTTGAGACTCAAAGGGGTTTTAGACTGTCCAAGTCTACTGGTGAAGAATTTTATCTTTTGTAGGATGCCCAAAAGAGGGCGAGGGCCTTAAGGGATGAGTACCAACCCTAAAGTGGCCAGAGGTTTGACACTGGAAAGACTGCTCTAGCAAAGGATGACTAAGTTCTGTCTTATACCTTTAAGAGGTCGTTAGGGTCTTTGTATTAAGCCCAAGAGAAGGCATGAGAACTTCTAAGAAGCCGAAGGGTCCTTGTACAAAGCCCAAGAGGAGGCGGGGATGCTTTTAGGAAGCCTGTGGGTCCCCAAACCAAGAGAAGTTCAAGAAATACAAGTCACAGAGAATAGATCATTCCAGGAAAGTTTGAGTATTTGGAAGAAACTCAAGAGATGCTATTCACGGAGAATAGATCAACTCTGGGGAGTAGAATTTCTTTGACAATTTCTAAGGGTGACAGTCTGAGAAAAGGTTCACCGAGAATACTTCCTTTCTCTTTGTTCCATATTGATTAACCCCAAGAGAAGGGAAGACTGTATCTGGAAATCCTATGGGGATCTAGTTTTGTTTGTATTTAAAGAGTGACCAACAGGGCTTTACCTAGTTCTAGACGTAGTTGCCGGGGAAAACTCTAAATAACTATACTAGTATATATACAGTTGATATATGACGAGTATTTAAAAGAGTATGAAAGAAGACTAACCATGCGCAGCTTCCCACAATACAGTTATATATATTTGACATGTATTTAAAAGAATGAAAGAAGACTGACC
The DNA here is from genome assembly GCA_022829125.1 of Lathyrus tuberosus. NCBI lineage: Eukaryota > Viridiplantae > Streptophyta > Magnoliopsida > Fabales > Fabaceae > Lathyrus > Lathyrus tuberosus. Next base: position 13,367,053 of record JALAZF010000142.1, on the reverse strand, counting down.
ATGCGCAGCTTCCCACAATATAGTTATGTATATGAAAGCGTATAAAAGAAAGCGTATAAACACTTACCCGTTGTAGAGCTTTCATGCTGTTTTGTTAGTTGTTCAACAAAGAAATTTAAAGAAAGTTTTGATAGCAACTATACATTTGGGTTCAAAATAAAAGGAGAAAGTATTTGAATAGAGATGGGGGCTTACATCTCAGGGAGAGGCCCAAATTTTAACAGTGATGGCACTGTTGTTTTGTATCAGGACTTATACAACGACTGAGGCCCAAAAATTTTGGTTAAAAGGGGATTGGATCTTACACTCTACTAGAGGCCCAAAGATTTATTTTTGTACAAGTGATGAGGCTTACAACTCAAGGAGGTGCCCGGATGATTTTGAAAAGGTGACGATCACGCCGTTGTTTTGAAAATATACAGAGGGACTTATACAATATGTGAGGCCCAAAATTTTTTTATTTACAAAGGGGTTGGGTCTTACACTCTATTAGAGGCCCAAAAGTGTTATTTAAGAAAAGGAATGAGACTTACAGCTCGAGGAGAGGCCCAAATGATTATTTGTTTGAAAAACGGCGATCGCGCCGAGGTTTGAAAACACAGTGGGTCTTATACGATAACCGAGGCCCAAATTATTTTGGTTTTCAAAAGGGGTTGGGTCTTACACTCTATTAGAGGCCCAAAAGTGTTTGAAAAAGATTTGTGAGGGTTGAATTAATAAAAACCCTAATTTTGTTAAAAAGGAATTAATTTTGTTTAAAAATTAATAAAAATTTGATGAAAACATGTGAAAAATGGGTGGTGATCTTGGATCAATGTTTCAAAAATCATGTTTTTATCCACAAAATGATCGGAAACCAATTAATATTGGAAAATCAAGAAGGAAATAAATATTTTAAATATTAAAAAACAAATAAAATTTAATTCTTTGCAAAAATATCAAATATATGAAATAAGTAATATTTTTGGGGATTTTTGGTAAAATAAAATATTTTAACATTTTTGTGAATTATTAAAAAAAGAATCAACTCAAAATCTTTAAAATTCAGAGAGAAATTAATTTTTGAATCAATTAAATAAAATCACAAAATTTAAATATTCAAATTTGTGAAAAAGGCGCCAAGAACATGGGCTAAGAACACGCGCTAAGGGAGTTTTGCTAAGATTTGCATTTTCTATCCAATCTCACTGAATACTTGATGAAATCATGCAATCCACATATCAATCTACTCGTTTTCACCTCACGATCATGTCTATGGTCTTTAATTTCATTTATTTTAAGCAAGGAATAAGAAATTAAGACAAAACCTCAAGAACCCTATATTCTGCATGATGGTTGGGAATTTTGATACACGATTCATAAAAAGCAAGTCATTGAGGGGAAACATTCTATGCATGATTATGAACATTTGGCAAAAGTATTGTGCGAGGAAATATGCATAGATTAAGAGATGACCAAGTTTAGGCTTACTTGAAGGTCGTGGTAGCAAGAGCAAATTGATTTTTGAGTTGGAGATGTTACAGATGAGTTGTGATGATCTGAACAGCTTCCCTACACCATATGGAATGTGTTTGAATGCTTGGAGTGATTGGAAATGGACTGGAACAGGTTATGGCATCTCAGCTGCAACTTGGTTGAAAACTTGAGCAATTGGCTGGTGATTTTGTGAAATTGGTGTTCCAGATGTTGTTCAAGTGTTTGGATCACTTCTATATGATGTTTATGAGGTGTGTGTGATTGGTTTGGTTGGAATGGCTCTCAAACTCAAAACCCGATAGTGACTTTGCTTTAGAAGGCAATTTTGGAAGTGAGAAGGTGATTTTGAGGAAAGCATCAGTTGTAGTGCTTTGGTGTACTTAAACTGAGCACAAAAGAGCTCTATTTATAGTAGAGCAAGTTTGTTTTGCAAGCAATAGTAAATGGTGGCTGCAGCAGGCTGTTGGCCAATTGGATGATTTTGGAATCTCAAGTCTCCTCTAGCCATTGACTAGAGGTTAGAGCACAAGCCTATGGTTCTTTGATTCAAGGATAAGGCTTGACTGAAGTGTTCATCTTTGCTTTGATACATGCCACCTCTAAGCATCCATTGAATGCTCCAAAACAAAATTGGAGTCTTGTCCCTCTTTTAGGCTTTTTAGGTTTGGCATGCTACTTGTAGTTTCAAAGACTTGGGAGGCTTATGGATCAGTGTTTGTCCCTCCTTGGTCTCCCCCTGAGGTGTTCAGATGGATAAACTTGTTTGTCATTTGCACAAATTGGCTAAATCGAGCCCTAATGCACAATCAGCCTTGCCAAGACAGTTTGCAGCAAGGCATATTGCCATTGTCATAACTCCTAGCTCAAGTGGAATTTCACGGGGTTCTTGGACATTTTGGAAAGCTGATATATCCTATTTAAATATGATGTCCAACTTTGGTTTTGATCCAACCTGAATTATAATGAAAAATGCCTCTACTTTTGGGAAAAAGTAAGGCAGATTCTGACTTAGTGAAAATTTCACTAAGTGTTGGAAAAATGTCACTTTTGTGTTTTCAGCCATTTTGATCACTCCATAACTAAAAATCCACGAGGAATTGGAATGCGATGTAGTTGACACTTTTGAATTATTCCATGAGGGCTACAAATCCATCTTTGGATCATTCAAAATGGTTGCTTGGATCTCAAGTTATGATCCTTGGAAGTTGGTACCCTAGCCACTTTGTTCCATAACTTAGAAAAAATTCTAAGTTTTTATGGTTACCCCTTTTACAAGTTATCCCACTTTCTTTGGTTTTTCTTGATGAATGATGATTCCAATCACACATTAACATCATTTTAGGGCTAAGGAACCATAATTGTGAAAAATCTCAAAAAGTCAAACTTTGACTTTTGTGCATAGTTGACTTTTTATCAGATGAATTCCAAACTGTGTGATCCTTTATAAAATCAAGTCCTTGACCTAAATCAAACTTGATGGGTATGTTCCATAGGTGTTATAGGGTGTATTGAATCATGTCCCAAGGTTTGGGAGTATGTCTTGGTCAAAAGTCAAAGGTACAGTTGACTTTTTTCTCAAAACCCTAATTGTGGTTCAGATGAAATTGAAACTTGTGAATCAAGCTTCTTGGATCAATCCATTATTGCAAATGGATCAATATGGTGTATTGGAGAGCCTCAAATCATGTCTTGAGGTCTTGGCTCATGTTTTGTCCCAAAACTCAACTTAGGGGTGAATTAGGTCAAGAAACCCTAATTCCTGATTTTTTTGTGAATGCATCCCTTGAGGCTAAATTGACTTGATGATTGGGTCCATGAGGACTTATGGAGTATTTTAGGTTATGCTTTGAAGCATTGGCTCATGCCCAGAGGAAAATTTCCACCTGGAGGCCCTGGTCGACCAAAACCCTAATTTGGTGACACTGGCGATCTTTAGGCTTAATCCACTTGGAATGTTGCAACTTTGTGCTTGATTCTTGATATGGGAGTCCTCTTGATCCTTTATAGGTGTTTGAGAGGTTAGACAAGTTGAAGATCATGTCATTCCTTGATTGATTATTTGTCTATGTGTTCAGAGAGGGCTTGAAACCCTAATTCTGATTGTAGTGAATGCTCACCCATCTTTGGGGAGACTAATGAGGCATAATGATACATCCATATTATGGTGATGATTTGCACAATGATGAGAAATATTAGTGGTCAAAATTTGGGGTATGACACTGACACCCTTTATTGTAAGTCCGCCTTCGACCGGAAAACCCTTTTTAAGTCCACCTTCAGCTGACACCTTTTATTGTAAGTCCACCTTCGACCGACAAACCCCTTTAAAGTCCACCTTCGGCTGGCATCCTTTGTTATAAGTCCGCCTTCGGCCGATAAACTCTTTTTAAGTCCACCTTCAGCTGGCATTCTTGTTGTAAGTTCGCCTTCGACCGACAATCTCTTTTAAAGTCCACCTTCGGCTGTCTCCTTTTTTTTGTAAGTCCGCCTTTGACCCCCATCCGTCTTTTAAAGTCCACCTTCGGCTGACACCCTTTTTTTTAAAGTCCGCCTTCGGACGACAAACTACTTTTAAGTCAACCTTCGGCTGACATCCTTGTTGTGAGTCCGCCTTCGGCCGACATTCTCTTTTAACTCCACCTCTGACTGACACCCTATCACATTGTATTTTTTCCCCACGGAGTGCAAATTTTATGCTTCTTTTGTATTTAATCCCCTTCTACCTTCAAAATCAAGGAGGAAGTACAAAAACAGATTGACGCGGGTTTCCTCGCCACCTCAAAATATCCTCAATGGTTGGCCAACATAGTGCCAGTTCCAAAAAAGGATGGAAAATTCAGAATGTGTGTAGACTACAGGGATCTAAACAAAGCCAATCCAAAGGATGACTTTCCCTTACCGCACATAGACATGCTGGTAGACAGTATAACAAAATTCAAAGTTTTTTCCTTCATGGATGGATTCTCGGGCTATAATCAAATCAAAATAGCGCCGAAAGATATGGAGAAAACTTCATTCATCACCCCATGGGGCACCTTTTGTTACAAGGTAATGTCGTTCGGATTGAAGAACGCCGGGGAAACCTATCAAAGGGCCATGACTACTCTGTTTCACGACATGATGCACAAAGAAATCGAAGTGTATGTCGATGATATGATTGCCAAATCTAGAACAGAAGAGGGGCATGTGACCCACTTGTCAAAGTTGTTCGAGCATTTGAGAAAGTACAAACTCTGCTTAAATCCCAACAAATGCACGTTTGGTGTTCGCTCAGGAAAGCTTTTAGGGTTTATCGTCATCTAAAAAGGAATTGAGGTTGATCCTGACAAGGTCAAGGCCATTCAAGAAATGCCTTCGCCAAAAACTGAAAAACAGGTCAGAGGATTTCTGGGACGTCTGAATTACATCTCCAGATTCATATCCCTCAGGACCGCAACATGTGCGCCAATCTTCAAATTACTCCAAAAGAATCAAAGCTGTGTGTGGATAGAAGATTACCAAAAAGCCTTTGACAGTATCAAGGAGTATCTGTTGAATCTAGATATCCTATCACCTCCAGTGGAGGGAAGACCACTGATCATCACCTAACAGCCTTGGAAGACTCAATGGGTTGTGTACTTGGCAAACAAGATGAAACCAAAAGAAAAGAGTCTGCCATTTACTATTTGAGCAAGAAATTTACCGATTGTGAAACTCGATACACTATGCTTGAGAAAACTTGTCGTGCTCTGGCTTGGGCAGCCAAACATCTTCGCCAGTACATGATTTGTCACACTACTTGGTTAATCTCCGAAATGGATCCGATTAAGTACGTCATTGAAAAACTTGCTCTCACGGGAAGGATCGCCCGTTGGCAGATGTTGTTATCAGAATATGACATAGAGTACCATACTCAAAAACCCGTCAAAGGAAGTATTTTAGCCGATCATTTAGCTCATCAACTGATTGACGATCAGGAATCAGTCGGATTTGACTTCCTAGACGAAGATGTCATGTACTTGAAAATGAAAGATTGCGATGAACCGCTACCCAATGAAGGGCCCGAACCAGGTTCCCAATGGGGACTAATTTTTGACGGGGCTGTCAACATTTACGGAAACGAAATTAGGGAAATCATCATAACACCTCAGGGTACCCACATTCCTTTCACAGCCCGACTGACATTCAAGTGTACAAACAACGAGGCCGAATACGAAGCTTGTATCATGGGTCTCGAAGAAGCTATTGACTTAAGAATTAAGAACTTGGATGTATATGGAGACTCAGCCCTGATTATCAATCAAATCAAAGGAGATTGGAACACATACCAATCGAGATTGATTCCCTACAAAGAATACGCGAGAAGGTTGTTACCATTCTTCAACAGAATCGAGTTTCATCACATCCCTCGTGAAGAGAATCACATGGTTGATGCACTAGCCACTCTCTCATACATGATCAGTGTAGGTCAATGGAACGACATACCTAAGATCGACATAATGCGCCTTGAGAGGCCCGCTTACATCTTCGCGATCGAAGCAGTCATAGACGACAAACCCTGGTATCACGATATCAAGTGCTTCCCGCAAAAACAGGAATACCCGCCTGGGGCATCCCGAAAAGACAGGAAGACCCGCAAAAGGCTGGCAGGAAATTTTTTCCTGAGCGGTGATACACTCTATAAGAGAAATTTTCATATGGTCTTGCTCCGATGCGTAGACAGACCAGAAGCAAACACGCTGATGAAAGAAATTCACGAAGGATCCTTTGGCACTCATGCCAACGGACACACAATGGCGAGAAAAATTATGAGAGCAGGATACTATTGGTTGACCACGGAATTCGATTGCTACAAGTACATGAGGAAATGTCATAAGTGTCAGAAATACTCAGACAAAATCCATGTACCGCCAACACATCTCAAAGTTCTCTCTTCCCCATGGTCTTTTTCCATATGGGGAATCGACATGATTGGCATGATTGAACCCAAGGCTTCGAACGGACATCGGTTCATCCTGGTAGCCATTAACTACTTCACCAAGTGGGTCGAAGTAACATCATACACCAATGTAACCCGACAAGTTGTGGTCCGATTCATCAAGAACAATCTCATTTACCGTTATGGTGTTCCAAACCAGATCATTACTGACAATGGATCTAACTTGAACAACAAGATGATGAAAGAGTTGTGTGCTGAGTTCAAGATTGAACACCATAACTCATCTCCCAACCGACCTAAGATGAACGGAGCGGTAAAAACGACTAACAAAAATATCAAGAAGATCGTTCAAAAGATGGTTGTAACCTACAAAGATTGGCACGAGATGCTACCCTTTGCTCTTCACGGTTATCGCACATCTGTCCACACTTCAACAGGGGCAACCCCTTTCTCTCTAGTATATGGCATGGAAGTGCTTCCCATAGAAGTAGAGATTCCATTAATCCGGGTATTGATGGAAGCTAAGCTAACAGAAGCAGAATGGTGTCAAAGCAGACACGGAGAATTGAACCTGATTGAAGAAAAGCAAACAACGACACTATGCCATGGTCAGTTGTATCAACAAAGAATGAAGAAAACGTTCGACAAAAAGGTCCGACCCCGTGTCTTCAGGAAAGGAGACCTGGTGCTCAAGAAGATACAATCATTCCTCACTGATTCCCGGGGCAAATGGACTCTGAATTATGACGGCCCCTATGTGGTCAAGAAAGCCTTCTCAAGCGGCGCCTTGAGACTCGTAACCTTGGATGGAGAGGAATTCACCTACCCCACGAATGTTGACGTAGTCAAGAAATACTTTGCCTAAAGAAAATTAAAAAAACGTCTCGGTGGATTGAAAACCTGAAAGGGCGGTCCAGGCAAAAATTAGAGACATAACAAAAAAAAATCATCCCGATGGATTGGAAACCTTAAAATACAATCCAGGAAAAAGTTAGGGATTAATGGCAAGTAACTACGTCCGACAAGGTGAAATTCCCCAGCGGTAACACTATTCGTCGAAAAACTTCCAGTCAAGGTCATCTTCGACAGAAGCTCAGGATGTCCAGAATTCAAAGTTAGTAGAAGGATAACGGTTGTTATGTTTCAACGTAGCCCTTTTCCCTTAAATTACCATTTTCTAAACTTTGTAAATGCTTTATGGAATAAGGCACTTGGCTGATTTCCATCCTATCAATAAAATTTGAGCCCTAGTGTTTTTGTTTGCAATTCTCATTTGTTTTAGCATTACAAAATGACATTTTAGCATGGTCAACGATTCTTGAAATAATACAAAAATGAATTTAATTGTCAAAATTTTTTCTGCTTTTTAAAATAAAGATGGCAATTCTTTTTGACTTTGAATATCGAAAAGAACATCGATCGCTTCTCCGAAGGTGATAGAATATCAAAGTGCAGAATCAAAGTACTCCTTCTAAACCAGTACGCCTGAATGAAGGATCAATAATGTCAGATGCAAATGTCCCATTTGATATCCCCGACAGAGTTCGTATCTCTTAAGATCAACTGAATAATTCTTTCTCCCCACGGGGACCACCTCTTCTAAGCAAGGCAGGATTGCTATCATGAACCAATGGTACTTTTCATCCCCCGCAGTGGCCGAGTATCCCTTCGTGTTCATTCACTAGTCTGTATGTCGCGTCAGTTTTGTCAGCATAAACATACATACATCATGCATTATTGATTCATATTCATATTCATATTCATATTGCATTACTATCACTCTGGTTATATTCATCCCCCAAGTGATAAAAGTCCTCTTGTCAATCAAGTTGTCAGTTCTTTCCTCGTCAGGAAATGTATCGTCTAAACAATCTCTCCCCCAGTTTGTTTCTGGATTGGAGACGGTCCTCGACCACTTTGATAACTTGAACCTCTGAAAGGAAAGAAGACATTCGGCAGACACCTTTGGAACATCACTCTTCACCATTGGAGATGACATTTTCGCTTTCCCGGATTAAGGAAAATCCCCAGAGAAAGCCTTTCAACCAAAGACTCTTGGCAACACATCGGTTTTTCTCCCGAGAAAGTCGATGTTAATGAAGTCATCAGCACCTCAAAATTGAATTACATCACATGGCATTTCTCCGAAAGGATCTCGAAGAAAAGTATGATGTAATATCCCTAAGCAAAAAACGGTCTTTCAAGAGATTCATTTTTTCCAGTAGAGTCAACAAATGGCGTCTCCAACGGAGAAGTTTGCACACCTCTACCGCTCAGACAAATGGGTACCCCCAGCAAGTCTGACCTCAAATCTCTTTCCATCAAATGACGTCTCTCCAGTAGTAAAACTCGGCGAGAAGTTTGACGATAACCGCTATAAATAGCATCCCTTGTCAAGGAAGAAACTCGACAAGAAGAAACAGAGACCTGTTCCTTGGCTGAAGACCAGGATCGAGGGGAAGTTTATTTCAGAAACTGAGACCAGTTCCTTGGCTGAAGACCAGGATCGAGGGGAAGTTTATTTCAGAAAATAAGACCAGTTCCTTGGCTGAAGACCAGGATCGAGGGGAAGTTTTACCCTTTTATAAGTAACACTGCTTAGCAAAAGAAGATGGATGAGCAAGCCGCCATTCATAACAACCATCAAAATTTTGGGTATTCCGATATTTAATCCTCTTGCACCCTGAATGTTCGAACATCTTCGCCATTCACACCTTCGGGTCCAAGAAGTTTAATTAGGGGCATCTGTCATACCCCAAATTTTGACCACCAAGATTGCCCATCATTGTGCGGATAATTGTCATAATATGGATGTGCCATCATGCCTCATTAATCTCCTCAAGGATTGTTGAGCTTTCACTACAACCAAGAATTAGGGTTTTAAGCCCTCTCAGAGCACTTAGACAAAGGATGAATCAAGAAATGACATGATCTTCAACTTGTCTAACCTCTCAAACACCCATAAGGGATCAAGAGGACTCCCACATCAAGAATCAAGCACAAAGTTGGCACATCCCAAGTGGTTTGTGCCTCGAAACACCCGATGTCGCCAAATTAGGGTTTTTGACGATTGGGACCCCCAGAGTGAGATTTTCACAAGCGAATGAGCCAAGACTTCAACATGTGACTCAATATGCTCAAAATAACCCTAGGAGCTCATTTACAAAGCTAAAATACCCTCAGAGGATACATTCCCCAAAAGTCGGGAAATAGGGTTTTTACGCGGCGAACCGTTCCGGAGCCAAAAGTCAAAACATGACTTTTTTTTTGGCAAAAATGATCCTTATGACTCATATTTTCATAAAATATGATTTATAATGTCATTTGAACAAGAATTGATCAAGAAACCAAGATAACTTGTAAAAGGGGTAATCTTGAAAAATTGGAAATTTTTCTAAGTTACTAAATTTGGATGGTTTTGGTGCCAACTTTCAAGGATCATAACTTTTGATCTAGGCGTCCATTTTGAGTGATCCAAAGCCTGATTTGTAGGTCTTCCTAAATTCTACAAAAGCTTCAAATACATCAAACTCCAATTCTTCATGGATTTTAAGTTATGGAGTGATCAAAATGACAAGAATGAAGAAAATGACACTTTTTCAACACTTAGTAAAAATCTGCCTAAGTTACCAGCCTTGAACATCAAAGTTCATGGGGTTTTTTCAGTTGGATTCAAATAGTTTCAAGACCAACTATGATCACACATGGATTGTACCATATGAGGGCTTTCTAAAAAGCACAAGAGCTTTCCATAACTCCATTTGAGCAAGGAGATATGATCCCCTAAAAACCACATTTTCAAACTGTCTTGTGCAAGACAGAATTTGGCAATTTTGCTCGAATTGGCAAAATTGGACAAGTTCAAGCATGGTTATCCATCTGCACCCCCTCAAGGGGGAACAACAAAGGGACAAACACTGATCCACCAACCTCACAAGTCCATGGATCTATGTTTAGGCATGACACTCCTAAAATTCAAGATGCTTCAAATGGTCAATTTTGTTTCCAAGCATTTAACTGATACATAGAGTGGCATTCATCAAGACACTGTTATCCAAGTTCAGTCAAGCCTTATCCCTGCCACAGAAGACTCATAGTATGTACTCTAATCTCAAGTCAATAGCTAGAGGAGACTTGAGATTCCATTGGATCAACATTTGCCACAGTCCTGCTGCAGTTGCCATTCACTATTGCAGCCAAAACAAAATTGCTCTACTATAAATAGAGCTCATTTGTGATCAGTTTGAGTACATCAAAGCACCTAAACTGATGCTTTACTCAAAATATCTCTTTCACTCCAATTTTGCCTTCTAACTCAAGTTACTATCGGGTTTTGAGATTGAGAGTGATTCTAACCAAACCAATCACACACACACACACACACTCGTCATAAACATCATATATAGGTGATCTAAACACTAACACAACATCTGGAACATCAAATTCATCAAGTCACCAACCAATTGTTCAAGTTCATGATAGAGTTGCAGTTAAGGTACCACAACCAGTTCCAGCTCATTTCAATCCACTCTAAGCATTCAAACACACTCCTTGGCGCCCAAGAAAGCTGTCCAGATCATTGGAACACAACTGTAACATCTCCAAACTAGAATTCGATCACCAGCTGCAAGAGGTAAACCTTAAAATCTCAAACTCTATGAATCATGCATCATAAACATGTTTTCAAATTACCATTGTGTTTCTGAATGTTTGTAGATCAATAACCCTCAATCAATTGCTGTTTATAGTTCGTGTATAAGATTTCATTAAGCTCTTGCAAATTTTAGGGTTCATCTGATATCAACTTGTTATCTTTTGATTCACTTAATTTATACAAAACTGAATATTGCCATTGCGTTCCTTGTTTAAAAACGCACGATTTTCATATTTGGATCGTGTGAAATGGTTGAGAAACGAGTGAGATAGGAGGCTCACGTATCTTGCCCAAGGAAGAAGATGGCCATGGCGCCATTCTTCAGAAAACCAACTAGTTTAGCTATATATTATTCAGTTGCCACAATATAACTGAATTGGCATTGCGCCCTAGTGGAAACACTAGTATTTGTGTGTGTGTAGCGAGCGAGAGGTCTGGGGTTCGAATCCCCCTCGCCCCAGACCTTTTGATTTTTTTTTAAACCATTTTCAAAGGTTGCCTTCACATATTATTCATTGATGCCATCCTCTTTCAGCCCATGCACATGGCTCAGATGGTAGAATTTTAAGCTCTCCACCCCAAGGGCGTGACTTTAAGCCTTGGGGGGACCATTTCTAATTTTTTACCACTTGTTTTCTTGTCATTTTTTCACCATCTTTTTAATAACTTTGAAAATTAATTTCTCATTCATTTTTTTATCATTTTTTATTGGTTCTTTTTGCAAAAAGTCACAAAAATGTTAAAATATTTTATTCTACAAAAATCTCACACAAAAATATTATTTATTTATATATTTAATATTTTCATAAAGAACTTATTTTATTTGTTTTTAAACATTTGAAAATATTTCTTTTCTCTTGATCTTTTCAAAACCAAATGAGTTTTAAATCATCTTGTGATTAAAACATCATTTTTTAAACTTTAACAAAAAATCACAAATGGTTTATTTAAACTTATTTGGTGTTTTTATCATTTTTTAATTAATTTTCTTTGAAAAATTACTTTTAGAAATGAAATTAGGGTTTCTTTGATTTTGATATTTATCAAACATTTCAAAATACACCTTGGGCCTTTAATAGAGCATAAGACCCAACCCTCTTTTGTACATAAACCTCTTTGGGCCTCAGTCATTGTATAAGTCCCGGTACGATTCTCAAAATAATGGTGCGATCGTTATTTTTCATCTGGGCATCTCCTTGAGTTGTAAGCCCCATCTCTTGTACAAAAATAAACACCTTGAGCCTCTAATAGAGTGTAAGTCCCAACCCTTTTTGTAAATAAATACCTTTTTGGGCCTCAGTCGTTGTATAAGTCCCGATAAAATCTCGGCGCGATCGCCTATTTTAACAATTTTCAAATAGGCCTCTCCTTGAGTTGTAAGCCCCATTTCATGTATAAAAACAACTTTGGGCCTCTAATAGAGCGTAAGACCCAACCCTTTTGTACATAAATATTTTTGGGCCTCAGTCATTGTATAAGTCCCACTGTGTTTCTAAAACCACGGCATGATTGTCGCCTTTTAAGCAATTATTTGGGCCTCTCCTTAAGTATAAGCCCCAATCTTTTCAAAACAACTTTCCCTTTTGATTTAGGTTCAAACTCATAGTTGTCATCAAAACTTTCTTTAATTTCTTGAACAACTAACCATACAACTATTACAATGGAAGCTTGCTCACCTGTAAGTTTTAAACAGCTTTCTTTTACATACTTGCACACAAACACACACAGATATATATATATATATATATATATATATATATATATATATATATATATATATATATATATATTTGTTTGTGCTGGAAGCTTGCTCACCTGTAAGTCCTCCTACCCTCTTTTACATACTTGTCTATATATATTTCATCTGTATATATATGCTTGTATATATCTGCTTAGAGTTTTCCCCGGCAATTAGGTCTAGGATTAGATAAAGCCAGTGGTGACTCTTTTAACACAGTCAAAACTAGTTCCCCATAGGAATTCCAGATACATTCTTGCCTCCTCTTGGGCTTATACAATATGGAACAAAGAGAAAGGCATTATTCCCGGTGAAACTTTTCTCAGACTGTCACTATTAGAAAATTGTCAAAGAAATTCACTTCCCCAGAGAAGATTAATTCCCGGTGAAACCTCTCTTGAATTTCTTCAAACCCTAGAACTGTTCACTAAAAAAAAGATTATTCTCGGTGAAACTTTTCTTGAACTTTTCTTAGGTTTGGACCCACGGGCTTCCTAAAAGCATCCCAACCTCTTCTTGGGCTTTGTACAAGGACCCTCAGGCTTCTTAGAAGTTCTCATGCCTTCTTTTGGGCTTAGTACAAGGACCCCAAAGACCTCTTAAAGGTATAGGACAGAACTTAGTCATCCTTTGTTAGAGCAGTCTTTCCAAAGAGTCGAAACCTCAGACCAATTTAGGGTTGATTCACATCCCTTAAAGCACCAACCTCCTCTTGGGCATCATACAAAGATAAACCTTTCATACCAGTAGACTTGGACAGTCTAATCTCCTCTTGGATCTCAAAGACATTCTCAAGCTCCCTACAAACATAGGAGAAACCCTGGTCATTTGATCAATCTCCAGTAGAGTTAAACCCCATAGGTTCTAAAACTCAATCTTTCATCCTAAGTTTCCCCAGCTAGGGTCAGCTTATCATCAATACTAACCTATCAAAATCTCAAGGCATTTGAAAGCTCAACTCTTCAGTAATCCTCAGCAAGAGTTGATTCCTCACTTTGGACTTGCCTTTGGATCTAAATAATCCTTAGCAGAAAGCAGCCTCCTCTTAGGCTTTGTATAAGAAATTCCTCATCCAGCCTCCTCTTAGGCTTTGTATAATGATTCTTTCTTCTTCCTCATCAACTTTTAGCACTCTCTTGTTGAATCGATCACCTTCCAACACTCTCTTGTTGAGTCAATCACCTTTCAGCACTCTCTCGTTGAGTCAATCACCTAAAAACACTCTCTTGTTGAGTCAGTTCCTTCAGCCTCAATCTTGGGCTTTGTAAAAGACAAACAAAACACTCTCTTGTTAAGTCAATCTTCTTGCTTAAAACTCTCTCTTGTTGAGTCCACCTTTTTCAGTCTCCTCTTAGGCTTTGTATAATGATTTCTCTCAGTAGATTTAGCCTAATAAACACTCTCTTGTTTAGTCAGTTCTTTCAGCCTCAATCTTGGGCTTTGTACAAGACACCTGAAATATCCTCAGCTGAGTCAATCATCTCCCTTTAGCCTCAATCTTGGGCTTTGTACAAGATATATATAAACTTTCTCCAGCAAAGTCAAAACCTTCTAAACCTTCTCTTAAGCTCTGTATAAATATCTTCCCAGCGGAGTCAATTCCTCCCAGCCTTCTTTTAGGCTTAGGGAATTAATCTCCCTAAGAAGAGTCAATCTCTCTTTTAGCTCAATCTTGGGCTTTGTACAAGACAAATCATACTCTCCAGTGGAGTCAATCTTCTTTTTTAGCCTCAATCTTGGGCTTTGTACAAGACAGATAAAACCTCTCACCAGTAGAGTCAGTTTCCCTTTTCAGCCTCAATCTTGGGCTTTGTACAAGACACATAATAATATTCCCCAGTGGAGTCAATAACCCCTTTTTAGCCTCAATCTTGGGCTTTGTACAAGACAGGCAAAATATTCCCCGAAAAAGTCAATTCCTTTTAGCCTCCTCTTAGGCTTTATATAATGATATTCCAAAAAAAAAGTCAATTCTCTTTTAGCCTCAATCTTGGGCTTTGTACAAACAGATAAACACTCTCTTGTTGAGTCAGTCTTTACCAGCCTCCTCTTAGGCTTTGTATAATGATCTCCCCAGTGGAGTTAATCAATCTCTTAACTTCAACCTTGGGCTTTGATCAAGGCACACAAAAATCAACATCCCTTCAGAGGAAATCAAAATCTCTCTGTAGGAAGATACTTCTCTGTATATCACACATCAAAATAGATAATCAAACAAACCTTAATCCAAGATAACTGCTGTAAGTGGCACACTTGTTGATTCAAAAATCTAAGTTGTAGTCCATCTCTTATCCTGGTAAATCCCCTCTTTCATCTAATTGTTATAAGTGGCAAGCCTCTGTATTATTTACATCCAAGCCAATGTCCCTCTCTTAGCATGAAAAACTCCTAAGGAAAAATGACATTACTCTAAACTGAGTTAAAGTTTTCTCCTTCAAGACATCCCAGTTAAAGTAATTCTCCTTTATAAATCAGTCACCTAACAGTTGTGATAAACAAACGAGATATCTCCCTTTAGAGATGACAAATTATCTCTCCGTCAAACCTTTTAGCTTCAATCTTGGGCTTTGAACAAGACACAAATACTCAACCTTTTAGCTTCAATCTTGGGCTTTGAACAAGACACCAAACATCTTTTCCTCCCATAGAACTATGATTGCTTTGATTTCCCTGTTTTCTTTAACGGGAATACGTAGGCATAAGATTTCGAAATCTTAGCGAGCACACCAATCAAAGACTTTAGGTCCAGTACCTTCACACACCAATCAAAAACCTTAGGTCCAGTACCTCACCAAAAACATCGGGAAAACCCGAAATCAACAAAAACTCTCTCTCTCAAACACTCCCAAAGGAGAAACTTTCCCAATCAACAGACACACACCAGTAAGTAGGAAAAATAAATAGAAAATAGTATAATTGCTAATAATCTGTGGATAAACACATATAGGATGGGTAATTGACAACTCCCCATTGTATAACCTGACCTCGGACTCCCCGATCTCTTTAAGCATTTGTTCAGTAAAACATTTGCGTGCAAGGTTAGTTTTAGATAGCTTCCCTTTTCTTTCCAGCTTCATAGGATAAATAAGAAATTAGAAAGTAGCACCCCACTCCTACCATTGCGGTGAGGAAAACCCATGGCGATAAGGTGGTCGCGTCACCGACAAAAATCGCATGCTACAACATCCCATAAGAAGAAGGAAGATGACTTCAAAGCTTAGATTAAAGAGTTGAAGAAGCAGCTAGAAGATAAAGAGGGGAAGCTCAGAGAAGAACTGTTCCAAAGAATCAGAAGTGATCAACAACTCAAGGAACAACAACTTCATTTGAAGGAGACCTTAGCAGCAATGGAGGAGCTCAAGGTTCAGGCCGAAGTGAAGAAACCTAGAGTTGAAGATGTTTTTGGAGAAGATGATGATTTTTGGGAGCAGTGTTGCAATAGTTGGATGGGATTATTAACAGACAAGATGTACTTATTCAAGAGCCGATTCAAAGGCCGAGGCATCCTGACACCAAGAACCTTTTCAAGGAGATCCTAGATTGGACCAGAGAGCATTGTGGATGGGGATGACTGACTCTGGTGAAGATGGAAGATATGCCTTAGTGTTGTTTTTCTTTTTGTATCGATCACCATCAGACTTATTGATTGGGATCATCGATTGTGTATTTGGCTTTTCCTCTTTTGTATAAGCACTCATTGTATGACTCTTTGTTGGCTTTCCAGTTATGATATGATTATTTTTCCAGTGTTCTATTTGTCTTTTGTGTTTTATTGCTTTTAAAACTTTAAACAAGGAGTAGAGTACCCTGGGAATAATTAAGCGTGGCATTTGCATACATTCATTTTCATGGTATAACATAACAGGTGCTCGTGATCGGCTTTCTTATCTTTATCTGGTTTTCTTAACAGGATTGTGAATTCTGATATTCACATACATTGTACTAGAGGAAATTAAAAAAGAGCTATGGAGAAAATTCAAGCTGAGTTACTTGAGGTTAGAACTCGCATGAACCAATTCATAGAGTTAATGCAAAACATGGCGTAAGGCCAGGAAGAACTGAGGGCACTGGTTTAGCCCATTATTGTTACTCCCAGGGCAGACGACTGTGGTGTAATTCCTCCCGGCGGAGGTGGTGTTGGTGCTAATCCTCTCGTCGGAGGTGGTGTTGGTGGTGCTAATCATCCCGACGGAGGTGGTGTTGGTGGTGTTAATCCTCTCGGCGGAGGTGGTGCAGGTGTTCTTCATGGGGGTGGTGTAGTTCATGCTCACCATTGGGAAGTTGACCAAAAAAAAGGATGCATTCTCTATGTATGATGTAGAAGCTGGTCTCCCAACTGAAGCTGAAAGGAAGTTCTGGTTATTGGAAGACAGAATGAAAGCTTGTGAGAATCAAAATACTCTGGGTATTGACATGGGTGACCTGAGCCTCGTGCTAGGCGTGAAGATCCCACCTAAGTTTAAATTTCCCGATTTTGATAAATATAAGGGGAAGATTTGTTCAAAGACACATATCAGAGCCTACTATCGCAAGATGTCTGCTTACTCTGAAGATGAGAAGCTACTCGTGCACTTTTTCCAAGACAACCTAGCTGGGGCGTCTTTGGAATTGTATATAGGACTTGAAAGGACGTATATTAGAAGCTGGAAAGATTTGGCGGATGCTTTTGTTAAACATTATCATTACAATACTGATATGGCTCCAAATCGGACACAACTGCAAAATCTTACTCAGAAATCTGGTGAAAGTTTCAAGGAATACGTCCATAGGTGGCGTGAACTGGCTGCTAGAGTTCAACCGCCAATGATGGAGAGAGAACTGGTGGACATGTTCATGGGTACACTCCAAGGGTCGTACTACGACATATTGGTTGGATGTACTTCCGTGGGGTTTTCAGATTTGGTAATGGCAGGTGAGTGGGTTGAAAGCGGGATTAAGATAGGTAAGATTCAGAATATTGTTGGTTCCTCATCTAGAGGAGGGGAAAAACTTTACGTTGGTACCCCCAAGAAGAGAGAGGGGGAAACTAATGCTATATCATCCTACAAAGGTAAAGGAAGAATGAGTAAGGGATCTCCATAACAGGTAGCTGCTGTAGCCATTCCGGCTGCACCACAACAACAACTATATGCTCCTAGACAGTTTCAGAGAAGGCCGAAGATGGCTGATAGGCATTTTGATACTCCACCTATGCCTTATACTCAGTTGTTATAACATTTGCTTCAGCTTCAATTGGTCTAGTTAAGGACTTTAGCTCCACCTACCGGAAATCTTTCACCTGGCTATGATGCCAATGCCTATTATGACTTCCGCTTTGGGGCATCAGGGCATCATATTGACAACTGTAAGGCATTCAAGCATAAAGTTCAAGATTTTCTTGATTCAAAAGCCAATAAATTCACTTCAAGCAATGGTCCTAATGTGATTCAGAACCCGATGCCAACGCATGGAGGTGCAAGGGTGAATGCTATTGAAGAGGTGGATGGGTTGTATTTGGTAACCAATGTTAATATGCTGAAAACTCCGTTGTTGTTTGTGAAGGAGCGTCTGCTCAGAGGGGGTGTGTTCCCAAGTTGTTTGTTCGATTGTCAGAAATGTGCGGTACAACCAAAGGGCTGTGATTTGTTGAAGGAAGGTATTCAGAGTATGATAAATGAAGGTCGACTTCAGTTTGACAGGGTTTCTATTGATGATAATGATGATGATAGTAAAGAAGATGTTTACACCATTTCAATTCCATAGACTACGGTTCGTATCTCAGCATCAGTGAGGCAAGCGCCTGTTGTTATTACCATGCCTGGGCCTATGCCATATGAGAGTACCGAGGCTATACCGTGGAATTACAGTGCCGAGGTATTTTATAATGACCAAAAGTAGGAGATCGTGAGTTCTTAAAATATTGAGTCCAATGTTGATAATATTGTGGGTGCTGGAGGCATCACTCGTAGTGGTTGGGTTTTCTCTCCACATATCTCTCTAGATGGTAATGTTGATACGTCCGCAAAGGGTAAAGGGAAATAAGTCATGATTGAAAACTCCACGTAGAAACATTCGCCTGAAGCTTCCTTTTCTAAGGATGTTGAAGAGTTTATGAGGATTATTAAAAAGAGTGATTATAAAGTGGTAGATCAGTTGAACCAAACTCCCTAAAAAATTTCTATTTTGTCTTTGTTGCTTTGTTCGGAGGCCCACAGGAATGCCTTGCTGAGAATTTTGAATGCCGTATATGCGCCTCAGGAGATTTATATTAACCAGTTGGAATGGGTTGTGGGGCATGTTAATGCAAGTAATGGGATGGGTTTCACCGATTTTGATTTGACTCCGGCTGGAAGAAATCATAACAAGGCCTTGCATATTTCCATGGAGTGCAGGGGTGCTTTGTTATCTCACGTGTTGGTAGATACCGGATCTTCCCTGAAAGTTGAATACACAGGCGGTGATACTCAGACCCAGTGACTTGGTTGTGCGATCTTTTGATGGGTCAAAGTGGTCTGTTTTCGGAGAGCTGGTATTAACTATTAAGGTGGGTCCTGAAATTTTTGAGACAACTTTCTTCATCATGGACATCCTGCCAGCTTATAGATGTCTACTTGGATGTCCATGGATTCACACTGCAGGGGCCGTAACCTCAACTTTGCATCAGAAGCTCAAATATGTTGTTGATGGGAAGGTAGTCACTGTCTGTTGTCAGGATGATACCATGGTAAGTCAACTGTCTTCACTAAAGTACATTGAAGTGGATTAAGAGATTCATGAGACTCTATGCCAGGCGTTCGAAGATATTCAAATTAAGAATGAGCCTCTGGCGGAGGATAAGAAGCCCAAAGTTTCCATGACGTCTTTGAAAGAAGCTCGTGCTATGGTTGAAGTTGGTAGCTCCAAAGGTTGGGGTCAGGTTCTTGATGTGCCAGTACAGCAGGACAGGTTTGGTTTAGGGTATAAGCCTTTACAAACGCCTCCAAATATTAAAGGTCCTATCATATTTTCCAGTGTCGGGGTTATCTTTGATCAAGTCAATGCTATGCGGGAAGACGACATCGACAACGACTGTGATTTGGATAATTGGATCCGCCCTGCATCCCAGGACAAGAGCTCTCCAACTGGTCTTCTGAGAAAATCATTCAAGTCACTCTTCGTGAAGAGTAATTTTCTCTATTTTTACATATGACAAGTCCTACGTTCTTCCCAAGACGTAATGATTCATTTGTAGAGCCTCATGTTTTTGTTTACAATGATTATCATAAATAAAGGACGTTTTGCATTCAAATATTTTGCTCCCTGTCTTTCATTTTTTACTTTTACATTTTTAAATGGAAATGTGTTTTTGTTTGTTTGTTTATTTCTCATTCTAAATAAAGTATAAAACATCAATCATGCAGATTAATCATTCCAGATTCCATCAATAATGATTTTGCTATTGCTCAATATGACTTTGACAATCCGATATACCAAGTCGAAGATGAGGTTGAAGAAGGCTGTGAACTTCCAGAAGAATTGGCCAGACTATTGAAACCGGAGGAAAAAGTCATTCAGCCACATCAGGAGGCTATTGAGATCGTTAGTCTGGGTACCGAGGATGCAAAGAAAGAGGTCAGAATCAGGGCCGCCTTGGAAGACAATGTTAAGAGAATGTTGATTGAGATGATGCAAGAGTATGCCAACATCTTTGCTCGGCCTTACCAGGATATGTCTGGGCTTGATACAAATGTTGTTGTGCATCGTTTGCCTCTCAAAGAGGGTTGTCCTCCGGTCAAGCAGAAGCTTAGAAGAACTTGACCAGGTATGGCAGTCAAGATCAAGAAAGAGGTTCACAAACAGTTGGACGCCGATTTTCTTGCTGTTACCAGTTATCCTCAATGGGTTGCTAATATCATGCTTGTACCTAAGAAAGATGGTAAGGTCAGGATGTGTGTTGATTACAGAGATCTGAATAGAGTAAGCCTAAAAGATGATTTCCCACTTGCTCACATTGATGTGTTAGTAGATAATAATGCTTAATTTTCAGTGTTTTCCTTCATGGATGGCTTCTCTGGGTATAACTAAATCCAAGACTGATTCATGTTTGGCTTCATTTTCTCAAGAATTAATTCAAGATTTTAGTGAAGAATTCAAGAGTGTGGAAATTTGGTTCTAATGAGATTTGTAGATCTACGTGAAATTCAAGTTGTAATTGTCATCAAGGAATTCTCATGGTTAAGTGCTTAAGCAAGTGCAAGAATTTCAAAACAAAATTAAAGTTCAATAAAAATAAATCAAAGGCAATTGATTCAAGAAAATTTGGTGGGTGCAAATAATTATTCAAGGCCCATCAAAATATACAAGTCCATTCACTACAAAATTCTACAAAAAAATAGAGGATTTCTTATCCCACCCTTTGGGCTTCTTAGCCACCTAGCGAAATTCCTTTTATGCCCCCTACTTCCGTAGATACACATCCGGACGCACCTTTTTTTTTGCCAAAATTTGGTTGTTTCCGGAGCTATATATATGGAAGCATTTTCTACTGGTATACGCTGAGGAAACTTCAAAATAATTCAATTCAGAGAAACTTTCGGAGATATAACTCCGGAATGTCTGAGCGCCAGAATATTCCGTAGATACAACTCTGGAAGTTTCTGCTATATTTTAAACATGCATGATCACTCCCCCATTGTTGTCTTTTCTTCTTCCATACTCACTTCACCAACCTAAAAAACCCTATACTATCAATATCATTTTCACTCCAAAACTCCAACTTTTTCGTGCAACAAATCACATGGAGCAAGAGAAGATCGAATTTCAGGTAAAAATACCCTTTTATCCACTACATTGCTCACATTAATCATCAATCTTTTGAAAAAAAAGTGACGTTGTTTTTTGAGTTGTACCTCCGGAACGTGTTGAAGATGGACACTTCCGGATGTACATCTCCGTAACGTATCAGTCTATTTTTTTCACAGCAGCTTTGTAATTTTTGCTTATTTTCCTTATTGTTTACAAATAGATATGGTGCACCCCGATAATATCTCAAAAAAATTAGTTCCTTCAAACGATGTTTCTCCGAATGTTCAAGGGGTTTTCGTAAAGTCGGTAGATGTTGGCGTTGACTTTAATAACAAGCAAGAGTTTGATGATCGTGAAAGCATGCTCACATGGATTCTTAGGACTGCAACAAGACTCAGTTTTGGTGTGGTTATAGGAAGATCAGATAATGGTTCGGAAAGAAGAAACGCTTTTGTTACTTTGTTGTGCGAATGAAGTGGGAAATATCAAATTCCTCTTCGGATATTTAAGAGAGAAGACATAGGTAATAGAAAATGTGAGTGTCTGTTTAAGCTTCGTCGTTACATGTTGAGTAGCAAAAAGTGGAAATTTAGTGTTATTTGTGGTTTGCATAACCATGATTTATGTTCAAAGTTACAAGGCCATCCTAGTGTATGTCGGCTCAAGCCGAAAGAGAAGACATGTATTAGTGACATGACCTTGAATCTTGTCCAACCGAAAAATATACTTGCCACATTGAAACGGAAGGAATTTGACAATATATCAAATATAAGGCAAGTGTATAACATTCGGTACTGCACCAACAAGGCGATTAGGGGAGATAGAAGTGAGATGCAACAACTGTTGAAATTGTTGGATGATAACAATTACGTGTCCCGGTACAAAACATGCGGCGATGGAGTTACGGTCCGAGATATATTTTGGACTCATCCGAATTCCATAAAGTTGTTCAACACGTTATCGACAGTGCTCATTCTTGATTCTACCTACAAAACCAACAAGTATAGACTTCCTTTATTTGAGATGGTTGATGTTACGTCTACTGAGAAGACATATTCCGTTGGTTTTGCTTTTCTCGAGTGTGAAAACGAGGACAATTTTACATGGGCATTAGAGGTGTGTCGGTCATTTTTGAAGGACCAAGTTGAGATGCCTAAAGCGATTGTTACCGACCGCGATACCACGTTGATGAATGCGGTTGCAAAGGTATTTCCTTTTTCTAATGCATTACTTTGTCGATATCACATAACAAAGAATGTGAGTAGTCGGGTTAAACCCGCGGTGGGGGAGAAACTAGTAGAGTCCGAAGGTGGAAAATTGGTGAAGGCCGGTGTGATTGTTGAAAAAATAATGGATGCATGGAATCGTATACTAAATTCTTCCACAAAAGAATTATATGCCGATTCCGTCATTCAATTCCGAAAAGTTTGTGAAAAGTATCCTGCTTTGTTGAAATATGTTGAAAGCACCATTCTTGATCAGGTGAAGGAGAAGATAGTTTGTGCGTGGACCGATAATGTCCGACACCTTGGAAATACAGCCACCAACAGAATTGAGTCAGCCCATGCTAGTTTGAAAAATTGGTTGGGAAATAGCAAGGGGGATTTGTGTCGAGATTGGGACTCCGTAAATCTCATGATTAAAAACCAACATAATAAGATACAAACAACATTCATTCGGAGTATAACGGTATTGGAACATCGATTTAAAGACAACATTCTTTATTCTCAATTGATCGGAAATATGTCTCGGTCGAGGTTGAACTATCTTTTTCACGAGGCCAAACGAGCTGAAATTGTAGGTTCCGATAGCGCAAAGTGTGGTTGCACTATTATGAAAACCTATGGTCTTCCGTGTGCTTGTGTTATTGCTAAAAAGTTGAAACTAGGTGAGCCAATAAGAATGGACGCAGTTTGCCCTCATTGGAAAAGACTTAGTTTTGATGATGATGGTTGCATGGAAGGAGGTAAACCAAATATCTCTATTTTGACCGAATGGGAAGTGATACATGAGAGATTCTCAAAGGCTGATGACAACATGAAACTCCACATCAAAGAAAAATTTAGGAAGAATGCCTATCCTGAAACAACCGACATGAAACCTCATTCTCAACCAGTAAAGACAAAAGGTGCTCCGAAGAAAATGAAGCCTACACTGAATGAAAACTCGACTACACGGTCTCCTTATTGTGAGCATGTTGAGAAACTTTATCCCGACTCACTGACTCCTAAATCTAAAAAAAGTGGTATGAAAGGAGCCCGTATAAGCAAACCACCTCCGACCCCGATTCCACCGAAAATTTCATTCATCAACGAGATGCCGATTTTTATGCTCAAATACATAGACCATATCATCAATGCTGAAGAGGATGGTAATTGCGGTTACCGAGCCGTTTCGGCTTTGATTGGTAAAGGAGAGGATAGTCATGTGCTTGTCTGTCATCAACTAATCCAAGAGTTGAAGACGCATAAAGAATCATATACGTGGTTGTATGGAAAGAAAGAAAAATTCGATGCGGTTTATGAATCGCTTGTTCCTTGCTTGAGTGGTCTGGCACCGGTGTCGAAATGGATGACCTTCCCTGATATGGGTCATCTTATTGCATGTGCATATGATAGGGTGTGCATTGACTTGACGCAATACAGGTTTTCAGAAACCTTTTATCCACTCTGCACCGCACCACCTCAAAATCCAAATGATTGCATCATGTGTATTGAATGACTTGCAAAATCAAGACATTTTGTACAAGTTTACTTGAAACCGGGATGCCCCATACCACCTACATAACTGGAATGGGTGACTCATTCAACCCCAAATGCCGAGACGTGTCCGGATCGTTTTGTTGAAAGGATGCATGAATACGAAAGATTGAACAATATTGAAAAGGAATAGAATGCGGAAAAGTCCAAAGGGGTACCACCAATAGATTTAGCTGGCGACACTTGTTTTGATTCGTTTTGAATTCTTATATAATCGGACGACTAATTGTAAATTTTTGAAATGCAAAATAGTCACATTTTATTCTCATGCCTTATTTTTGCACATATGCCTTTTATTTGTCTATTATAATGTCCTTCTAATTTGAGTTCTGGTTTAAAAATGTAGCAGGGAAATTTCCGGATATGTATCTACGGAAGGTTCTTAATTAGGCAGTTTCAGTGGAAGTTCTGGAGATACATATCCGGAACCAATACTTATAGGGTCGTTCCGTGGATATAGCTCCGGAAACAAGTTTGACAGAAAATGGTTGGTCCATATTCACCTAGGTTTTCTATAAATTTGGGGTTTCATTTGTTATCTTCCACACAAATGCAAAAATGTCTCAATTGTTTGAAATCAAGATTCGTTGGTATGTCGCAAATGTCTCCTTTTCTGACGGCAAAACACTCGGGAGGACGTTCAAGCTCATGGATCTCACCCCCTTCGCCGATATCATAGACGAGATCTAATATCGCCTACCTTACAATGACAAACGAAAGGTTGTGAAGCTTGAATATCGTCCATCTTCAGTTGACAATGACGGGAACATTATTTACAACAAGTTTGAGCTCAAGAATCAAGACGATGTTAGAGCGATGTGGCGAACGTATTTCGGTTTTGAAGAGAAGATTCCGCTCGAGTTGTAGGCGACGGTCCGAAGAACGGTCGATGACATCTTAGATATGTGTAGACGGCCACCGGGCTAGTGAAATGTAATATTTAAATTTCTGTCAAAATCATCAATGTAACACCGATTTTATTTTATGAATGTTGATTTTATTGTTGCAATGTTGATTTTCTGGTATTCTATTTCTAGGTTTTTTCCGTAATTGCAAAAAAAAAAAGAGAAACAACCCTATGATCTCAAGCTGCAAAAAGTAACCTCTAAACGCGCAAGCCACAAATTACCAGCCCTCCAAGCTTCACCAAGCCAAGCAAACCCATGATGCTTCAAGCCTTCACAAAACAAACCTTCAGTAAAACAAACAATCCTCAAGCAAACGTAAGAGCTACCGAGCCAAAAACAACTTTACAAGCCTCCACATGATACACAAGCTACTACTTACAAACCAAGCAGGCTTCAGCAAAAACAATATCAGCTACGAGCCTTTATGAAACTACAACACAAACAACCTTCACGCCATCCACACAAGCCAAGCATCACAAAATACAAACATATGCCTAAACGACCCCACAAACACAAGCCAAGAAACAAATAAGCTAACGCATTTCACGCACAAAACAAACACTACAAGACGTAATATTCCAAAACGAAAACGTGAAAACGACTCACCACAAGCATCAAAACAACAATGCAGCAGCACAAACTCTTCTCATTTTCTCCTATAAATAACAAGCTTTTCCCCTTCATTTACCAAGCCTCAAGAGCCAAATAAACTCTGCCATTTTTCATCTCAAACTTGCCAAATCCAAAACTTGCAAATTTCATCACATTTCATTCACTACCCACAACAACGCAAAACAACAACTCCCTCATTTGAGCATACACTCCTCCCTCATTTTTTTAAATTTATTTCTCATTTGCATTCCTTTTATTTATTTGTTTTTCAGATTTTTATTTTTTCTAATATTTGTGTGGAATTTAATTTTTAACAATTTTTTTATCTTTGATTTCAATTTTTATTTTATGATTTCATTTTCTTATTATTTTTACTTATTGATTTTATTTTTCATTTTAGGTTGATGAGATCTTAAAGATCATATAATGATGACAAAGATGTTGAATCTTCATTATTTTAAGCATGTGGTTGAATGATCATTTGGATCATTCTCCATACTTTGGGTTAGTGATAGGTTTCCTTTGATTAATCATCAAAATTCTTTATTAAGATGAGATCATTTCTCCTTTTCTTTTCGTGTAGCATGAGTTTAGGAGAATGATCTACATATCATTTCTCTAGCATGTTTTAAGAAAAACATTGTTATTGAACGGTCTCCCATATTATGATCTTCCTCATAGATTGTGCTACGATTGCTTAACATAGCGCTAAATTGGTCCCGATTCGAGAAAGTGATCATCCGATCAATAACCATTAACAACTAACATCTAACTTTTACATTTCTGCTCTTTATTTTCTTGCTATTTTTACTTTTCGTCATTTACTTATCCCGCAATTTATTTCATTTGTTCATTTATCATTCATGTTTTTATCATTATGTCATCTTCATCTTTTGGATCTTTGTTTTCTTACCTTAGTTAAAAATACAGAAAAAAAATGATAAAATGATAAAAAAAAACCCTAAAAACATTAAGCTTGGACTATGGTTACTATCCCTAGCATCATGGTGTTTTGGACCTTGTACTTAAACCCTAGCATAGGGGAATTGGATTGGACTTCTCTATTTTCATTGTCTTAGCTTAGGACACCTCATGCTCACACTTGCACAACATTTATAGCTTACCCTTGGGCTTTCTTATAATGATACTTACTCAATTAATTACTTCTAATTATTCGTTTAAAAGATTATCTCACTTTGCTAATACACTCGCAGTTTATTGTTTGGGTTGTGTGTTTATTGTTTATTCTTATCCCCATTCGAAAAGTGTACCCTCATCCCCATGAAGTGTAAAATAATTTTATCGCTTTCTTTTATTTTGCCATTGCATCACCTAAACCATTTTTTGAAATAATTCTCGATTCAACGTCAAGTCATTTTACACCCTTGTAAGTTGATTTCCTCGTGCATCACCATCAACCTTACCTAGCGCAATTAGGTCCCCCCTTCCATTCATTTTCAAACCTTCCAACGCCTCGAACACAAATTCAAACCTCGATCAACATCGAGTATTTTTCAAATCAAATTAAGACATCTAATCATATTTAGACCTTATTTTATTAAAGAGCAAAAGGGAGATGGTATGGAGCCTTCGATTCCTCTCCTCAATTGTTTGGGTACGAGGAGCCTTCCTCACTATTCAAACAATTGTCATCTCTAAAAAACTTCTAATCAGATTCACATCAAACCATTTTCATAATAAATTGAATCAAACCTATTTTTCTTAATCACTAAGATGAAAAAGAGAGAGTCTAGAGCCTTCTATTCTCTCTTCCAAATACTTGGATATGAGGAACCTTCCTTGGCCATTCGAGCACTCGTCATCCGCTCAAAACACTTTAACTATATTAAACTCCTTCACAATTAAGGATGAAAAGAGGGATGGTCTCGAGCCTTCGATTTTTCTCTTTGATTATTTGGATACAAGGAGCCTTCCTTGGCCATCCAAGTAATTTTCATCCAAATAAAACATCTAACATATTAAATCAACTTCTCGCCTCCGTGCGATCAAAACTTTTTCTCAAAAGAACGATGTTTAGTCCCTTCTAATGCACATACAAACTAAATGCTTAAGCCTCCACCGAGAGTAGACAAGCTAACGTTTAGCCCTTAGAATGCGACCTAAGCATTCGTTCAATAAAATGAACCAAACACCTATAGTCCCACGAACTACGGACGCTCTGATTCTTCATTTTTACAAATGAAGATACGTAGGCACAAAGGCCCCAATCCTTGGCGAGCACCCTAATAAAAAACCACCCATTTCCACTTAGAAAATGATGCATCTTTCTCTGACCTTTTTGCATTATTTTCTTAGATGAAAACAAATGACATTAGCTAACATTCAATCATAAATTGGACTAAGAGGTTCTCGTTGAGTACAACGGACGTAGGGGTGTTAATACCTTCCCTTTGCGTAATCGACTCTCGAACCTATAATATGGTTGTGATGACCATTTTCCTTTCTTAAAGGTTTTATCGATATTTTCCTACTCCTTCATTGGAATGAATAAATTTAGGTGTCGACTATGTTCGAACATTTTTTCCGCGTGCCATCGCGAAGGATCATATTTTTCGAGCTACGACACCATGGTCGAAAAGATAATGGCACATAATGGTGTAAAAATGGGCTTACAAAGGCCAAACTACACGCCTCCCTTGTCACAATATGTATTGCAGACAAAAATTCCAAGGGATTGGAAAGTACCCAAATTCACAAAGTTCTCTGGTGATACCAATGAGTCCACAATCGAGCATATTGCTCGATGTCTAACTTAGGCAGGGGACATAACGAATAATGAGAACTTAAAGATGAGATATTTTCCTAGTTCTCTCACAAATAATGCTTTCATATGGTTTATGACCCTTCCTCCCCATTTCATAAATGATTGGACTTGTTTAGAAAGGTTGTTCCATGAGCATTTCTATATGGGGCAGTATAAGATTAGTTTGAAAGAATCGTCGAATGTGAAGTAAAAATTCGATGAGTCGATAGACGACTACTTGAACCATTTCCGACTATTGTAAACAAGGTGCTTCACTCAAGTGCCTGAACATGAACTATTCGAAATGGACGTTGGGGATTGGATTATTACATTAGGAAAAAGTTAGATGCACAATATCTAAGAGATATGGACCAACTAGCAGATAGAGTTAGACAGGTCGAACGATTAAAGGCTGAGAAGGCCATAGTAAACAAAGGTAAGAAGGAACGAGTGACCTACGTCGATATGGAAGACAATGACTTAACGTCAGATGTCAAATATAACCATGTCGAAGAAAATGAGGTCGACGTGGCTGAATTAAAACCAGGTTCTCTATATGTGTGTAAGTTGCTTACACCTACAAATAGAAAGAATCCTTCTGAACCTGAGAAAAATGATAAATTCCCTAAAAGAACTTATACCTTCGATGTGACCAAATGTGACAAAATTTTTGACTTATTGGTTGTAGATGGCGATAACTTAGTGCCACCAGGCGCAAAAGTACCTCCAGTAGAACAAAGGAAGAAACAAGGTTTCTGTAAATATCATAACTTTCTAGGGCATAAAACCTCACAATGTTTTCTTTTCAGGGATCTTGTTCAAAATGCTTTGAATGACGGAAGACTAAAGTTTGCCAAAGGCAAAGCTCCTATGAAAATCGATTCTGACCTGCTGCAAGTTGGGGAGACCAATTATCCCGAGCCTATTGGAATCCACATGGTCGAGATCACTGAGGATTTCAATATGGAAGAATTCGAAGGCATCGAGAACCAAATTGATGTTGTCTATCCTAAGTCCAGAGAAGGTTTGCTCAAATTAATCCTCTGATGCAAAGCTGAGGATTCATATGCGATGTTGTGCCCTAGGTGTAGTGTTGTGTTCGATATGAGGGCTGCAAAGAAGGTTGAAAGCGCTCAGCAGGTGAGGAAGAAAGAAAATTGGAAAAGGAATAAGCCTCAGTTCTATTTCGACAAGAAGGGAGTTCCTTAGAAAAAGGAACAGGTTTCGACTCACTAGAAGGGTAAGTCTTGTACTTATGTGCCAGTATCCAATTCTCGCCAAGGGAAATGGACGAGGCCTGCTGGCAAGGAGCAGTCTAGAAATCAGAAGTGGAGGAACTATGAAATGGGTCGGGGTTCTTCATTAACCTATCGTGAAAATTTTCAGTTGTCGGAAAGGCGATCATATGGTCCCAGTAATTATAAAGGGAACAACTCGATGTCGAAAACTCTATGGAGAATATTTTAGAGGAAAAAGAAAGATAAAAGTGGAGCTGTTGAATCAAGTAATACAAAGCCATACTAGAGTCGAGTAGAGGACCAGGCCAAGAAGCCATTTGAAAGACAGTTGTTTTTGAAGGTGTGAAATGTACACAAAATAGGGGGGGTTGAATTGTGTTTCATGTTTTCTTTAATTTAACTTCTGATCAGAGTTTTAGAATCAGAATTGGTGTTCAGATTCTGTTTTAATTCATTAGCAGCGGATATAACAAAAATAAATAAAATAACATAAGAAGACACAAAAGATTTATCCTGGTTCCTCCCCTAACTAAGAGTACTCAAGTCCCTTGCCTCACAAGAGATTTTCATTATAACCACTTCATGATTACAATCGCTTATGCTTCTGCATAAGACTTTTACACCTGCTCAGACTAACTGTCTGAGACTTCCTTTTCTTAGAGCACATGTCTAAGACTTTTCCTTACTCATACCTTCTGACCGAGCCACCTACTCCAAGGTTTTCAGGTTGAGACTTCCCCTTGCTTTGAGCACATGTCTAAGACTTCTCTTGCTCATGCCCTCTGACCGAGCCACCTGCTCTTCTGGTCATTAGACTGAGACTTCCCCTTGCTCAAGCTCTCTTGATACTTCTTGCTCACGCCCTCAGACAGAGTCTTCTCCTCTGCTCAATCAGACTAGCTGAATAAGACTTTCATAGCTCAAGCACTTAAGCAATGAGACTTACGTGGCTTAAGCATCTTGGCTCAAGACTTGTTGCTTGAATTCCAATGAGACAAGACTTTTGCACAAGTACATAGCAAGGGAATTAATCTAAACTACTGAAGGCTCAGCAGAATAGAGAACAAGGTGTACATGATGCGAGCATCAGAGGTACGCGAAATCACCATAAAAAGACCTAAAGCTCTTAAGATTTCTAAGATATTTAATGGTAAGAAATCTTAAGGTTTTTACAATTACAACCTAAAATAGAAACCCTGCATATTACATTAGAGTTGATAATTGCTTGATCTTTCTACTCCTTCATCAGAAGAATCCTTGTTAAGATTCAAAGTTGAATCTTTAGCCATATATATAGCCTTTGTAGAATCTAGTCGTTGAGGAAGTGACTTGATCAAGTGTCTTTTCCTTTACTCCATAGTACAAGAGAAGTTGAAGATGGATGCCAACAGGTTCTGAATCCAGTGTGTAATGCATTTAACCTTTGAGTCTTCAAGAGGTTTTGTAATGATAGAGTCGTTGGTAGCAGACATCTATAGAACGTGCCAGCCTTTCTTGAGCCTTGCAATCTTATAGACTCGGGCTGGCAAGCTGATAAGACAATACAACTTTCTTTCTACAGTATGGATAATCCATAACTTTATCACCACCTCTGAATGGTACCAGATGTTGATATTCAATTACCAAGTGTAGTAACTCATCTAAATGCTGAGGCCTTCAACTCAGAGTCTGCACCAAGTCACACTAACAATTGTCCTTCACACTCTGCCACCAAAAGCTACCAATGAAGCAACTCCCAAGTGTGTCTAAGTAAAACAGATACTGATTATTTATGTACAAGAACAAGAACCTGCATAAATAAAACACACATCAAATAAACTATTGTTCTTTTAATACTTTTGTTATCATCAAAACTAAAAGAGAATATGTCATGAACAAATCTGGTTCTAACAATCTCCCCCTTTTTGATGATGACAAACACAAGTATTTAAAGGATAATGTTGGGCATTTAATTTTCTCTGCAACAACAGGGTATGAGGTTTGTTAGTTTCTCATGAGTCTGGTAGTCCACAGCTGAGTTTTATTGAATCTAACACCAAGAACTATTTTTCAAGAAAAAATAAATTAGTCTTCTTAGTAACATCAGGGTTTGAGGTTTGCAAGCTCCACCTGAGTCAAACAGTTCCAAGGTTGAGGTTTGTAAGTTCCCTCTTAGTTCCATACTTAAGAAAACCAAAATAACAACATTTTAACTTCCTTTGGCAACATCAGAATACGAGGTTTGTAAGCTCCTTCTGAGTCTAATAGGCTAAGTCAGAGGTTTGTAAGCTCTTACTTAACACTATGTACAAGAGAGTTAAAATATGTTACCCTTTTTAACTTTCTTTGGCAACACCAGAATATGAGGTTTGTAAGCTCCTTCTGGGTCTGATAGGCTAAGTATGAGGTTTGTAAGCTTTTCCTTACACCAATGTACAAGAAAGTTAAAAATACGCCCTGGGCAAGGTAACCATAAAAACATAAAATAAATGGCAAGAAAATAAATGCCCAATATATACAGGACAAGTATTCAATGGATTCAGTTTCCACTTAAATACTTACTATTATTTCTCCCCCTTTTGTCACATCGAAAAGAATAAAAGGAAAAGAAAGGAAAGAGAAATAATATCACTAATAAATGTATCTCAAATCATCATTACAGGATTAGTTTCCAAAGCGGAAGAATAATCAAGTAATAAGAGTCATTAAGGTTTGTAAACTGCATGCTTTGAAGTCTTAGTGGTCGTTACTATTCCAAGAATTAAACAAAGATTAATTTTAGACTCTTGCTATCCACAAAAGCCATTATAAAAGCATTCAGCTCCTAAATCATTTTCATCAATCATCAACCTAGAGATATGGAGTGATCAACTGAGAGTCATAATACATCTGTCGTAACAGATGTAACCGAGAGCTCTACAAGTTTGACAGTCTAATCCTCTCTGATGCGAGTTGCTTCTGAGTCCTCTACAACTGAGCCTTTACCCTCAACAATAATTTCTTCAGAAGAGCCAACTTCAACAGTACCTGAACGACCTTCAGAAGGACGTTCAGCAGTAGCTGCTTTGAAGCCAAAGAGAAAACGCATGAAGAGGTCAACGAAGAAAAGGAGGGTTAACAAGCAGTTCTACCGCTCTCTCCCAGTCATAGAAGAGGAAGAAGTGATTAATTTTGAAGACGAAGAGGTGGACTATGGAAATAGTGGACGTTGTTGAGCACGAGATGCATTAGCTAGGGATCTCTTCTAAAATCATCTTGTTCCCTTTTAAAAAAAATTGTAATCCATCAGTTTAATATTAATGAAATAGTTTTTCTGACCAATACTACTTTAGCATGCAAGTACATTCCAGTAATTTCTTTAGATTTTCTGAAGGTACATTAACAAAGTGAAACTGACACATAAACGACAGTTAAAGTAGATCAAACATAAACTCATAGTTATTCAAAGAATCTTAATAGGTTAGACTGCTAGATCACATTTCCAAGAGTTATTATTAGAATACTGATAAGATTTAATCAGTACTTAAATAATACTAAACTTAAGAAAATGTATGTAACACATCTATAAAAAGGTCTATAGTAAGCTTTCTTCCATCATCACTTAATACCTAAAACACCAAGATGTATAATCAAAAGCAAATCTGGGTTCCAAAGAGAGATTTCAGGAAGGCAGCACTACTGAATGCAGCAAGTCAAGCAAACCAAGGCAAGGCGGAAGTTGAAGGATCTGCAAGCAAGCTGATAACTTCAAAAGTGCTCTCCTCTTCAGCATCCTTTGTGAAGACTCACAGAAGAAGATCTTCTGGATCCAGACGCAGAAACAAACTGAGAAAGGAGGATTTGGAGTTTTATAAGGAAGAATGGCAAGATTTCTTAGATAATATGGACATGTCAGATGATCCAAGGGAATTCCTTAGGGTTTATCCATTAGACTAGAAAATATATTTGTCTTGTAATAGCTTCCTTTTTTGTTAATAAAATAAGTTACAAACATTTGAGTTCTTTCATCTATTTCATATTCTTATTGAACAACAAGAATAAATATTAATCAGTTAAAACTGAACACAATTAAGCATGAACAAACTCTAAATTTATTAATAAGATGCTTAATACAAAGGTTTCAACAACATACAAAGCATAACTATGCAGAAATCTAACATCAAAATCTTTCATAAATGGCTTCAAACTTCTCTCTCCAAATATTTGAAGAACTAGCCTCAGAACTTATGTTAACCCCTTGCCGAACAAGTATTTCAGAAATAACTTGTCCATAAGGAATGAAGAAGATCTTTCCCTTTTGAAAAGAAGAAAGAGACATCTTCAGATGGTCAAACATAACTTGAGGAAGATCAATCTTCAAATCTGAATTAAGAAGTAGAAGCGGATCTTTTTCAATAGGGTCCATTTAGTCTAAATCCTTATCCTTAGGAAGTAAGTTTGAATTCAGAATCGGATTTCAAACAACAACATCAGGAAGAAGATTTGAGACCTCGGATGTATTAGACGGGTCTACAAAGATACGCCACATAGGAAGATAGTGTTCCCAAATAAAATTTCATGGGATTTCTCCAATCTCCTCACAATTTATCACATTTGCAATCACTTTAGAGGTTACTATAATAGAAACACCAATTACTCTATATAGAAAAGCATACTCAGAATTCATCTCAACAATGGAGGCATTGATCCAAAAATCTTTGACAAGACTTGGATAAGTGAAACCACAGAGCATCTCAAAGTAGTCATTTCAACCTTGTTTAGATACAGTCTTCCAGTAGTTGAAACCAATCTTAAGCAACTCATCAAAATTCATAAACTTTTCATTGATGACAACCAGCTGATTCAAAGGAGAATTAACTGAAAAAATCATCTCAGGTTTGGTTTGATCAACACACAAACAAGAAGAAAAGAAGAAGAAGAACTGAACAAGAATCTCACAAGAATAAGAATCTTGTCAGAAAAAGGATACAATGATGTTTCACAAGACAAGGAATAGTAAGATAAAGTACCAAAAGAGAAAATATCATTACCCAATGGTTCTTTATCCAACAAATATTTCAATTCCAATATATGAGTTTCACCTTTATGAAAAGTTAAGTATTATAAAAGTTTTTGAAAAACTTTCTACTTAAACTGTTATGACAGTAAAAAAGAATCTTCTTCTGAATCTCAGAAACTGACAACTTTCAAAAGCTATCATCCATCAGAGTCTAGTGGATCTAGACTTAGACAGAGATGTCATCTATCAGTCACAAGTCTCTAAGGTTCTATTCAGAACTAGCATTTTATATTGAAGCAAGAGTCATGAGGGATAGATGAATATTGAATTATCTTCTTTAGACGGATAACAAGCAACAATATCAACACAAAAGTGAGAAAAATGTTTCCATAAATATGATCATCATCTGGCTTAATAAGACATTCAATATAGAAAAACACAACAGAGTTTCCTCTTAAAGATTTCTGAAGTTCTTCTTTACAAAAGAACTTCTCTAGAAGTCTAAAAGAAATTTTGTATTTATATCTATACAAATGTTTCATTGAATCAAAAGATAAACCAGAAAAAAAACAAGCATACCTTTTTTTTGCAGACTCTATTCAGTATTCAGACTTGACCAATAGAGTCTGAAAACATCTTTGAGTGGATTCTGATTCAATGGTTGTCTAACTATTGATTCCACTACTCTCACCAAAGTCAGTACCACCAACACTTGAATCTGGGTTGTTGGCTCTTCCTCCAATAAATGTTGTAAACAAACTTATGGAAGATGCCTATGCTTCTTTCCTTGATATCTGTAGCAAATACATTATGATACTCATATTTCTATAAGACCATACATGTAAGTACAAATAAACTCTTAGTTACCTTACATCTCAATCTAATAGCAAAATCATAAATCACTCTAGAGTATAAGTCTAGGATGAGATATGATAAGAACATAATCTTGTTCTAAGCAATGTCACTAATCTCGTTATCTGGGATTAAATATTTTGACTCTAAAATCATTGACAAGCTCAGAACCAGATGGTGTTAGCTATCCGAAATTCACATAAAGTAGATCAAAGTATTGTCTTAGTACAGCTGACAAAACTCAAAGAGAAGTTGAAGATTTCTCATAGAAATGTCTTTTAAAACAACTTCCATGATGATCCTCAACCAAGAAGCAATGAAGTTTCTTAAAATATCACCTTAAAGAACAAACTCCACATTATCAAATATTTTGAAGCAAGATAGCTTTAACAACATCTCTTGCTTTTCAATACTTGATTTTTATTTCAGAACACATATGCTTCTTTTCTTCCGTATCTTGCACTAATATCAACTTCAAAAGATTAGACATTAAAGAGCATCTGATATTTGGTCTGGTAGTGTTTCTTCTTACTTTCAGATCTGGGAGATCAGTTGAAATACAGGTATTTCAAAAGCTTCTAAAGTTACTCTTGTAAAAACAGATATCATAATCCATTCGGTCAGTATGGAAGTTCTTCTGACAAGAAACCTACGCCTCTCATCATCAGCCATTCCAAGGAACTGAGCCAAATTGAGAAGGTGATCTGTTGAATACATTTTCATCATCTAACTTCATTTTTTTCCTTTGAAGATTGCAAGACAAATCTTCAGAACACAGCATATTCAAGATGTAAACATAAAAAAACGGTGACTTTAGATTTAAGTCAAAAATCAATCTTCTCAGAATTTGTTTGAAAAAATTAGATGAAGTGCAACTACTTCAAGCTTCAACAACTGATCCCCACAAATATGAGCACAAGAATTCAAAGATGGTCCAAGCATCAGACATATCAATGATGTTGATATACTCAAAAGTGAGATAGAGCATCTACCATAATGTAACTACCTCTGAAGATATTCGATATGAATCTTCTGAGTTGGTGAAATAGATTTTCAAGATGATCATATTTAACACCATCAACTTCTATAGTAATACCTCTTTTAAAGATATTCTATAGACCTTCAGCAACCCTTTATCAAGACCAATGAGTTAAAAATATGTTTAGCTTTTCCATCATTTAAATTCAGTGGAGTCATCCATTTGAATATGGTAGGAAAAGCCGTATGATATTTTTCATGTGGCACTTGATTCCTTCTTGAAGAAGAAATATACTCTTCTTATTGGATCATTATCCGCGCCACTGTTAAGTGTTAAGCACATACCAAGCTCTGATACATATGAAGGCGTGAAAAGTACACAAGAAAGGGGGTTGAATTGTGTTTCACGTTTTCTTTAATTTAACTTCTGATCAGAGTTTTAGAATCAGAACTGGTGTTCAGATTCTGTTTTAATTCATTAGTTGCGGATATAACAGAAGTAAATAAAATAATAGCAGAAGACGCAAAAGATTTATCTTGGTTCCTCCCCAAACTGAGAGTACTCCAGTCCCCTTGGCTGACAAGACATTTTCATTATAACCACTTCATGTTTACAATCGTTTATGCTTTTGCATATGACTTTTACACCTGCTCAGACCAACTGTCCGAGACTTCCTTTTCTTAGAGCACATGTCTAAGACTTTCCATTGCTCACATCTTTTGACTGAGTCACCTGCTCTAAGGTCTTCAGGTTGAGACTTCCCCTTGCTTAGAGCACATGACTAAGACTTCTCTTTCTCACGCCCTCTGACCGAGCCACCTGCTCTTCTGGTCATCAGACTGAGACTTCCCCTTGCTCAAGATCTCTTGAGACTTCTTGCTCACGCCCCTCAGACGGAGTCTTCCCTCTGCTCAATCAGACTAGCTAAATAAGACTTTCATAGCTCAATCACTTAAGCAATGAGACTTACGTGGCTTAAGCATCTTGGCTCAAGACTTGTTGCTTGAATCCTAATGAGACAATACTTTTGCACAAGCACATAGTAAGAGACTTAATCTAAACTACTGAAGGCTCAGCAGAATAGAGAAGAAGGTGTACATGATGCAAGAATTAGAGGTACACGAAATCACCATAACAAAGACCTAAAGCTCTTAAGATTTCTAAGATTTTTAATGGTAAGAAATCTTAAGGCTTTTACAATTACAACCTAAAATAGAAACTCTGCATATTACATTAGAGTTGATAGTTGCTTGATCTTGCTACTCCTTCATCAGAAGAATCCTTGTTAAGATTCAAACTTGAATCTTCAGCTATATATATAGCCTTTGCAGAAACTAGTCACTGAGGAAGTGACTTGATCAAGTGTTTTTGCCTATACTCCATAGTACAAGAGACATTGAAGATGAATGCACAACAGGTTCTGAATCCAGTGTGTAACGCGTTTAACCTTTAAGTCTACAAGAGGTTTTGTACTGATAGAGCCATTGGGAGCAGACATCCGTAGAACGTGTCAGCCTTTCTTGAGCCTTGGAATCTTGTAGACTCGAGCCGACAAGCTGATAAGATAATACAAATTGCTTTCCACAGTACACACAATCCACAACTTTATCACCAAATCTGAATGGTACCAGATGCTAATATATAATTGCCAAGTGTAGTAACCCTTCTGAATGCTGAGGCCTTTAGCTCAGAGTCTGCGCCAAGCCATACTAGCAATTATTCTTCAGACTTGTAATACCCCAAATTTTGACCACTAAGATTCCCATCATTGTGTAAATCATCATCACAATATGGATGGACCATTATACCTCATTAGTCTCCCCAAAGATGGGTGAGCATTCACTACAATCAAACTTAGGGTTCCAAGCCCTCTCAGAGCTCTTAGACAAAAGATCAATCAAGGAA
Organism: Lathyrus tuberosus; assembly: GCA_022829125.1. Classification (NCBI taxonomy): domain Eukaryota; kingdom Viridiplantae; phylum Streptophyta; class Magnoliopsida; order Fabales; family Fabaceae; genus Lathyrus; species Lathyrus tuberosus. Next base: position 13,328,509 of record JALAZF010000142.1, on the reverse strand, counting down.
TGACATGATCTTCAACTTGTCTAAACCTCTCAAACATCCACAATGGATCAAGAGGACTCCCACCTCAAGGATTAAGCACAAGGCTGCAACATTCTGAGTGGATTAAGCCTCAGGATCGCTAGTGTCACCAAATTAGGGTTTTGGTCGACTGGGGGCCTCCAGATGGAAATTTTCCTCTGGGCATGAGCCAATGCTTCAAAGCACAACCTAAAATACTCTAAGGGACCTCATAAACCCAATCATCAAGTCAATTTAGCCTCAGGGGATGCATTCATAAAAAATCAGGAATTAGGGTTTTTTGACCTAGTTCACCCCTAAGTTGACTTTTGGGACAAAACATGAGCCAAGACCTCAAGAGATGATTTGAGGGTCCCTAACACACTAAATTGATCCATTTGCAACAATGGATTGATCCAAGAAGCTTGAGCAACAAGTTTCAAATTCATCAGAACCACAATTAGGGTTTCGTGAGAAAAGTCAACTGTGCCTTTGACTTTTGACCTTGACATGCTCCCAAACCTTGGGACATGATTCAATACACCCTATAACACCTATGAAATCAATCCATAAAGTTTGATTTAGGTTAAGGACTTGATTTCATAGAGGATCGCACAGTCTGGAGTTCGTCTGACAAAAAGTCAATTGTGCTCAAAAGTCAACTTTGACTTTTTTAGATTTTCACAATTATGGTTCTTTGACCCTAAAATGATGTTAATGTGTGATTGGGATCATAATTCATCAAGAAAAATCAAGAAAAGTGGGATAACTTGTAAAAGGGGTAACCATAAAAACTTAGAAATTTTCTAAGTTATGGAACAAAGTGGCTAGGGTACCAACTTTGGAGGATCATATCTCCTAAACCACAATGCCATTTTTCCACATTCAAAGCTGGATTTGTAGCTCTCATGGCCCTCTATAAAATCTTCAACTACACCTCATTCCAATTCATCATGGATTTTGAGTTATGATTTGGTCAAAATGGCTGAAAACATGAAATGTCACTTTTTCCAACACTTAGTGAAATTTTCACTAAGTCAGAATCTGTTTCACTTTTTCCAAAATGTAAGGGAATTTTTCACTTGGATCCAAAAAGTGTCAAAATAAACTATGATCACACATATGTTGTATCATATGAGGGCTTTCCAAAATGACCAAGAACTTCACCGAACTCAATTTGAGCAAGAAGTTATAACAGTGGCAATATGCCTTGCTGCAACTGTCATAACAAGGCAGATTCGGGAGTTTTACTCGATTTGCACAAATTTTGCAAAGGGCGAGCAGGTCTATCCATCTGAACACCTCAAGGGGAGACCAAGGAGGGACAAACACTGATCCATCAGTCTCCCAAGTCTTTGGAACCAAAAGTAGCATGCCAAACCTAGAAATGCCTAAAAGAGGGACAAGACTCCAATTTTGGTTTGGAGCATTTAATGGAAGCACCAAGGTGGCATGGACTGAGCCCTTTCCAACTGAATTCAGTCAAGACTTATCCAAGAACTAGGGAACCAGCAGCCTGTGCTCTAACCTCTAGTCAATGGCTAGAGGAGACTTGGATTCTCACTGATCAACATTTGTCGAACCTCTACAGCAGTTGCCATTCAGTATTGCTTGCAAAACAAACTTTCTCTACTATAAATAGAGCTCATTTGTGATCAGTTTGAGTACACTAAAGCCATCAAACAGATGCTTTCCTCAAAATCACTTTCTCTAGGCAAAAATACCTTCTTTAGCAAGCTAACTCTGAGTTTTTGAGTTAGAGAGCATTTCCATCCAGCTCATGATCCCAACACATCCAATATGTCATATCTAAGTTGTCCAAACTCTCACAAGTGACCTGTAACACCAAAATCTCAAAGTCCCATCTCAAAACCTCAAAATAGGACTTTTGTGCATTTTTCAAGCCATTTCTTGAACCAGTCGCTTTCCAAACCAGATAAAACCTCAAACACACTCGAAATATCATCCTTGAACTGTCCCAAATAGTTCCCAACATATGGAACATCATTTGAGAGAGTTTCTATTTTGGCCACTTTTGCCCCTTTTGCAAGAAAGGGCCAATTTCCATTCCTGAGGTTTCCAGCTGATTCCAATCATCATAAAAGTTTCTAAGGGATCATTTGAGGGTGTCCAAAGCATCAAAACATTTCTGGAACAAAGCACTTGGTAGATAGCCCAAAAGCTCCAAAGAGAGGTAAGCATCACAACTTGAACTCTCTGAAATATGCCTTGCTTTGAAGTCCACTGATCATGCATCTCTTATACATGTTATATGTGTTGTGTTTGCACCAATTTATCATGTAATTCACACCTGTACCAAGAGGTAGCACAGAAAATGCAAAACATGGCCTATTTCAAAACCACTATCGGGTTTTGAGGAGGATTTGTTTTCTGGAAAAACCACCACCACCATTGGATTCCTTAGGAAATTCTAGGCCAGATGCATATAAATTTTGTCTCCATCCATGGAGAAATGAGAAAGTTATGGCCTTCACGTTTCTAACCAAAATCTTGCCTTGCCCTGCCTTGGGCCAGGCCAAAATCAAGGCAAGCCTTGTATATTTGTGGTTGTGTTTCAATACACGGATGTATCACCACCCCAGTGGTAAGGCGCACATGCTGCACACAAGAGGTCTGGGGTTTGAATCCCCCTCGCCCCAGACCCCCCCTTTTTAATGCTTTTTCCACTTTTTTTATTATTTTTCATATTATTTTCAATGATTTGAAAAATTAATAACTCCCTCAATTTTAATTATTTTTTATTGGTTCTTTTTGCAAAATATCACAAAAATGTTGAAATATTTTATTCCATAAAAAAATCAAGTTTATATTATTTATTTAATATAGTTGGTATTTTTGTGAATAAATTCACTTTTAATTGTTTTTTAAACATTTTAAAATTGAATTCTCATGTTGAAAATCAAAACCAAATGAATTTTAATTCATCTTGTGATTAAAACATCATTTTTTAAATCTCAACCAAAAATCACAAGTTGTTTATTCAAACTTATTTGGTATTTTATCATTTTTTATTGATTTTCCTTGAGAAATTACTTTTAAAATGATGAAATTAGGGTTTCCTTGATTTTCACCCAAACAAAACTTTTTAAATAACCTTTGGGACTCTAATAGAGTGTAAGACCCAACCCCTTTTTGAAACCAAAATGATTTGGGCCTCAGATATTGTATAAGACCCATTGTGTTTTCAAAAGCCTCGGCGCGATCGCCGTTGCCAAACAAATAACCTTTTGGCCTCTTGAGAGAGTGTAAGACCCATCCCTTTATACAGAAAACCTTTTTGGGCCTCTATTAGAGTGTAAGACCCAACCCTTTTTGAAAACCAAAATGATTTGGGCCTCAGTGTATTGTATAAGTCCCGACACCATCAAAAAGTTCGGCACGATCGTCGCCTTTTTTAACAAAAACCCATGGGCCTCTCCTTGAGTTGTAAGCCCCATATCTTGTACAAAAAATAACCTCTTTAGGCCTCTAATAGAGTGTAAGACCCAACCCCCTTTTAACAAAAACTTTTTGGGCCTCAGACATTGTATAAGTCCCTCCGCGTTAAAAGAAAAATCTCGGGGCAATCGCCAGTACAAAAATCAAATCATCTAGGCCTACCCTCGTGTTATAAGCCCCATTCCTTTTCTTTAAACACCTTTGGGTCTCTAATAGAGTGTAAGACCCGTCCCCTTGTACAGAAAACTTTTGGGCCTCACATATTGTATAAGTCCCTCTGTACAATTTCGAAACAACAGTGCAATCACTAATAAAACCTTGGGCCTCTCCTTAAGCTGTAAGCCTCAACAATCTTTTCAAAGCACTTTCTCCTTTGATTTTGAATATAATATTGTTATCAAAGCTTTCTTTGTTGAATAACTAACAAAACAGCTTGGAAGCTCTACAACGGGTAAATGTTTATCCGCTTTCATTTATCGCTTTCATATGTATGTAACTGTATTGTGGGGCTGCTTCACTGTAAGTCTTCTTTCACATCCTTTTATATACTTGTCATATATCCATTGTGTAATACTAGTATAGTTATTTAGAGTTTTCCCCGACAACTACGTCTAGCACTAGGTAAAGCCCTGTTGGTCACTCTTAAATACAAACAAAACTAGATCCCCATAGGATTACCAGACACAGTCTTCCCTCCTCTTGGGGTTAAACAATATGGAAACGTGAAAGGCAGCATTCTCGGTGAACCCTTTCTCAGACTATCACCCCTAGAAATTGTCAAAGAAACTCTAACTCCCCAGAGATGATCTTTTCACCGTGAATGGCATCTCTTGAGTTTCTTCAAAATCCTGGAACTTTCCTGGCTTGATCTATTCTCAGTGAATAGCATGTCTTGAACTTCTCTTGGTTTGGGGACCCACAGGCTTCCTAAAAGCATCTCCGCCTCCTCTTGGGCGTTGTACAAGGACCCTTCGGCTTCTTAAAAGTTCTCATGCCTTCTCTTGAGATTAATTCAAGGACCCTGACGACCTCTTAAAGGTATAAGACAAAACTTAGTCATCCTTTGCTAGAGCAGTCTTTCCAGCATCAAAAACTCTGGCCGTTGTAGGGTTGATACTTATCCCTTAATGACCCGCGCCTCCTCTTGGGCATTGTACAAAAGATAAAACTCTATACTTGGACAGTCTAAGAACCTTGAGTCTCAAAGACATTCTCAAGTTCCTTTCAAACATAGGAAGAAACCCCGGTCTCTCCCATGAGAGTTCCCCACACTTGGACCCGCTTCAGGATCTTCAGAATCCACAGCGGTAAGGCAGCCTCCTCTTGGGCTTTGTACAAATGATTCTTCCTAGCAGAGCTAACCTTTTCAGACTCTTTTAGCCTCTATCTCGGGCTTCGTACGAGATAGAAAAACACTCTCTTGTTGAGTATAAAAGACTCTCTTGTTGAGTCAATCACCATTTTTGCCTCCATCTCGGGCTTCGTACGAGATAGAAAAACACTCTCTTGTTGAGTATAAAAGACTCTCTTGTTGAGTCAATCTCCATTTTAGCCTCCATCTCGGGCTTCGTACGAGATAGAAAAACACTCTCTTATTGAGTTGAGTATAAAAAACTCTCTTGTTGAGTTAACCCTTTTAGCCTCCGTCTTGGACTCTGTACAAGACATATAAAAACACTCTCTTGTTGAGTATAAAAGACTCTCTTGTTGAGTCAATCTCCTTTTAGCCTCAATCTCGGGCTTCGTATGAGACATCAAATCACTCTCTTGTTGAGTATAAAAGACTCTCTTATTGAGTCAAACAACCTTCAGACTCTCTTGTTGAGTCAATCACCTATTCAAGACTCTCTTGTTGAGTCAACCCTTTTTTAGCTTCGGTCTTAGGATTTATACAGGACAGATAAAAGTACTCTCTTGTTGAGTCAAACCATTTCAGCCTCCATCTCAGGCTTTATACAAGATACAAACCACCTTTAGCTTTATGTCTTGGGCTTTGAACAAGACACCAAAACACCTCTTTCCTCCCATAGAATAGGAGGAACTACGATCGCTCTGATTTCCCTGTTTCGGGAATACGTAGGCATAAGATTGAAAAATCTTAGCAAGCATACTAACCAAAAACCCAAAATCCAGTATCTCCGTCAAATCAACCCAATAGCATCAAATCTAAACACATTACCAAAAACCTCACAAATAGTCCAGACACTATGTTCTTAACAAAATAACCGAAGAGGGGCCCACATCTTAATAGCATCTGTAAACTAACAGTCAGCTGTTTAAACTCAGTATGCAAGCAGGGTTAATTGGAGACATCTATTTCCCTTCCTTAATCAGCTTAACAGGATAAAAAATGAATCGAACTGTAGTGCCCAACCGATAGTGATTCAAGACCACAAAAATCGCGCTACAAGACTCTGCCACCAAAAGCTACCAATGAAGCAACTCCAAAGTGTGTCTAAGTAAAATAGATTCTGATTATTTATGTACAAGAACAAGAACATGCATAAATAAAACACACATCAAATAAACCATTGTTCTTGTAATACTTTTGTTATCATAAAAACTAAAAGAGAATATTTCATGGACAAATCTTGTTCTAACAGTTTTCTCCTAAGTCAAGACAGTCGAAGGGAAAGGCGAAGGAGGTGCCACCATCCAAGGAGGATGAACTGGTGACTGGTGACTTCAACTCTAGATTGAAGGATGATTTTGATGTGTTATGCATAATGGTGTCTGTGCTCCCTAGGGAGTATGATTGTGTTACAGAGGTATTTGAACCACCAGATTGTAAGGAAGAAGAGATGGCAAAACACGAACCAGTGCGTTATTTCGTGATGGAGAACAACTGCATCGAAGAACATAATGTGTTTTTCTGAAAGGCCTCAAGAAATAATGAAGAGTCATTTGAAGCACCTTTTCAATGACGATGTCTGAACTCGTTGCGTTGAAGCGAATCTCGGCTTATGTAGCCGAGACTAGAATGAAAGCAGCTTTAAAGTCCGAAATACCATACATGGGTATTGAAGCCAATCAATTAGAAGTGTTCGACGTAGCTCAAAGGATAAATATGGAGCCAACATTACTCAAAATACCAAAATCAGCAGGTATAGAGAATGATGGTTTAAAATGCTAGAGGCTCGACTGCATCTATGATGATGAGACTTTGGGTTTTAAAAAGGATCATGTTGTGTCACCTATGAAGATGTAACCTCAGGACCCACTTGAATAAATTAACTTGGGCAACGAAGCTAACAAAAGGCCAACATATATTAGTGCCAATATCGACCCTAGTCTAAGATTAGAGGTTGTTTATTTACTTAAAGAGTTTGAAGATTGATTTACTTGGGAATATAATGCAATTCCAGGTTTAAGTAAGGATTTGTTGGAATTAAAACTGCCAATAAAACTTCTGAAGAAGTCGGTCAAGCAGATGCCTAGACAGTTTGCGCTAGAAGTAATGTCCAAAATAAAAGAGGAGATCGAAAGAATCCTGAAAAGCAAGTTCTTTAGAACGACAAGGTATGTTGAATGGCTTGCAAATATTGTGACAGTAATTAAGAAAATGGAACATTATGGGTCTGCATCGATTTCAGGGATCTGAAAGCAGAACTACTAAGGATGAATACCCAATGCATGTCGCCGAGATATTGGTCGAATCAGCCACGGGTTTCGAATGTCTTAGTATGCTTGATGGTTATTTTGGTTATAACCAAATTTTTATTGCAAATGAAGATGTGTCAAAGACTGCATTTTGATGTTCAAGAGTCTTAGGTACCTACGAATGGGTGGTGATGCCATTTGGCTTAAAGAACACATGGGCAACTTATCAAGGGTGATGAATTCTTATTTTCATGATTATGTCAAAACGTTTATGCAAATATATATATTGATGATATATTCATAAAGTCCACGTCAGGAAAGGGTCATCTCTACCACCTACGACGGTCATTCAAAAGGATGAGAAAGTATGGACTAAAGATGAATCCTCTTAAGTATGCTTTTTGTGTGCAGGTGGGAGATTTCCTAGGTTTTGTAGTCCACAAGAAGGGCATTGAAATTAACCAGAACAAAACGAAGGCCATCAAGGGAGCTAAACCTCCTTCAACCAAGAAAGAAATATAATCTTTATTGGGGAAGATAAATTTTCTGAGATTTTTCTCAAATCAAAATGAAAAAGTTCGAGCGCTTTCGATGTCGCTTTGCCTAAAGAAGGAAGAAATCATATGGCAGCCATATCATCAAAGGGTATTTGACAAAATAAAGGGGTACTTAATGAATCCTCTAATTTTTCCCCTCCTGTTAGGGAATAGGTGCACGAGGTTGTATATTTCTGCCTCAAACTTGACTATAGGAAGTATGTTAGCACAATAGGATGATAATGGTGTCGAAAAGGCCATATATTGCCTCAGTCGAGTCTTGAATGATGCAGAAACTAGGCATAGTCTTATAGAAAAGATGTGCCTTTGTATTTCACAAGTATGAAATTGAGGCACTATATAAAACTAGTTGATGTGTAAGTGTCTTCTCATTTCAATGTTATTAAGCATATGTTATCTAAACCAATTTTGAATAGTCGAATTGGAAAACGGGCTCTTGCCCTAACCGAATATTCCCTAACGTATGTGCCTTTAAAGGCAATGAAGGCGCAAGTGGTTTCCGACTTTATCGTAGACCATTTGATAGTTAAAACACCTTTAAATTACTTAGAGCTAGAGCCTTGGAAGTTATATTTCGATGGCTCCAGTCATAAAAATGGGATTGGTATTGGAATCTGTCGCGGTGAAAATTGGATACCATAGTTATTTGTTAACTAGGATCGAATTTTTAATGTCACCACCGTCTTTGATTTTATCCAAGGGAAGGGAGAAAGATCGAATACCCACAATGCAATGCAAATGCACTAAGATTCTAAGTTCGGGGGTTGGTTATACCTAGGGAAGGTGTTAGCATCCTAGATATCTGTAGTACTCTACAGGAACCTCTTGATTATTATGTTATTTGTTATTTTTGTTTTGCTAAGGGTTTAAGGGGTAGGTGATTTATTATTATTATATATATTTTTTAACCTAAGTGTGCTCGACAAGATATCGCATCTTGTGCCTACATATCCTGCCAGGAGGGAATCAGAGCACTTGTAGTTCCTTATTAAGGATACTAAATGTTTTAAAGGTTTAGGAGAGGAAGATGAGTCATCATCTTAAGAAGGACCACCACAGTTTTGGAAATGTTTGTATTTTTGTGGGGTATGGGATTGTATGTCCCTTTCTTTGAGATGATTAACATCTAATTCTCTTGTGTGGAGAATTAGGTGGGCTAAAGTTTGATTTAAAAATCAAAATTAAGGGGGACTAACCTAGGAAATCTATCCTAAGTTGTCTAATAGTCTTATCTTAAGGTATCGATTATGAATGCAAATGATATGCACCATGCACAATAACATGGTTATCATGCATGGGATTTTCCCTTGGATATTTATGTGGTTTGAATTATATTATTTAGGCGAGGGTGCTAGCAAAGTGATGCTAGACTTGTGTCTTGTGATTGATAGGTCGAATGCGATGCCCAAAGGCGATCGACTTATATGGGTGGAAAATTGGCTCGACGTTGGATCGAGGGTTTTTAATATTTTGAAAAGGTTTGAAGCATGCAAGCATATAACAAGAGCAAACATTCAAATAGAGGTAAGCATACAAAGGCATGGTAACAAGCATCAATCATGAACAACATGCTAAACACACAGGCGTACACTCAAGCGTATGACTAAGCGCGAGGGACTCTAGCGGAGAACGACTTATTAGGAAAAAGAGTTTTGATTCTAAGGTTCATTATTGAGGATTATGCTAGAGGTTATTTTGATTAAAAGTTTAGAGTTTTTTTATTAATAAAAAAAAAGTTTTAGTTATTTAAAGTTTTTTATTATTTTAGTTTTTATATTAATAAAGTAAAAAAGGTTTTCTTTTTAAACGTTTAATTATTTTAAAAGTTTTGATTATCATATTTTTTAGTTTTTTTAAGTTATGTTAAGAAAGTTAATTAAAAAAAATCATATTAATTTAGGAAAAAAGGTTTTAATTTTGATATCTTTATAAATAAAAGTTTTATTATTAATTAATTTTAAAGTTATATTAAAAAGGTTTTTCTTATTAAAATGGTTTTTTTATTATAAAAGAATTCTTATTATTATTTTTAGTTTAAAGTTATGTTAAAAAAAGAAAAGTTATTAAAAGAAATTCTTATTAATTAAAAAAGATTTAATAAATAAAAGTTTTATTAAAGGTTTATTACTAATTAAGGAAAAAAGAAAGGTTTTTAATTTATTAATTTAGTTGTATTATAATAAAAGTTATATTTTATTTTTGATTAAAGCTCTACTTATTTTAATTATAAAAAAAAAAAGAATTCATATTTGGTTATTATAAAAAAGAAAATAAAAGGTTAAAAACTAGGAAAACGGAGGGATAAGGTACTACGCAGAGGGAGAGGGTGTACGATAGACCCTCAGATCGTGACTGTAAGATTCATAAATGTGACAGATCTAAAGAACCAAACGGAGGGTGTATGCTAGTAGTGTGTGTGTGTGTGCACATGGGATCGAACCTGAAAAAAAAACAAAGAAATGTAGAAACTCTCTCCTCTCTGTTTCTAATCATCACTCTCAATCTCTCGCTACTCCGTCTTTTCTCTCTCAATCGCTACCTCTTTCTTTCTCTCGTCATCTTCTTCTCTCAACAACTAGGGAAATCCCTAATCGCCGCTGACACTCGTCATCTCCGTTCTCTCCATATCTCTCGATCAAACAAACAAAGTAAAAACCCTAACCCCACACAACCCCGTACCCCAATTTACTACATTTCCAGGTTTACATTTACAATGGAATAAAGCAATGGAACAAAGATGTTGGTGCGAACTCGAGTGGCTCCTCGTCTAGGTACTTCCTCTGAGCACTTCTTCCATCTGCTGATCTCGCGTGGTGAAGCTCCAAATGTGTGTGGGTATGGGTGTGTATTTCTTCTCCAATCTATTTTCAAAGTGTGTTGTTGTTGCGAATTGTTGATGCTTCTCTTGTTGTGAATTTCTGTGAGAATTGGTGTGAATGTTGTGTACAGTATGTATGTGGTTTTGTATCAGGTTTTTGATACCTCTATTTCTGTATATGGTCTGTGTACGATTTTTTTTTATGGAGAAAGTTGTTCTGCTTTGTGTTGATCTTCTCTTTATATAGCCGATTTCAAAATTTGAGATGAAACGTGCTGTTAATGAGAATTGATTCTTTTCCTTCTTTGGACCGTCATATCTGATTGCTTTGAAATGGTTTCAAAACTTACCATTTTTGTTTGGCATGATTTATTATGGATTGATGATGCTGATAACTTGTTTTAACCGTTTTAGGAGTGATTGAATGCCGTGTGATTTTGTGATTGAATGATTTCCCGTTTTAGGCAGACATGTTGGAGCTTGGTTTTGGAAAGTTTTGGTATATTGTCTGAAATGTTCTGAATTGTCGTTGATGATGAGGATCTAATTTGAAACATGTTCTGATATTTCCTCTTTAAGCTCGACATGTTCGATACGTGTTAATTGGTGAGTTAGATTTGTTGTTTTCTTTAATTTGGAAATGTGTGGTCATGCGCTGGAGGTTTATGTTGCCGTAATTACTGCTTAATGTATCACATCTTCTTTGTAAAAGGATCTCTCATTTTGTTTATCTCTTTTGAATTCGAACCCAGGTGTCAGTCAGCTTATGTTTTTCGTATGATTAAACTTTGGACCTTTACTTCTTGAATGGACATATTCATGTTCTTGAATGAAAGTCCCTCAAGCTTCACAAATTTCTTTTCTTCATATTCTATATCGTTTGGAAATGCAAGGTACCGCCACATACAGGGTGTACGATTTAGGATATGGCTATTTGAAAGAGAAATTTGATGAGGAGGTATGTTCTTGTAGAAATATCCTGGTTTCTCATTTCTGTTTGCAGTTTTATGTTTTGACAATAAGTGTTTCCATAACGCCTTTGTCAATACATCCACGTGAACATCGTTTTTCTTTAGCCATCTCTCAGTTGCTTGCTTCATTCTAAGGATATGTCCTGTCAGTATAAGACTGCAGCATGTGAAGAGCAATATAGGTCGTCCAACCAAGATTTCATTGTGTCCAACAAAATGTGATTGCTGTTCAGAGTTTCATTTGTATTGGATAGAACAAGTCCAACTTTTTCAGTCTTTGATGCAACCTCATAATAGAATACCGACTGAGTTAATTGGAGATGGCGAATCAAACAACAAAGACATGAATGGTATACTTCAAGCTTGTTATGGTATTCAAAATGATGAAGTGCCATCTTTGAAAGTTTTGGTGACAGAGTTGTATGTATCATTCCTTGTCATAAATTTCCTTGTAAATTGTCATGGGCTTCTTGTATTTTCAAATTATGAACAACATGATTCTGGTTTTGTAGGAAATGAAGATGACATCTTCGATGATGAATACTAGCATGAAGAAAAGAGTCAAGGGCTGCTTCGAAGCTTGATGGATTTAGGGTTTGTCGGAGTTTAGATTCGAGGTGGTTTGGTAATCCGTTCTTTCCCCTCCCTTTAGATTTTTTGATTTAGGATTGCTTGGTAGTTTTTGGTGAATTTTAGGCTGTTGTTATAAGCTGTGTTAGTGGCTGTTGGTTTGTGTTTTGATTCTCTTGGTGCAGTTCAATGAACATCAAGTCGAGACTTGCATCTCAATATATCATTCGTGGATAGGCTGTTCATGTGAGATCCTTTTGTTGCAGGTACCAGCTTGTTTAGAACAAGATGCTGAGTTGCATCGCCTCGACACGAAGAATCCCATTCATGAAGTCTGAATAAACCTTCTGACATCAAAATTTCATCTGAAAAGCACAAGTTCAATCATCCTGAAGCCGTATCTTCGTAGTGTCAATCGAGGACCGGGTTAGGAAGCGATATCGATTAAATTGGGCAATACAGGATAAATGTTCATTTTATCATTCTGAGAGTTAGACCGCCAGCCTGGTACTAGACTGTTTCTGCCTGGTGGCATTATTGATACCACGATGCTTGTGTATGAAGATGAGCCTACTAGTGTTGTAGCACATATGCTTGTATCAAGATAGACCTTCTGATGAGAGTTAGGGCAATACTTGAGCAGGGCCTTTATTTTAGTTGTTGATATCATTTTAAAACAATGTACTTGATTCCAATAGAATATATATGAATTAAAATGTTGAAATTTAATGATGTACGTGGAACCCTTATAGCGCATGTAAAAAAATCGTGTTCAAATCCGTGTTTGCATTCAATGTTCAAACGTGAAACCTTGATAGTTTTTGGACTTTTGAATCAAACAAACTCATTGTCACACAGTAAATACTCTAGCATGTCTTTGGTCATTGTAGTCGATTTCACATGCAAAGAATCACAAGTAATCGAATATCTCCAAAATGCAATTCAAGCTTTTGGAAACCCCCTTTTTTATTGCAAATTGAATTAAGTTTGATATATAGGAAACCGAATCTTCAATCCAAGGATTAACTTTTAGGCATACTCAACGATTCTTTGATCTGACTTGTATTAGGATAAAGTTTGACGGAATTTGGATACTTAAACCTTATGACAACGTGAGCCTTTTTGTAGCCATCACCAATAACTTGTATTCGACGTGAAGTTGAACTTCGAGGAGTCCCTATAAATGGGCCTTGTCACCTTTATCTTAATAACTCCACAACCTCATCGTTTGCCCCGTGACCTAATTTCAAGTATTTTCAATTGAAGCAACGATGAAGCATAAATCATACACCCTACCATCTTGGTCTTGAGGCATTCCTTAACATATACACTATCAAAGTCCGATCTTAATTTTAATGAGATATAGCCAGAAATCCCATCCAAGATATCTTCAAAAATAGTGATCCCAGAACGGCCCAAGAATAAACAAAAGCTTTTAAGAATGAAGCCCATATCAAGTAGAAATTCTATGACCACTTTAAATCAGGATTACTGGTCATGCCCTGAAATGCTTGAATGTGAGGATGAGTACTATCTCCACTTGAATTTAATGCACCTACACAAACTGGTTAGTGGAAATAAAAAAAAAGAAAACAAAAAAACAAAAAGACAAAGCACATAAAGACCTACAGATGACATGCAAAGAACAAGGGATCTTAGGGTCAAAAATTAGGGTGCGACAGATGCCCCTATTTAAGTTTCTCCTATTCGGAGATGTGGAGATCGCAATCTTCGTCTCGACGAGATAGGAGGGACTTAAATACAAACACGCACAAATTTTTGGCCCTAAGTTGCCGCCAAATGCACATGATATGATATGAATGCAAGACAAAGATCCTGTGAGGAATAATGTCACAGGGGATAACTGACGACGACTCAGCAAGACAAGAATCCACAGGGAAATATCTACTAAACTAGGGGAAAAAGACTATCAACTGACAATCACAATGTGTCCTAAGCGGGGTGATGAACCAAAATAAGCTTCCGATGGTCAAAATATGATTCAGTTTCTTATTTAATTAGATGTTGCAACGTCTTGAAATAAAATGCTATGAGGTTGTCTGCCTCGAGCCAAAATCTTGAAATACATGCCACGAGGTTGTCTGCCTCGAGCCAGAATCCACTTGAAAAGGGTAAAAATAAACTTCCCCTCGTCTCAGGTCATAAGCCACAGACTGGTCTCAGTTTCTTCTTTAATCAAGCATTTCACTTGAAAAGGGTAAAAATAAACCTCCCCTTGTCTCGGGTCATAAGCCACAGACTGGTCTCAGTTTCTTCTTTGGGGATAGAATATCTACTACCGGTTTACTGGGTAGTTCACAAAGAAAGAGATTGTTTGCTACCGATTTACTGGGTAGTCTATAATGAGAATATTACTTGCTACCGGTTTATTGGGTAGAAAAATATTACATGCTACCGATTTACTGGGTAGAAAAGATTGCCTGGTACCGATTTACTGGGTAGTCAGATTGTATGCTACCGATTTACTGGGTAGGAAAATATTATTTGCTACCGATTTACTGGGTAGTCCACGATGAAAATATTACCTGCTACCGATTTACTAGGTAATCGGCAAAGAAAATTCTACTACCGATTTATTGGGTAGGAAAATATTATTTGCCACCGATTTACTGGGTAGAATATTACCTGCTACCGATTTACTGGGTAGTTAACAAAGAAAATATCATCGGCTACCGATTTACTGGGTAGTCAGCGAAAAAGATTATCTGCTACCGATTTATTGGGTAGTCCATAAAGAAAATATTATCTCCTGGGGATAGACAAACTGCCTTGAGGTGACTGCCATTTGTCATCAGACTAGGAAACTTGATAACCATACTGCTCAAATAAAGAGCGGCTACTTGTTGTCTGGGTGTAACTCCCTTAAAATGTTGTAATAATACTGCTGGTGAAATAATTCTGTCTTCCATACAGATCTTCAAATAAACTCTTCCTGGGGGACAAGGAGCAAAATAAATGCACGCTCGTTCCGAATTCAACATCTCAGAGATGTCCAAAACCTGTGATTGTCAGGGACCAAAGTTCGATCCAGGGAATAACTGGAAAGAAACGGTTAAACAAGACTCCATCCATTGAGGATTGAACTCAACGGGTTTATCTTTATCCACAAATGGAAAAGAAAACTGAAGCAACCATCTTCCACGAGGATCGAACTCAGTGGGGAGTTTAGAAATGATGTGTTCTTTCTGCCTAGGGCAGACGACTCTACTTGGAGGGAGCAGACAAAACCCAGTCACTTGGGGATAAGCACAACCAAAGTGATAGAACAAACAGACAAACACAAAGATGCGAGATGTAAAATACGCACATGCCATGAATCTAAGTGCAAGGATGCCATGCTATGCTTATGCTTATGCTGACAAAACAACAAAGAAGAAGCAAACTGGAGACAAAAACAAGCATCTCGATATGGATACTCGGCCGATCTTTGCAATATAAGAAGCATCACTGAGGATGAAATGGAAAGCCATATATAGAATCATGTCCCACTTCAAAGCTTCAAATTTCTGGGGAAAAGAGAGCACTCCACTTGGGATGAACATCATGACTTCACTGATGGGATTATCAAGATGAACCTTGTAATTCTGTTGGGGATGTGATCGAAGAGACTTCATGGGGGAATAAATATCCACTGCGAGCTGAAGTAGTCTGAAAGGAAGTTGTAACTGGATATAATAAGTATCCACTTCGTCGGGGAAACTTGGAGATCAACATAGCAATTGAAGATGCCAGAGATAAAGTTTTGAGGGGATGAAATAAACACCCGTCTTCACTGGAGAAGATTGCGATAGTGAGAGATTCCAATGAG
Source organism: Lathyrus tuberosus (assembly GCA_022829125.1). Classification (NCBI taxonomy): domain Eukaryota; kingdom Viridiplantae; phylum Streptophyta; class Magnoliopsida; order Fabales; family Fabaceae; genus Lathyrus; species Lathyrus tuberosus. Next base: position 13,312,708 of record JALAZF010000142.1, on the reverse strand, counting down.
GAGTGAAATAAACACTCGCTTCACTAGGGAAGGTTGAGACCAAAGAAGTTCACTGAGGATTCTTAGGTTGCTGACTGGAGAAGCCTTGCGTCCATAACTTCTTGTAGTAGAGATTCATCGGGGATGGTCGTGACTACCTGAAGTAGAAACTTACTGGGGAGTCGTCACACCACTTGGGATAGAAACCAAGTAAATCTGTTTTGGTGGTCTGCATGGTAGTTGCCATTTTTAATAGCAGTTGTTGTGGATGAGAAGCAATCCTCACTTCTCAAATGCCCTAGATCACTTGGTTTATAAGAAGAGGTCATCCCAAGAGGACTTTATAGAAAACTTGGCGTCCAACTGTCCCAATGTTTTCAAACTCTTGGAGAGATTGTCGAATCTCTACGTAACTGGCCCGGATTGACTATGTTCTGTAACTGAGGCTTCAAATTCTTTGAGAGATTTACCAAATCTCGACGTAATTGCCTCAGATTGACGGTGTTTTGAGTCTTCAAACTTGCTCCAGCTCAGAAAATTCTTCAAGTAACGTGCCCCTGGGTAGTCATCCTTTTGAAATGATTCCCCATTTACCCATCAGAGTTTCAATACTCAAAAGATCTAGCTCATTGCTGATGCTCGTATGCTAGCTTTTATGATGTCAAGCAATGTTAGCACGCAGAAAATGTTAATTCTGAAACTGATAATGCAACGTATGTCCGTCTTGAAAATTTTATTAAAAAAAAAATTTGGTGGTTGAATTACCGATTTTATAATGCCAACACAAATTTTTGAGCATAGCTCATAGGAGTCAGGAAACGATATCTCAATGAGTATGCTTTTGAAATAAACCCTGCTTCAACTAAGTCTTTTGAGGGTTGTATCGTGGTTGGTTCACGGTTTAAGAAACAAAGGATATAAGGCTCAAAAAATTTTCATGCCCACCCAATCTTCGTGATGTTTTACTCCCTTTTTTTTTTTGAAAATTACCCTGCCCCAGGTTAAGAGTGAGGTTTTTTTTTTTATTTGGAAGAAGAAAACTCCAACTTCAAAGGCTCAAAAAGGTTAAAAAGGGTTTATCACCTTATATCTCCGGTGTTTAGGATTTTGAAACAATGCCTTATATCACTAGCAGAATTTTATTCAAAAGCATACAACAAGAGATTTAGCGTTTGATTTCATCATCCTCCATTCAATTCTTTGCCGAGGCAAGAGATTGGGCAGCATTGGCATTATAAAATAGAAAAAGCGTTTTAAAATGAGTGAAACAAATGGGTTTCTTTAAGACAAACATTATTCATTGTATCAATTATTCAAAATTAACGAGTTCTCACGCGCAAACAATAAATGCATTAACAAAATAGAAGGCATTACATGCGAAAAGCAGTAAATTAACTAAAACTTTGAGGAGACAGTCTTAGTCTGAGCTTATGGTTTCCACATTAGGTCTAGAGTCTCCAAAAGACAAGACACCATGTCGCATTAGCCTTTGTACCTCATTCAATAGTATTCACCCCTGGTTCTGGTATACTAAAGCGTGGGACTACGACCTTCATCCTTTCTCTAGGGATATGAAGAACTCCCTGATCCAACATATCTTGGAGATCCCTCTTCACGACAGAACATCCACGGGGATTCCTCGAGCAAATTTTGCAAGAAGCATGGTTATGCTCGTAGTGAGTAAGCCTACACCAATCGGCATGCATATCCACCAAAGACCCTCTTATTGAATTCACGTCAGAAATACGGTATTCCTCGAGACATTCTTCCACAGGGCTTTCATACTTGGGCACCAGACTTGTTGGGCTGTTGGGCCCAGAATCCTCAAAAGACAAAATGCCACTTTGCACTAACTTCTGTACTTCAGCTTTCAAAGCATAACAGTGTTCAATGTCATGACCGGGCGCCCCTTGATGAAATGGACAAAAACGATCAGACTTAAACCACCATGGGAGATTCTTTGGGATGGCCGACGGTTTCCTCGTTTGCACCAGGTTCTTCTGTACTAAAGCAGGATATAACTCAAAATAGGCCATTGGGATCGGGTCAAACTGATCCACGTGTTGTTTACTTTCACTACGAGATCCTTTATACTTTTCTCGCGGAATGGCATCAGCAACACGTTCCTTCTTCTTGAGAAAACCCTCTGTAAGATCCTTAGAGCTGTTAGGAAGGTTAATGGGAGCCATAGAAACGGTCATTGGCGTGACTTCAGAAGTCTCGGTCCTTTGAAACGGAGTCTAAGAGACATGAGGAGAAGGTTGACTTCGGGCAGCAATCAGAGTTTCAACCAAAGTAGAGAGCCTCTCCACACCAGCCCTCAAAGTAGTCACTTCCTTGCGGAGTTCGCGATTTTCCTGCTCAATGTTGTCCATCTTTCCTCTTTGATTGGCCTGAGTATCGTATCGAAGATGTTTGACAAAGAAGAGAAATTCGGATGAGAACCTGGAAAACAAAGGAATGCAAATGCAAATGCAAAAGATGCGTATGATGCAACATGTACTTCAAGGAACTCAAAAGTGTATTTTAAATATCGTAATTGGAATTTGTTTTTTTAAATTTAAACGTTCATAACAACGATACACCTTCAGGGCTTTATTATAACAAACAAAACAGAATACAAAAGGGAACTAGGGCTTCGATTCACTGGATGATGCTCCCTTTCTTTCACTGAGTTCTTCCATCAACTTGTCAATCCGTTCCTGCAATATAAACTTGTCCAGGGTCAGCTTCTCTACTTCTGCCTTCAACCTTGAAACTTCATTTGATTCCACCAATAGAGGCTGGGGTCGAGGATACGACATTGTCAGGACGAGAGCTCGTTTGCGTGACCACTCCAGGCAAGATTCCGTAATTGTGCAATTAGGGTTTGTTGTCGCAATCATCCCTTGTCTGTTGATACGACGCCAAGCAAACATAATCTGAGTCTTCAGCTGAAAGTCCTCTCCATCATAGAGGAAGATCCTTTTTAGGTTCTCTGGATTAGGTATTTCATTCATCGGATGTCCAAGCTGGCGACGGGCGAGAATAGGATTGTAACTACTGCATCGTTTTGTGCTAAGGAGAGGCACATTGGAAAAATCTCCACAGTTGTGAATCATAGGAATTCCACCGTACATTGGATCATGCCAAACAATGTCTGAGTGAGTAAGAGCCATGAGTTTGACGGGCCATTCAGAACTGTCATTCACATCCCAAAAGGTCGCGGACCTCGGTAGGTGCGAAATAAACCACCTATAGAGGATAGCAGTGCAGCAAACAATCTGACCTTCTCCTTTCAGAATCTTTGAATGAATCGAGTGGTAGGCGTCGGCCAATAGCGTTGGAACAGGATTCTTGAGCATGAAAATTCTAATTGCGTGGACATCCACAAAATCCTCAACGTTTGGAAACAAAAATAGACCATAAGCCAGCAATGCGAAAAGATTCTCGAAAGCCCCAGCATTTCCCTTGTCGGCGAATTTTCGAGCTTTCTTGAATAAGAACTGAGTAGGCAAACCGTCGATTCCTCCTCTGACCGTCATGTGAGTCTGAATCTCAAACAGCTTGATGCGGGTCACTCTTGCGATGTCTTCCTGACTAGGTCTTCCTTCTCCACCATAAAACGGAGGTGAGTCGTTGACGGGAATTCCCAACAGAGCAGAATATTCTTCCAATGTGGGCATCAATTGGAAATCTTGAAAGATAAAGCAATGGTAGATTACATGATAAAGTTGAATCAACGTCTCCAATAAACCAGCAGCTACTCGGACCTGCAATAAGGAGAGGATCTGTCCATGCTTTGCAGCGAAGGCCTCGGGATCCTTTATCTGACCCCCTAATTCCCTTAATTGCTCCACATTAAGGACCCTGAAGGTGTATGGCAAAGTTCCTTTCCTTCCATAGTCCATTTTACGATATCTAAAAAAACAATCTTTGAGTTCTTTGAAGAAAAAAACAAAAAGAGAATCGAATGCAGATGATATGCAAAAGATTCATGGAAACTTAGCTATTTATAATCATTTTGGGATATTAGAAGTCTCATTCTTAATAATCATAAAAAAAACGGTTACGGTAATTAGTACTGGAGTACTAAATGATTGATTTAATTAAAACGCGTCTGTACGCCTTACAACAGTCATAACGTAAAGCTAAATAAAAGCTAATAGTGATGGATCTAAGGAGACTCTTCCAACGGTCTTTTTTGAGTCCTTTGACTTCCTCCAATTGAGCTTCTTCTAGAAATGTTGACCGAAGATTAGAATGGGAAAAGATGTCTTGGACTTTTCCTTTCTTGCAAGCAATAGCTTCTTTCCAATATATCCTCCTTTTGTAGTTATCTTGGCTTGAATATGAACCTAAGATAGGAAATGAACTTTTGTCCCGAAATAGTAACTTGGTCAGCTAAGAATATTCTTCATAAGGTGTCGCCAATTAGTCCTCCGGAATAATGGTAGGCGGCAGTAGAATAACTTTTTATCTTGTCTTGAATTCTTCTTTGTCTAGCCGCAAGGTCTCCAATCTCCTTAGATCGTCCGAGTTATGACTATTGTAAGAGTACTTCAACATTTTTTTCAAGAGTCTATGATATTCTTACGATGTTTACAAATGAGACTAAGTTCCACGAATCTTTATGATATGATGCTAATGCAACACAAAGGCAAAGCACAAAACACAAAGCAAACAAATAAACAAGGGTCCTAGGTTCAAAGGAGCATGAATGGAGTCAAGGTCTACCCATCCCATAGGAGTGTACTATAGTTTCAAATGTACCTGCCGAACGGGTTCTACAAAGTTCCCAGAGTCTACAATCCATCTTTCGCATACTATCGATTTTCCAGATCACTTGGTAGTCAATAATATTCTCAAGAGAATCTCGTCTGAGTGTAGTATCGCGTAGCAACTATTGCAGAAATAGACTCCCACGTAGTCCCCGCACTACCTAATAGGACAAGTTGGGTTAAAGGTAACTACGGTCCCCAGTCCCGAGGGCCTTTAAATCGAAACCATACCGTCTTCACGAATGAACTCGTTGGACAAATATTTTATTCGGGAGGGCCTAGACTGAGTGGTGAAGTCTCAATTTACTTTTTCAGGAATCGACTCCCTCAAAGCATCATTGAAGTCTCACTGTTCCTATCATAATTTTCACTCTAGTCCGGGTGTAGGACTTTGTCTCACCACACAAGTAATAACCCAAGCAAACATAACAGATAACAAATATATAACAAAAACATAATTAATCAAGTTAGGGGGAACCCTCTTATGATCCTCCCCAGCGAAGTCGCCATTTCTGTCGCGGTGAAAATTGGATACCATAGTTATTTGTTAACTAGGATCGCATTTTTAATGTCACCACCGTCTTTGATTTTATCCAAGGGAAGGGAGAAAGACCGAATACCCACAATGCAATGCAAATGCACTACGATTCTAAGTTCGGGGGTTGGTTATACCTAGAGAAGGTGTTAGCATCCTAGATATCGCTAGTACTCTACAGGAACCTCTTGATTATTATGTTATTTGTTATTTTTGTTTTGCTAAGGGTTTAAGGGGTAGGTGATTTATTATTATTATATATTTTTTTTAACCTAAGTGTGCTCGACAAGATATCGCATCTTGTGCCTACATATCCTGTCAGGAGGGAATCAGAGCACTTGTAGTTCCTTATTAAGGATACTAAATGTTTTAAAGGTTTAGGAGAGGAAGATGAGTCATCATCTTAAGAAGGACCACCACAGTTTTGGAAATGTTTGTATTTTTGTGGGGTATGGGATTGTATGTCCATTTCTTTGAGATGATTAACATCTAATTCTCTTGTGTGGAGAATTAGGTGGGCTAAAATTTGATTTAAAAATCAAAATTAAGGGGGACTAACCTAGGAAATCTATCCTAAGTTGTCTAATAGTCTTATCTTAAGGTATCGATTATGAATGAAAATGATATGCACCATGCACAATAACATGGTTATCATGCATGGGATTTTCCCTTGGATATTTATGCGGTTTGAATTATATTATTTAGGCGAGGGTGCTAGCAAAGTGATGCTAGACTTGTGTCTTGTGATCGATAGGTCGAATGCGATGCCCAAAGGCAATCGACTTATATGGGTGGAAAGTTGGCTCGACGTTGGATTGAGGGTTTTTAATATTTTGAAAAGGTTTGAAGCATGCAAGCATATAACAAGAGCAAACATTCAAATAGAGGTAAGCATACAAAGGCATGGTAACAAGCATCAATCATGAACAACATGCTAAACACACAGGCGTACACTCAAGCGTATGACTAAGCGCGAGGGACTCTAGCGGAGAACGACTTATTAGGAAAAAGAGTTTTGATTCTAAGGTTCATTATTGAGGATTATGCTAGAGGTTATTTTGATTAAAAGTTTAGAGTTTTTTTATTAATAAAAAAAAAGTTTTAGTTATTTAAAGTTTTTTATTATTTTAGTTTTTATATTAATAAAGTAAAAAAGGTTTTCTTTTTAAACGTTTAATTATTTTAAAAGTTTTGATTATCATATTTTTTAGTTTTTTTAAGTTATGTTAAGAAAGTTAATTAAAAAAAAATCATATTAATTTAGGAAAAAAGGTTTTAATTTTGATATCTTTATAAATAAAAGTTTTATTATTAATTAATTTTAAAGTTATATTAAAAAGGTTTTTCTTATTAAAATGGTTTTTTTATTATAAAAGAATTCTTATTATTATTTTTAGTTTAAAGTTATGTTAAAAAAAGAAAAGTTATTAAAAGAAATTCTTATTAATTAAAAAAGATTTAATAAATAAAAGTTTTATTAAAGGTTTATTACTAATTAAGGAAAAAAGAAAGGTTTTTAATTTATTAATTTAGTTGTATTATAATAAAAGTTATATTTTATTTTTTATTAAAGCTCTACTTATTTTAATTATAAAAAAAAGAATTCATATTTAGTTATTATAAAAAAGAAAATAAAAGGTTAAAAACTAGGAAAACGGAGGGATAAGGTACTACGCAAAGGGAGAGGGTGTACGATAGACCCTCAGATCGTGACTGTAAGATGCATAAATGTAACAGATCTAAAGAACCAAACGGAGGGTGTATGCTAGTAGTGTGTGTGTGTGTGCACATGGGATCGAACCTGAAAAAAAAAACAAAGAAACGTAGAAACTCTCTCCTCTCCGTTTCTAATCATCACTCTCAATCTCTCGCTACTCCGTCTTTTCTCTCTCAATCACTACCTCTTTCTTTCTCTCGTCATCTTCTTCTCTCAACAACTAGGGAAAACCCTAATCGCCGCCGACACTCATCATCTCCGTTCTCTCCATATCTCACGATCAAACAAACAAAGTAAAAACCCTAACCCCACACAACCCCGTACCCCAATTTACTACATTTCCAGGTTTACATTTGCAATGGAATAAAGCAATGGAACAAAGATGTTGGTGCGAACTCGAGTGGCTCCTCGTCTAGGTACTTCCTCTGAGCACTTCTTCCATCTGCTGATCTCGCGTGGTGAAGCTCCAAATGTGTGTGGGTATGGGTGTGTATTTCTTCTCCAATCTGTTTTCAAAGTGTGTTGTTATTGCGAATTGTTGATGCTTCTCTTGTTGTGAATTTCTGTGAGAATTGGTGTGAATGTTGTGTATAGTATGTATGTGGTTTTGTATCAGGTTTTTGATAACTCTATTTCTGTATATGGTCTGTGTACGATTTTTTTATGGAGAAAGTTGTTCTGCTTTGTGTTGATCCTCTCTTTATATAGCCGATTTTGAAATTTGAGATGAAACGTGCTGTTAATGAGAATGGATTCTTTTCCTTCTTTGGACCGTCATATCTGATTGCTTTGAAATGGTTTCAAAACTTACCATTTTTGTTTGGCAGGATTTATTATGGATTGATGATGCTGATAACTTGTTTTAACCGTTTTAGGAGTGATTGAATGCCGTGTGATTTTGTGATTGAATGATTTCCCGTTTTAGGCAGACATGTTGGAGCTTGGTTTTGGAAAGTTTTGGTATATTGTCTGAAATGTTCTGAATTGTCGTTGATGATGAGGATCTGATTTGAAACATGTTCTGATATTTCCTCTTTAAGCTCGACATGTTCGACACGTGTTAATTGGTGAGTTAGATTTGTTGTTTTCTTTAATTTGGAAATGTGTGGTCATGCGCTGGAGGTTTATGTTGTCGTAATTACTGCTTAATGTATCACATCTTCTTTGTAAAAGGATCTCTCATTTTGTTTATCTCTTTTGAATTCGAACCCAGGTGTCAGTCAGCTTATGCTTTTGGTATGATCAAACTTTGGACCTTTACTTCTTGAATGGACATATTCATGTTCTTGAATGAAAGTCCCTCAAGCTTCACAAATTTCTTTTCTTCATATTCAGTATCGTTTGGAAATGCAAGGTACCGCCACATACAGGGTGTACGATTTAGGATATGGCTATTTAAAAGAGAAATTTGATGAGGAGGTATGTTCTTGTAGAAATATCCTGGTTTCTCATTTCTTTTTGCAGTTTTATGTTTTGACAATAAGTGTTTCCATAACGCCTTTGTCAATACATCCACGTGAACATCGTTTTTCTTTGGCCATCTCTCAGTTGCTTGCTTCATTCTAAGGATATGTCCTATCAGTATAAGACTGCAGCATGTGAAGAGCAATATAGGTCGTCCAACCAAGATTTCATTGTGTCCAACAAAATGTGATTGCTGTTCAGAGTTTCATTTGTATTGGATAGAACAAATCCAACTTTTTCAGTCTTTGATGCAACCTCACAATAGAATACCGACTGAATTAATTGGAGATGGCGAATCAAATAACAAAGACATGAATGGTATACTCCAAGCTTGTTACGGTATTCAAAATGATGAAGTGCCATCTTTGAAAGTTTTGATGACAGGGTTGTATGTATCATTCCTTGTCATAAATTTCCTTGTAAATTGTCATGGGCTTCTTGTATTTTCAAATTATGAACAACATGATTCTAGTTTTGTAGGAAATGAAGATGACATCTTCGATGATGAATACTAGCATGAAGAAAAGAGTCAAGGGCTGCTTCGAAGCTTGATGGATTTAGGCTTTGTCGGAGTTTAGATTCGAGATGGTTTGGTAATCCGTTCTTTCCTCTCCCTTTAGATTTTTTGATTTAGGATTGCTTGGTAGTTTTTGGTGAATTTTAGGCTGTTGTTATAAGCTGTGTTAGTGGTTGTTAGTTTTTGTTTTGATTCTCTTGGTGCAGTTCGATGAACATCAAGTCGCGACTTGCATCTCAATATATCATTCGTGGATAGGCTGTTCATGTGAGATCCTTTTGTTGCAGGTACCAGCTTGTTTAGAACAAAGTGCTGAGTTGCATCGCCTCGACACGAAGAATCCCATTCATGAAGTCTGAATAAACCTTCTGACATCAAAATTTCATCTAAAAAGCACAAGTTCAATCATCCTGAAGCCGTATCTTTGTAGTGTCAATCGAGGACCGGGTTGGGAAGCGATATCGATTAAATTGGGCAATACAGGATAAATGTTCATTTTATCATTCTGAGAGTTAGACCGCCAGCCTGGTACTAGACTGTTTCTGCCTGGTGGCATTATTGATACCACGATGCTTGTGTATGAAGATGAGCCTACTAGTGTTGTAGCACATATGCTTGTATCAAGATAGACCTTCTGATGAGAGTTAGGGCAATACTTGAGCAGGGCCTTTATTTTAGTTGTTGATGTCATTTTAAAACAATGTACTTGATTCCAATAGAATATATATGAATTAAAATGTTGAAATTTAATGATGTACGCGGAACCCTTATAGCGCATGTAAAAAAATCGTGTTCAAATTCGTGTTTGCATTCAATGTTCAAATTCAATGTTCAAACGTGAAACCTTGATAGTTTTTGGACTTTTGAATCAAACAAACTCATTGTCACGCAGTAAATACTCTAGTATGTCTTTGGTCATTGTAGTCGATTTCACATGCAAAGAATCACAAGTAATCGAATATCTCCAAAATGCAATTCAAGCTTTTGGAAACCCCCTTTTTTATTGCAAATTGAATTAAGTTTGATATATAGGAAACTGAATCTTCAATCCAAGGATTAACTTTTAGGCATACTCAATGATTCTTTGATCTGACTTGTATTAGGATAAAGTTTGACGGAATTTGGATACTTAAACCTTATGACAACGTGAGCCTTTTTGTAACCATCACCAATAACTTGTATTCGACGTGAAGTTGAACTTCGAGGAGTCCCTATAAATGGGCCTTGTCACCTTTATCTTAATAACTCCACAACCTCATCGTTTGCCCCGTGACCTAATTTCAAGTATTTTCAATTGAAGCAACGATGAAGCATAAATCATACACCCTACCATCTTGGTCTTGAGGCATTCCTTAACATATACACTATCAAAGTCCGATCTTAATTTTAATGAGATATAGCCAGAAAGTCCATCCAAGATATCTTCAAAAATAGTGATCCTAGAACGGCCCAAGAATAAACAAAAGCTTTTAGGAATGAAGCCCATATCAAGTAGAAATTCTTTGACCACTTTAAATCAGGATTACTGGTCATGCCCTGAAATGCTTGAATGTGGGGATGAGTACTATCTCCACTTGAATTTAATGCACCTACACAAACTGGTTAGTGGAAATAAAAAAAGAAAACAAAAAAACAAAAAGACAAAGCATATAAAGACCTACAGATGACATGCAAAGAACAAGGGATCTTAGGGTAAAAAATTAGGGCGCAACAGAATCTTAATCATTTCTCCCAAGAAGATTCCAATGAAGTTCAAATATTGAATTGATTATCGTTGCTCAAATAATGAGACTGAGTATGAGGCTTTAATACCTAGGCTCGAGATCTTGTTGGACTTAGGGGCAAAGAGAATCGAAATAAGAGGTGATTCGAAATTGGTGGTTAAGGAAATAACGAAGGAGTACATATGTATTGAGGAAAAATTAATCATTTACTTTGTTATAGTGAACCGATTAATTAAGTTATTCGACTTTATAGATATTCAACATGTACCTCGACTTGAAAATTAGGAGGCAAATGAGTTGGTACAGATTTCCTCAGGGTACAAAGTGTCAAAAGAGAAACTAGAAGATTTTATTGAAGTACAAGGGAGAGTGAAAGCAGCAAGGCTATCTCCATTAGATTTATCAGCAACAAAATTAGGGTCAATAGATCCTGAGAATTTCAAAGTCTTCGCCATTGAGAATCTGAATAGTACGGATTGGCGAAATCCAATAGTCGAATACTTGGAGAATCCAATTGGGTCAACTGATTGAAAAGTTAAGTACAAGTCCCTAACTTATGTTATCATAGGGAATGAATTACTAAAGAAGACACGTGAAGGTGTTTTGCTTAAATGTCTTGGTGAAAGTAATGTCTACCTAGCAGTATTGAATGTCCATGGTGGGGCGTGTGGTGCTCATCAAGTCGGACATAAAATGAGGTGGTTATTGTTTCGAAAAGGTATGTAATGGCCTTCTATGTTAAAAGATTGTGTTGAACTTGCCAAGGGTTGTCAAGAGTGTCAAGTACATTCAGTCATTCAACATGTCCCTGCCAGCGAATTACATGAAATTATAAAGTCGTGGCTATTTAGAGGATGGGCTCTAGATTTGATTGGTGAAATTTGACTAGCATCTTCTAAAAGTCAGAAATACATTCTAGTCAGCATTAATTATTTTACCAAGTAGATAGAAGCAATTGCTTTAGTCAATGCTGACCAAAATGCGATAATAGAATTGATTCAGAAACATATTGTGTATAAATTAGGAATTCCTGAGACCATTTTGACTGATCAAGGGTCGGTGTTCACTGATTGAAATATGCAGGAATTTGCCTCTAAAATGGGGATTAAGTTATTAATGTTTATCCCTTATTATGCTCAAGAAAATGGTCAGGTTGAGGCAGCTAATAAGGTTGTTATTGGTTTGATTAAGAAGCATGTGGGGAAGAAGGCAAAGAATTGGCATAAAACTTTAGACCAAGTCTTATGGGCATATCAAACATCTCCTAAAAAAGCGACAAATAGTATTCTATTTTGACTTACTTATGGATATGAGGTTGTCTTACCTGTTGAAATATATTTGCAATCAGTTTGAATTCAAAGGTAGGACGAGATTCCATCCGGCCATTATTGGAATATGATGTTGGATGAAATGGTTGATTTGGATGAGGAAATGTTGGCAGCGCTAGATGTCTTGATAAGACAAAAAGAGCGAGTGGCCAAGTCCTACAATAAAAAGGTTAAGGTGAAGGCGTTCTCAATGGGAGATTACGTCTGGAAGGTAATATTTCCTATGGGTCGAAGAGATAAAACTCTAGGAAAATGGTCTAAAAATTAGGAAGGCCCATTTCGGATTATTCAAGCATTTTCGAATAATGCTTATGAGATCAAAGAGTTACGTCTGATAATTGAATTTTAAGAGTAAATGGTAAATACTTGTAAATGTTTAACCCTATGCTACATGAGATTCGAATTGCAGAACAATAATATGCATCAAGAAACGAAAGCGCCAAAATGGTATTAAATAGAGGGATAAAATGGAATTGTCATTACAAAGCATTAAAAAGTAAAGAAATAAAAAGTACAAGTTAAACAGGAAATTTGGATTTGAATTCCTCGAGCTTGGTCTTTGAAAAGTCAAGTCTTGCAGTCAGTCAATCATGGCCTTCTTCCAGAGAGTTGATTTCAAGTCCCAGGTTGAGAGTAGTGTTAGCATGTTCAACACCTTTGGTGGCCTCTTTGTCAATCAGCTCTCTGGTAGGAAATGACTTTTCTCATCCAAGCTCAACCTTTTGTTTTTCTTGGTTGTCGATTTCTTTGGTCAGCTCAAGGATTTTGGCACGACGTTGTGTAATCTGTTCGTCAAGTGAAGTTTGTTTGTCTGTGTATTCTTGAATTTAGCTTCGAGCTTGTCAACCTCTTTTTTTAGACGCATCACTCAGGTCCCAGGCTACAACCATGACATCTTTCAGTTTTTGGAGTTGAACAGTGTTTGTTCTTTTGAGGTTGATATCTTTACAAACTTGGTCGAAGTAAGCTTCAAACTTAAACAAGAATTGCATCATAGAGTCAGAAACCCGATGTTTGTTGAGTTCAGCCAACAGCCTTCGACTATCAATGCCAAGTTGAGCACCCCTTTCGATGGCATTGAGGAGATCAACCTCAATGATATTGGCCTTCAATTGCTAGACCAAGAGGTTCACCGAATCAACACGTGTATTAGCTAATGAAGCATCAGAGGAATGGCTAGATCTTGAGCATGTCGAAAGCTAGCGATGTTCAATGACGAATTGTGAATGGAAGCTTGGGCTTGGTCCCTCTTGTGGGTTGATGTTTTTCTTTTGTTGGGGGCAATCTCGACATTTGGGATGGCTGAGATAAGTCGAAGCCAAGAACTCCCTTTATATACCAGAGCGTTTTTCTTAGGATGTAACGAACCAATGGAAGTAACACATGTCGTATCAATGTGTGCATTAAATGAAAGGATGTAACTTCACAGACAAATGTGCACCGACCAAATCATATTTGACTGTTTCTTCTATTAACGAGGCCATCCAAGGAATGCGCATTTACCGAGACGCATGTTTAACACACATTCCCTAAGACACATTCCCTCCACCGTCTAAAACAATTAATAAGAATATAGCCATACATCCTAACAAATGTTCTGAAATCTTGTCAGACTTTGTTTAGTCCCTCTTGTAACATCTGATACATATTAACAATGCCTTTCAAGGAACCCCAAAAAAAAATTCTATCAACCAGTAGAAAAACATAACTGACCAAGATGTTAAGACATTTCTTCAATCATCTCCCAGATAGAAGCAAAGACTCCAAGATACTTCTATCACTCTGATTCAATCCATTGACACCCAATGACAGAATCAGAACAACCTATTAAGTCCACCTAGAACTTATACCAGTTGCGCAATGTCACGACATCTTGTCCGACATTACACCCTCACCAAGGGCATTTTATTACAAAATTCTTGAAACCACAAACAATCTTGATAAACAACTGCACTACTGCAACAATATATCCAAAACAGAAGTTTAAATCCCCATGTCATAGATAACCAGTGCTCATTTAAAAGAAGTGTTGGAATTTTAAGAGGGTTTTTTCAAAAATTATCCTCTTAGCAGAACAATCTCGATGAACGGATCTTGATTAAATTGTTAATCACAAATCAAACACCAAAATAAGATTCAAGAATTACCTCTTGAAGCGTGTTTTATCTTTGATCACGAACGGCGGAAGATACCGACGTCTCTACGTAGTCCACGCGAGTACAAAGTGGAACGCGGTGCTAGCCGTCTCTTGTTCTGAGAAAATTGACAATTAGGGTTGGTAGGGGAAAGAGCTCCTCTATTTATATAGAGCTCCTAAAATCCTAATACTTTTATTTTGGGCATTTTCAAAATAAGACCAATCTTATTTAATTAAACTATTGAATTAAATAATTATTATTTATATTTAACTAAACTCTTTTAATAAAATAAAATAAAATATTAAATTAAATCATATTCAATTTAATCAACTGTCAATTCTCATTTATTTAATTATATTATATTTAATCAAATAAATGATATACGTGCTAATGTACTAAATAATTTAAATACTATTAACACATAATTAAATTAAATCTTATTTAATTTAATCGTCAATTTCATTATCAGTACTCTTTGCGTGTGACCCTATAGGTTCTCGTAACGCTGGCAATAATATTAAATTACCTATTTAATATTATAAACAATGACCGGTATCTAGCAACACATCACTGCTACCCAAGGGACGAGAATGTCGTGTGATCTGACATAACCTTTATGTGATAATGATCATATGTATAATTACCTTTTTGCCCTTATATCTATATTGAACACAAGGCATAGAATGTGTCACCCTTGTATAGTCCAATATTTTATTCCTTGATTCCTGAGTATACTTGATAACAACAAATAAGTCCAATATCTCATCTAGGTCACTCATGTCCCTCAGAATGATTTATAAAGCACCCATAAACTATCTTTATGGTCATCTTGTTACGGGCAATGTTTGATTGGCAATAAAGTACTCGACTCCACATCTAGGGTCCATAGTGGTTTCAGGTCGAAGGGTGGAATACATCACTATTACTATGAGAATAACTTATGACACTTACATAACAAACTATGTAGTATTCTCATGGTGGGTCAATCCAATATAAATATTACTCCTAATATTTATACCTACATGAAGACTTGATATCTCATATCCATGACTTGTGAGATACAGTCATTAGTCTACTCACATAATTGTCTCTATTCAATACTGTTTTCCTATTTGATAGTAAGGCTTGACTACGAATACTTTAAGAATAACGTATTTATGTTTAATGAGGTCTCACGATTAAGTCAAACTTAACAGGTCATTAATAGACTAATTATTCTAAAGACTTTATTTTGTCATATACAAATAACACAATAAATACAATTCCTAGTAAGTATATATATTAACAAACAATATATATCATGATACAAAAGCATATTAAGCCAATATTGATTGGCTATTAGGGCTTACTCCAACAATCTCCCACTAGCACTAGAGCCAATCAGATATTAACTTAACATTTATCTGCTCATTGTGTGCGTCAAGCATTATTTAAGCATGATATTTTATTAGGGTATAAGGAACTCTTTCTTATGTTGGTAATATACACCTCTTGCAATTTCAACTTTCGATCTTCTATCTAAATAAATTGAAGTGTCAAAATATATATACATGGATCACTAGTGAGATCTAGTTTTCTGAACTTGCAAGATTAACCCATTATCACCGTGAATGAGATCAATAGGAACTGCAATACAAGAAATACAACTTTCTTTCCAGGAATTAGAAAAGCGACCCAAATCATATATATTTGACCTTTGTACTAGAAACGACAACTATCTGAAGGCTTTTTCAACTTATACAGTTGTCATCAAAGCATAACATTTAATTTATACTGTGATATGAATATATAGTTCATAAATTTTTAGAATAACATCATTGTAACTCCTTTATAATGATTATTCCCATATACTCTCAAGAAAAGGAACACCAGATCCTTTTAAGATAACCACATATTACCTTGTTAGTGATCTAGTGATGAACACTTCAATCATTTTGGTACTTATTATTTATGCTCATAGCATATACGGTGCATCTAGTGTAGTACATATCATGGTGTCCTTTTTCTCATCCAATGAGGTAAGACATTGTCTATTAGACAAAATATCATGCCACACAAGCAATAATCTTGTTGGCTAGAATTTTGGTAAAACAACGTTGTTCAATGTTAATGTCACATGGGTGATTCTTAACATTGAGTCTTAACATTGGATAATGTTAAGTGTTTAAGTTGTTGAAGTTTTGAAGTCTAATGTCACATGTGATGTCATGACATCAGATATGCAGATCTTCAAAACATCAGGTTTGAGATGTTTTTAGGGTTAAGCGTATTAGCTGGATTTTGGGAGAGCTATTAGAGTTATTAGATGCGAATATCTTGGAGGAGATATTTTCTGTTGCAAACAGATTTGATGCAGATTTGTAGGAGTGTTTAAAGGCTAAAGATTTAAGAAGATTTTGAGAGAGAAAATCTGTTTTGAAGATTCAGTTTTAAATAACAAATCAGGTCAGATATTGTAGCAGGTCCAAGACCAGATCAAATAGCTATATAAAGCGCATCAATCCTGAAGGAAAAGTGACAGAAGATAGAGAGCATAGACTGAGTGTCAATCATTGTCTTTGTATAAGTATTTTGTAAACTAGTCTAGGTTGAATTGGTATTGTTGTTTTGAGTTGTTCTTGATCAAAGCTGTGAAGCAGAATCAAGTTGTGTTTTTCAAAGTGTGTGATCTTTGAATTATATCTCTGAAGTGATTTAGGAAGTGAGTAGTGTTCTCATACCTAAGTGGTCTCTTAGGTAGAAAGTTCATTAGGTAGAGATTAAGTTTAGGTGATGTCAACTGGGTTGTTGAGTCTGTAAATTAATTCTACTGATAGTGAAATTCCTTCCTGGCTTGGTAGCCCCCAGAGTAAGTTGTTTAACTGAACTGGGTGAATAATTCTTTGTGTACTCTTCTGTTGTTTTACATTGTCCATTGCAGAGTGTGTTGTTGTGACATCACACATAACATCACATATCTGGTGCCAGAATTTCAATTGGTATCAGAGCGGGCATCCTACTCTGCTTCTGGGTCAGATCTAGGGCTGATACTTTCTGGTAAAGATGGACAAGGAAGTTGGTGGATTTGTGAATAGACCCCCTATTCTGGATGGCTCTAATTATGATTATTGGAAGCCAAGGATGATTACCTTTTTGAAATCCTTAGACAGCAGGGCTTGGAAGGCTATCATAAAAGAATGGAAAACACCTGTTGTTGTTGAGAAAGATGATGTTGGGAAAGAAAAAGAAGGCAGCTCAAAACTGAAACCTGAAGAAGAATGGACCAAGGAAGAAGATGAGCTTGCCCTTGGTAATTCCAAAGCTTTAAACGCTATTTTCAATGGAGTTGATAAGAACATATTCAGGTTGATCAATACCTGTGAAGTTGCTAAGGAAGCTTGGGACATCTTGAAGACTACTCATGAAGGAACTTCAAAGGTTAAGATGTCAAGACTTCAACTTCTGACATCAAAGTTTGAAAGTCTAAAGATGAAGGAAGATGAAACTATTCATGACTTTCATATGAGTATTCTTGAGCAGTCTAATGCCTCTAGTGCTCTTGGAGAAAAGATGACTGAAGAAAAACTGGTGAGGAAAATCCTTAGGTCCCTTCCCAAGAGATATAAGATGAAGGTGACTGCAATTGAAGAAGCTCAAGACATCAGCAAAATGAGAGTTGATGAGCTAATTGGATCTCTTCAAACTTTTGAGTTAGGGTTGAATGAAGAGGAACCTGAAAAGAAGACCAAGAGTATAGCCTTGGTATCTAATACTCAAGAAGAGAAGAAAGGGAATGGTGCTGAATCTCAGGAGGAGCTATCTCAAGCTATTGCTATGCTGGGAAGACAGTTCAACAAGGTGTTCAAGAGAATGAAAAGGAGCTATAAACCCAATGTTAAGAACATCTCCTCCGACATCAGCAAATCAAAAGAAAAGGATGAAGAGAAGACTGCTCAAGACAAAGGGATCCAATGCTTTGAGTGTGAAGGTTATGGGCATGTCAAGAAAGAATGTCCTACATTCCTTAAGAAGCAGAAGAATGGCATGACAGTTTCCTGTTCTGATACTGACAGTGAAAGTGAAGAAGAGTCAGCCAAGCATGTCAGAGCTTTGACAGGGACATGTGTGTATGATGGAGAATCAAGTCATCAGGAACTGACTTTTGAGGAGTTAGCAGCCTCATATCAAGAGTTATGTCTGAAGAGTGCAGAGGTATGTCAAGAAAGTGAGAAATAAAAGAAACAAATTGTTCAGCTTGAGACTGTTAAAGCTAATCTTGAAAATGAAGTCTTGTTGGTTAAATCTCAACTTGATCAAATGACAAAATCTGTTAGAATGTTGAACAGTGGATCTGATACTCTTGATAAGATCCTTCAGACAGAAAAAGTAGCAGGAGACAAATCTGGCTTAGGATTTGTTGAGGAGAAGGTTTCTGCTGAAGCTAGTACTTCAGGAACCAAAAAGGACATGTCTTAACCAATGTCTCAACATAACAAAAAGAGACATAATCCTAAACCCAAGCAGGTTGCTCACCAACAACCTCAAAATGTTGGGAAAAGGTATGCTCATGGTCCTCATCAAAGGAAGGTACATACTTATGGAGCTAGGCAGTATATGCCTCCTCAATACCATAGGAGTATGCAGGCTCCTAGGTTTAACATGTTCCATCAGATGTCTCAACATCAGGGGAACATGTATGGCTTTGAATATAATAATGTTGTGCCTCATTATTATGGAAGAAGGAAGCCACATCACCATAGAAGACAGCCTAAGAGACATAATCCTCACTACAGGAGACAGGCAAACTATGGAAGAAAACAGCACCAGTACTATGGATGGCAGCCACAGCAGTTTCATCATCAAGGTGGCAGGAAGTTTAACAACTTCAGAGAAGAAAAAGTAAGGTGCTTCTATTGTGGAAGATTTGGCCATATGCAATTTTCTTGCTTCAAGCTTCATGGTTATCCCAAGTCTATTCCTCAACCTAGACAGAAGGATAACAGGCCCAAGGTTGTTAAACAGTGGGTTCCTAAAGTTGAGGTTACATGTCTATTGGCTCACATTTCAAATAGACACTCTGCTAAGGATGGATGGTAATTTGACAGTGGCTGTTCAAAGCACCTGACTGGATTCAAAAACCAATTGGTGGATGTCAATTCTTGCTCCTCAATTGATGTTACTTTTGGAAATGGAGAGAAAGGGGTGGTAAAAGGTGTTGGAAAAGTGAAGTGTCATGATGGACCTGATCTTGACAATGTGCTTCTTGTCAAAGGTTTGAGTGCTAACTTGATTAGCATAAGTCAGCTCTGTGATGATGGATATAAGGTCAGCTACACTAAAGATGAGTGTTTGATAACTAATGAGGAAAATGAGGTTGTTATGAAGGGAGTCAGATCCAGAGATAATTGTTATCAATGGGTACCTCAAGAGGTCAGCTCATCTAATGATGTTAAGGTTGATGTTGTGACATCAGACTGTAACATTAAGTGTGAAAGTCTGAGCATGGTGAAAGGTCAATTAGGGTTAATAACTTATGGTGTGAATCCTTTTAAAAATTTAAAAGGAAAGTTATTTTGGAGGGAGAAACTCATTGATGGGCGTTTAAGTGATCCACAAAATCAGGCTCCATATTTTAGGCCATCATTTCATATTGTAGCTATCACACGCTTCATCAAAAACCATACCCCTAGGCTGTTCGACTCCTTCTCCATCAACAGAAGTAGCAATCCTTCCCTGATCCTCAAGTGCTTCACAGGAACAATGTCAAAACATATATCATCTCCATATAAGAAATCTGCTTCACAAAGTTCATCGCGAGATATAGCTAGGGTTTCTACAGAAGAGGGCTCTGCAGAAGAAGCTTTGAATATAGAACCCATCTCCATGATGGTTCCTGAATCTAGTAAGTCAAGACCTTCCAAACTTCAACCCAAAAAGGCTGCAACTAAATTTAATGATAATGAAACTAAGAGGCTAGTCACTAGTGTACTTTTTAGCGATAAATCTGCATCTAGGTCTTCCACCTCTCAAGCTGTTGAAGAGAGGTTTGATGTTGATCGCAGTCTTAATCAGATTGCCACCAAAATTTTGGATAAGGGTTTATCTGTAAAAGGAATTTTTGTTCCCCTTAGACAAATGCCTGCTGAAAAGGAGGACATGCAAAGTGCTGATACAAATCTTCACAGACTGGCTATATGTGTCATTGAAGATGCTGAAGTAGGTGGTGAAGAAGAAGGTGTTCATGAGGAAGCTGATGTTGAAACAAATGTCAGAACATCGCCTGAAAGGAATGTTGAAACTAGCCCTGGTGGAAAGAAGAATGAAGATGTGGTAAATGTTATTGACCTGTCTGATGATGAAGTGATTGGAAATGCTGTTCCTAGTCTTGCCAAGAGACTGAAAACAAGGAAAGGAAAGAATGTGGAATCTTCTCCTAAGAAGTCAGCTGAAGGAAAGAAGAAAAAGACTTCTATTGTTGGTCCTACAAAAACATAGAGCAAAGTTGATGTGAATCCCAGAAAGAGGAAGCTAGTGGAAGAATCTGAATCAGAGTATGATGTTGAGGATGATGTTCAAGACATCACTCCTGTGAGAAAGTCAATCTTGAAGAGAATTACTGACAAGATACCTGATGTTCCTGTTGACAACATTTCATTCCATTATGCAAGCAGTGCTTCCATATGGAGATTTGTTTGTCAAAGAAGACTTGCTCTTGAAAGAGAGATTGGCAAAGAGGCTATGGAAATTAAAGAAGTCATAGAGGTGATAAAGGTTGCTGGATTGATGAAGACTGTGTGTGGGTTCTCCAAGTGTTATGACAATCTGGTTAAGGAATTTATGGTTAGCATTCCCATGAATATTTCTGACAAAAGAAGTGTGGACTTCATGAAAGTGTTTGTTAGAGGCAAATGTATTGAATTCTCTCCTGAGGTTATCAACAATTACCTAGGAAGAAAAGAAGAAGAGTTTACAGAGCTAGAAGTCACTGATAATGATGTCTGCAAGGAGATAACTGCAGGTCAAGTTAAGGTGTGGCCCTTGAAAGGAAAACTGCCAACTAGCAAACTTAGTGTTAAGTATCCTATCTTGCACAGAATTGGAGCTGCAAATTGGGTGCCTACTAATCATAAAACCACAACAGCTGTGGGATTAGGAAGGTTCATTTATGTTGTGGGCACTAAGAAGAAATTTGACTATGGATCATATATTTTTGAACAGACTGTGAAACATGCCACCACTAATGCTATCAAAATGCCTATAGCATTTCCATCTCTTATTTGTGGGGTAATTCTGAAACAACATCCTGGCATATTGACAAGTTCAGACACAACCTGCAAGAGGGAGTCTACTTTATCTCTGCATCCAAAATTGTTTGTTGGGAGTCATGTTCCAGACATTGTCTCAACATCAGATGCTGGGAACAAGAAGAAAAGTACCAAGGCTAATTTGCTTGCAGAATTGAAGGCTACTTGTAAGGATCTGGATGTTGTGATCAGTACCAGCATGACTAAAAAGAATGAGATTGAGAAGTTGATCCAGTCCTTGGAACAAGATGATAATGATGATGTCAATGCTGAAGGTGTCAATTCTGAGGAAGATGAAGAGGATGGTGAAGATGGCCCTAGCTCTAATGAAGATTAAGTTTCTTTTGTTGTTTCTGCTAGACAATAGTTTTTTTTGCGTTTGTTGTTTTGTTATGCACTGAATTATGTAATTTGAATATTGTGGCTTTTTAAGTACTTTTTATGTTCTATGATTTGTCTTGTCTTAAATGCTGACTTTAGACTGACAATGAGAGCAAGCTTAGGACTAACTGGTAGTTAGTAGGTGTTTGTCCAATTATGGATAAAAAGAGGGAGAGTTAACCAAGCCAAGGTGTGGTTGTGAATCCTGTTTCTGATGTGCTGCAGATGTTGAGGGGGAGTGTGCATGTTGAACAGCTGTTTATGCTGGTTCTGGTTTTGAGGGGGAGCTGTTTTGAAGGAGTGCTGCTAGGAGTTTCTAACATTTTTCAATTTTTATCCGCTGATGAAGTCTCTGATGCTGCAGAGATTGTTTTAGCCAAAATTAGCCAAAGGGGGAGATTGTTGGCTCTTGGATTGGCTAGAATTTTGGTAAAACAAAGTTGTTCAATGTTAATGTCACATGGGTGATGTCTTAACATTGAGTCTTAACATTGGATAATGTTAAGTGTTTAAGTTGTTGAAGTTTTGAAGTCTGATGTCACATGCGATGTCATGACATCAGAAATGCAGATCTTTAAAACATCAGGTTTCAGATGTTTTTAGGGTTAAGCGTATTAGCTGGATTTTGGGAGAGCTGTTAGAGTTATTGGATGCGAATATCTTGGAGGAGATATTTTCTGTTGCAAACAGATTTGATGCAGATTTGTAGGAGTGTTTAAAGGCTGAAGATTTAAGAAGATTTTGAGAGGGAAAATCTATTTTGAAGATTCAGTTTTAAATAACAAATCAGGTCAGATATTGTAGCAGGTCCAAGACCAGATCAAATAGCTATATAAAGCGCATCAATCCTGAAGGAAAAGTGACAGAAGATAGAGAGCATAGACTGAGTGTCAATCATTGTCTTTGTACAAGTATTTTATAAACCATTCTAGGTTGAATTGGTGTTGTTGTTTTGAGTTGTTCTTGATCAAAGCTGTGAAGCAGAATCAAGTTGTGTTTTTCAAAGTGTGTGATCTTTGAATTATATCACTGAAGTGATTTAGGAAGTGAGTAGTGTTCTCATACCTAAGTGGTCTCTTAGGTAGAAAGTTCAATAGGTAGAGATTAAGTTTAGGAGATGTCAACTGGGTTGTTGAGTCTGTAAATTAATTCTTTGTGTACTCTTCTGTTGTTTTACATTGTCCATTGCAGAGTGTGTTGTTGTGACATCACACGTAACATCACATATCTAGTACCAGAATTTCAAATCTTAATGTTATATTATGCATATTAAGTGTCTCAAAACTTCATCAAAATATGTACTTGTGCTAGGATTGAGATTCATCAACCATCTATCTCTATAGATTCTGATTCCTAATCTTTTAAGAAGTCTCGCTTAAGCATTTCATCAAAACCATTTCCTTAACCATGTCCTACATTAGTGTTGTGGGGAATTATTTTTGATGATTATTATGATGCATGCATACTATACTAGATTTATGCAAATACTCCCACTAACCTTTTGTGTGCACAAGATTTAAACATGACATTTATTAATCCTAGTTTACATAAAACTTAATTAATAAAAGAATTAAACTCCAAGAAACTTGTTATAATCCATAATTGCATTTAAACAACTTATACTTCTTTTAGAATCAAGATCATTTATGATCTTCTCTAGATATTGTGCTACATGAACCAATGGTCCAACAATAACTGCCTTGTTAAATTAGTTCATATTCCATTCTCATAAATATATGTATTTTCTAGATCTTGAATTTCTTCAAGTTCTGTATCACTCCCACTGGTTCCTTTAGATACATAATGTCTCTAAAGGAAAACTTCAGTTCCATTGACAAAACAATTTTGTCCCATAACATGATATAGAATATGTGTCCCTTATTTCTATTGGGATATATCCATAAATACATATTCATTTAGATTGTGATCAAGTTTACTTAATAAACCTTACAACCCAAATGATCATAAAGACAAACTAGGTACTCTTACCTCCATATCAAGTATGGTGCCTCTACGACTACTTTAAATGGAATTGGTTATGGATAAGAATAATTGTATGTAAAATAATTTATAAAGAAGAGTCACAAAGATATAATTGAATTATATTAGATTGAACAATGTCAAACATGATACGATTTAAATGGTCATTATATTCCTTTTATAAGTATTTACCACAACGAACAATTCCTATGGTCTTAATACCTTTTTGAGTTGTTTCCTTCTACTTCATTCTTGAACTCTTCTCAAAATAATTCTAACTCGTGTTACATACACAAATCCATAATTTATTGAGTTTGTCAGTAATATAAATGAAGTAAGAGAAAAAATATTTATCTAGAAAATAGTTTAGAGATCCATATACATCACACATGTATATAATCAAGATATATCATATGTCCTTTCACTTAGTCGATGATTTAAGACATTAGATATATCTTCCAAAATCAAGACTTGCATATATCAAATAATTTAAAACCAAATGAATCCAACAATCTATTCTCACAGACTTTAAAAATGCATATCTCACTTATTGGACTAAACATTAATGCTATTGATACACATAAGATTCAAATCTTATTTGATCCATCCTACATTTATTATAGATGAGCTTATCAAGATCGTATAACTCAAATACACTACTTGATTTAGTATTGAAACCACTGTTTTTATAACTCAAAACATGCACTCCTCATCTTGTCAATTCAAGACTTAGAATTAGTTTTTATTACTAAATGAAACTTAATAACAATTATTTGGTTTCATTCCAAGCTCTAATTTAAGTCTAATCATAAGCTCTTATAGTCAATGAAACACATTGTTCCATTCTAGACGTAAGAAGACTCAAATTATAATCAATGTCCTACTTCTTAAAAGACTTCTCACATTCTTATAAATGTGAGATCAACATCTAGTACCACACACCCAAGATGTAGAAGTAGACAATTTAATTTTCTATAACAAATCGTATGAAGAAAAAGTCTTACTTCTTTCTTCTACTTTGACTCCTTTTATAACCATTAACAGTTTTCGTCTTTCAACACATGAAATCACTGACTTCCTTTAGAACCGTATTTTTCTGCTAAAATTCAAAGAAATATAAAATGAATAGCATTCCTTTTATGACTCATCTATTTAGCATCACAAACTACTTCCTTTTCTTTTCAACAAGATGTGGTATATATATTTAAAATACATTCGTAATGAATTTTATCTACCTATCAGAGACAATCTCAAATAGAACTTGTGACCAACAATTTGGTCTATAAGAAATCCAAATTTTAAATCTCAAAACTATTTTAGATTCATTTGGATTCTTAACTTGATTAGAAAATACCTTGAAAAGTTTTACATTTCTCATATCTTGTATTTCTTATTTAAAAGAAAATCCTCAAGGTTAATGATCATATCATTCTCTGTGAGGACTACAACTATGAGATATGTTATATCTAGACATTCGACTTGAACCTTCTCATAAGTATCGTTCTTCGAATCTAGTTATATTCGGTTGTTAGGAATTGGTTGCTTGAGAACATATAATTTTTCTCGTGCTTGAGAACAATTCTCAATTTCCGTACCAACTCAGAAACTCCTTTCTGATCCTTACATCCTTCATAAGGACATTTCACAGTAAATTAAAAAATAAAATGCAAAAGAAATTCTAAATACAAAACGTGTAAAAAATATTGTATCAAAACCATTTTAATAAGGACTTTTCTTAAAATGCTCCCACTATTTTTACTCAAACTAAATGACCCTCAACATTTGATTCGGAAAATCCCGTCGGAATATTTTCTAGCAGGTCGAGATCCATATTTCACTTTGTTTTAAGTCCGCGTGGGCGGATTACACAAAACTCTGTTATTTAGGTAGGAACTCTTTCCAATTGTATCTAATACAACTCTCGAATTTTATCACTCGAGTGAATAACTCTTTATTCTAATCCATCTAATGGATTGTTCTCAACTCTTACTTCTAAACATATATAATCCTATTATAATTAGTTTATTTAAGTCAAACCCAAAAATTTAGCAGTTGGATATTACATTTATCCCATCGCACCTTACTAATATAAAACATGCACCTCGCGTTAGGCGAAACCTACATTATTCGATACTAGTCTTGATGAGTGTTAAATTTTGGAAAGCAATTAACTTAATATTTAATTGAAGGGATTTTAATTAAATTTGATCTAACTGGTTTGTGTATCTCATACACTCACATAATTGTGTATCTTATACACACGCATATAAACATACATTTCACGCGTCACATACATAAAATAAAACTTAGTAATACGATTATGACCACCTAAAATGCAAGAATTAAATAAACTAATTTATTACAATTCTTTGACCCACAAGCAAGCTTTTCAAGCCTCTCCACCGGCGTCATCGTTTGGCATTGTCTTCTCTTCAACTATTGAACTCGAACAATTTATAATATTTAAATAAATAAAAATAATAATAAAATGGCACGACACGCAGGTCGTATTTAATTACAATAAACCACGACACCTAGGTCGTATTTAAAATAAACAAACGCCAAAATCTAAGGTCATAACCGTATACCAATTTATTTAATAATAAATAATTAAACAATAAATAATAATAGATTATCAAATTATAAATATTGATGCATCAGCACATGGCGCTTTTTGCGAACCCTAAAGGCACAACTCTTGCGCCGTCACAAACCCTAATGCAAAATGTTCATACCATCAAAACGTAATGATCGACTATTCAATATGATTGATCAAAATGTCATTGCTTCACCATACAAATGTCGGATTCCAAAGCAGAATGCACATTGATCTTTCAAATGTATAAAAATCATTACACTAATTAATGGACGAAACAAAATAGTGTATCAAATACACCGACTTCGCATTAGAAATATTTATATCGTATATAATTTTATCAATTATATTTGTATCACTTATGGATGAGGGAAGTATCGCTGCTTCACCATACTAATGTCGGATTCCGAAGCATAGTCAACAAAGAACATCCAAATTATACAAACACATGATATCAATATTTAATTTTAAATAATAAACACGTTATTATTATTTATAATAATAAAATATTATTATAAATGAAATTCTGGCATAGCAGACAACAGATGTCCTAACACATGTCAAGACATTGTTCTGCATAAACATTTAAACGCAGAGGCATAACAGTAGACTGATACCTTGAATATCAGAACTGCAGAAACACAGATGTTACGACATCTGATCTAACATGTTTATCATGAACACTAACAGAATAATTAAATCTGCAGAATGATAAAAGACACATCAATTGTTAACCCAATTCGGTGCAATTCACCTACATCTAGGGGATACCAATCCAGGAAGAAGACTCCATTATCTGTAGAATTATCACAAAGCTAAACTCCCTTGTTTACAACTTTATATCCTAATATCTACCCAATGAAATCCTTATCAAAGAACATCCTCTTTGATACGAGATACCCCACTCACTTCCCTTAATCACAAACTATGATATCTACATCATCCCCGTCAATACAGAATTTTGTCAAGCTTTCTTGACCAACACACTAACTTGGATATGCTTAAAAGCTTCATCCAAGAACAATACACAATCCAATACCTCAAGGCTTATGGATATGTGCGGTACCTATGTCTTCCACAATGTATCAAACCGATACAGAGGGAGACTTACAAACCTAGAGCCTAAGACTCTCAAACCCTAAACCCTTATTTTTACACAAGAGAACTAGGTTACCATTGTTACATTCTAGGTACATTTTAAACCTTAGACCTAAGTCTTCTATTTATAGTCTTCTGCTATCTTGGGCTTTCTATCTTTGGTCTTTGATCCACTCCTGCGATTGCTCCTTGAATCTTGCAACAGATATAAAACAGATTTAAATTAATCTGTTATAACAGTCCAGGATGTCAAGTCTTCAAGTTGAGACATCTCCTTCGACATCTTTGTTCTTTGGCAGATTCTTCAGCTTTGGTCTTCATGTTGAAACATCTTCTTCAGCACTGAATTTTACCAAAATCTTGTGCAAAACATTTGAGCATTCAATCTCCCCCCTTTTGGAAATTTTTGGCTAAAACTCTTTGTTCCCTAAGACCAGGATGTTCCAAAGTCTCTTCACCCTGAGTGTCTTCTATGATTAGAGTACTGATGTGACTCCCCGTGAAGCAATGAGGTATCTAGAAGTACACATCCACATACACAATCAAGAGGTTGGAGACTCCTGAAATTCCTAGGTATAATTCTTAACTCAGGACACAAGACACAAAAGAAACTGAGGTACGAAGAAACCTTTCTCCCCCTTTTATTGCCAAAAATTGACAAAAAAAATTGTACCAAGCCAACCCAGACGCACCACAGCCAATGAACAATTCTGAATAATGCCATGAGAACACACATCTTGAGTCAAAAGTGACCAAGGCTTTCCTATAAATACCCAAGCAGTCTTCATAGGAATTAACGACCCAAGGGTCAATTCAACAAGGTCATTAAGACTTTTCCAACACCGAGAGTGCACCGACCAAGAATGCTATAACTGTTTCTCCTATAAAGAACATTGTCCAAAGAATATATAAAACCCGAAAAGCATGTTTTGCACGCACATGTTTTCACTGTTCAAGGTACACCGTCCATAATGACCCAGTTAAAAAAATGTTCTTATCAATGTCCTGACATCGTGTCAGACATTGTCTACCAGAAACTTCTGTATTGATCAATACTCCCATAGTTTGCAGTAGCAGGAAAATGTTAAGACATCCTTCTTTACATCTCATCTTCAAAATAATCACAGTTAGCTTGACCTCCAAGCAACATCGATTCAGAACTGCACCCTGCAGTAAAATCATTTTAGATCAAGGAGCAACTCCCCCTATCTAAGATAACCAGTGCTCCTCCAATGAACACTTATGTAGATGAATGGAAAACATAAGACGCATCTTCATGTCTTCAAGAGCGCACCCTCTGTCCAACCTACCTGTTGAACACAATCATCAACTCCACTTATTGCTTCTTCTGACAAGAACCAATAATCACTCACACATGAACACCATCATGCTTCCCGTGAGGTCACATTAGGATCACCATCCTAAATTAACAAACTCTTGGATTAAGATCAAAGCTCCATTGATCCCCCTCTTCTTGAACCCATCTATACACCACACGAATTCCTCTTGAATTCTCATGTATAGACCTCCATGTTCCTTGAGATAAAATCTAATTGATCTAGAATGATCCACATTCCTCAAAGAGATACCACACCTCTTATTTTGTTATCTTCTCAACGATGTCAGATATCGTATACATGCTCCAGAAATCTTCAGCCCATTTTCTCCACAAGTACCAAACTGATCTATTTCTAGCATGTCCCATTCACATCAGAATTCCAAGATAATCTTTTACCTATCATTCTCCCATATGATAAGATAAACACCTCTTAGACAAGATGTGAGTGTCAAGTTCTACACTCAGAACTTAGTATCCTACTCCAAGGATAACCAACCCAGAAAATGTTTTAACATCTGTTAGGACATTCTTGACACATCACAGACACCACACACCATGGTTCCTGATATGCTCCACCACTGGACTTACTATCTGCATAGTAATCCAACTGAAGATCTTCAACCAACACCTCGCCACCAGCTTGATCAACAAGGACTCTAGATAACCAAGAGATAAATAAACTCTCATCCACCAAAAGAAGGTATCTTTCATAAACTAAGAACTTCCGCCACAAGCTCCAAGAATCATCACCTCCTATCATTTTCAACCAACTACCCTTTTACCCAAGAGTAATTAGTTCTAAGCACCCTGATTGAATGCACACCATGAAACCAACCAAATGCCATTTTTTGATTAATCTCACTCTTTTTCAGAACTCCCACAAGATACACTGATCCACCAATTAAATCCGATCTTCAAGTTACATGAACTACTTGCTCCATAGAAAGACATCTTGGATCCACCAAGCCTCTAGACATGTAACATCTTCTCAAACCACAGCTCCTGCAAACTGCATGAGATAGACCTTTTTGAAGCATCCATAACTTCCATTCTCCTGTAGATCACCTTATCTTAAGCTGATGTGCCACATCACCAGCAGAGACTCTGATGTTAAGCTAGATGTCAGAACATTCTGATACGACATCCAACTGCTGAATGCAGCTCCTCCTTTTGCCACTTAGAAAAACCTCCTCCCTTTAACAGAACAAGAGTTCCAGACTCTCATAGACTTGATTCAACAACCAAGTTAGAGTAGATAACCTCCATCCTACTTATCACAGATATTCCCTTTAAGCTCACACCTTAATGAATAACTGCTTTGAAACTCCAAAAACTTCACACCTGCCGCGTCTGAATCTTCAGAAGATAAAGTAGTCCTAGACTACACCATAGCCATACCAAAGAATGCCACTTTCCTTAGTAAAGCAGTCTGTAGAAAGTCAGAGATAACTGCCACTTAGTCTTGACCTTCAAAATAAGCAAGATCCCATGCTCCTCAGTACCTAGATCAGAAATAAACTGATCCAAGTTGTGCCAACACCAGTACTCCATTATAGACAGGTCTCTTGCCAGGACACCTTCAAGATAAACATCAGATGATTCTAGTAACAACTTGAACACACCTGCTACACTCCAAAACTCTTAGATAATAAATAAACTGATCCAAGAACAATCCATCAAGATTATGATGTCTTCATCTTCATCTTCAATAGCACCATTGTCTAGACCATTTTCTTGCCAGGAAACTCTCCAGAGATCACATGCTTCTATCACACTAGACTGAAGCCGATTCTTACGTCAACACGCAAGACCAAAATAGATGCTAAAGCTCATGCATTACCCCTCCCATGATTCTTCACAAACTCTGATGATGAAATGTTCCAACATGTTGAACATCAGCAATCTTAACTTTCAAGGATAATCAATTAAATACTTGTGAACTCCACAGATAGCAATTGATCTTAAATCCTTGTTCAATAACCCTTGTTCATTGTTGTAGCTATGCTCCAGCAGATCACTTTATGAACACTTATCAAGTATTCAATCTTTTGCAAGTATCTTCTTTGACAACAACATGTTGAGATACCAAGGCTGCCACCCTTGGCTCAAGTAACTAAGATTCTCTCTGAACGAACCCTATTTACCTCAACAATTCTGAAAACTCCAATCAGATTGGATCCACCCTTAGGATTAAGAGAGATGAATCCTTCCTTGCTGTTTTGGATAGTGAAAATAAATCACCTCCACTTTCTTCAGGTTGTGTTTCATAGAAACACCTTATAGTCAGAAGAATAACTAGAAGACTCCAGATGCACGACTGAGACGTCTTTATGAGTGGACTTGAGAGAATTCTCAAGTATCTTTGACAACCTAGCTGATCAATAATTTATCAAACTCCCAGAGCAAGAACTTGATAAACCTAAAATTAACTCCTCTCCTCTTCAGCTGACTTCAAACTGCACCATGGAACCAAGCTTCCAAGTACCAAGTCACCATAACAGACATCTTCCAACAACTCTTTCCAATCCATCGCTCCCGACTTTGGAATGAAAAGATGCAGATATCTTCACATATAGAAGCCGACGATTGAGATCTTCCGCCATCTGTCTTCAACAACAACTCCAGAATCCCATAATTCTAGAGCTCTTCCATCATAAACATATGCAGCGGAACCACCAAGGAACAAATTCTGCTTGCCCTAATAAGATGTCAGAACATCTTATAAGACACCCCAACAAGAGAACTAGCCACTTCTCCTGCTGTTGTTGTAGAACCTCCTCAGCAACATGAACAACCACCTGGTTGTTACCTTCGATCCAGAACATTCTTCCCATCCATTAATACCCTTGAGTATGTCTGAGTTGATTGATCTGATCTCCAAAACTCCTCCCTGTTTAAATGCCAGAAAGTATCTCCCAAGGATCTCATCTAGAAACATAAAGGATGCCTACTATGATACCAATTGAAATTCTGGCATAGCAGACAACAGATGTCCTAACACATGTCAAGACATTGTTGTGCATAAACATTTAAACACAGAGGCACAACAGCAGACTGATACCTTGAATATCATAACTGAAGAAACACAGATGTTACGACATCTGATCCAACATGTTTATCATGAACACTAACAGAATAATTAAATCTGCAAAATGATAAAAGACACAACAATTGTTAACTCAGTTCGGTGCAATTCACCTACATATGGGGGATACCAATCCAGGAAGAAGAGTTCACTATCTGTAAAATTATCACAAACCTAAACTCCCTCGTTTGCAACCTTATATCCTAATATCTACCCAATGAAATCCTTATCAAAGAACATCCTCTTTGATACGAGATACCCCGCTCACTTTCCTTAATCACAAACTATGATATCTACATCATCCCTGTCAATACAGAATTCTGTCAAGCTTTCTTGACCAACACGCTAACTTGGATTTGCTTAAAATCTTCACCCAAGAACAATACACAATCCAATACCTCAAGGCTTATGGATATGTGCGGTACCTATGTCTTCCACAATGAATCAAACTGATACAGAGGGAGACTTACAAACCTAGAGCCTACGACTCTCAAACCCTAAACCCTTATTTTTACACAAGAGAACTAGGTTACAATTGTTACATTCAAGGTACATTTTAAACCCTAGAGCTAAGTCTTCTATTTATAGTCTTCTGCTATCTTAGGATTTTTATCTTTTGTCCTTGATCCACTCCTGTGATTGCTCCTTGAATCTTGCAATAGATATAAAATAGATTTAAATTAATCTGTTATAACAGTCCAGGATGTCGAGTCTTCAAGTTGAGACATCTCCTTCGACATCTCTGTTCTTTGGCAGATTCTTTAGCTTTGGTCTTCATGTTGAAACATCTTCTTTAGCACTGAGTTTTCCCAAAATCTTGTCCAAAACATTTGAGCTTTCAATAAATATTGTTAATATATATATATATATTATAAATTATAATAATTAACAAACTTTAACCTTTGTCGTAACAACATGTAGCTATTGTCCGGTTACCATAATTTTAATAGGAATAGAGATAAAATACCTCTTAAAAGCATCTGATCCAATTGCTTTACAAAAGCTCTCTCTCTTATAGTTGCCATCAACGTAGCAAACAGTGCAGCAATTGAAGTGTGATATAATAATTTGGCAAAATAAATAGAAACGTGGTTACAACATATAAGGGGCCTCATATACATAAATGATAATGTTCTTAATCACATAACACAATCCAAGAACATTATATCACACTTACGACACAATTATTGAAACAAATTCAAAAAGAATTTTGTATAGTGATGAATATATCAACATATAAACATCATAACAATCAACAAATCTACCATATAAGAAAAGTTTGTACTAGGAAACATACAATTCTACCCATCTTTAATTTTTTTACACCTATTAAATTTGTTGGTAATTTGGACTTTGTACATTGAATTGACATATTATATTATTAAACAATTCTTTCCCTTTTGATATACATTTTACACGTTATCCCTTCATTTTTTCTCACACTTTTTCTCTCTTCCATTTCACTTTCTCTCTTCTCTCTAATTTCTCATCTTTCTTCTCAAATCTCCTTCTCTAATTTCTAATCTTCTTCGTTACCACTTCCAAATTTCATGTCGACGACGCCACTATCACCATCACCGCCGCCACCATTTTTATGGTTTTCGCTTTCAGCCGTTTCGTTTTTTATTTATTCAACATCACTAACATTGTTTTTATGGTTTTCGTTTCATATAGGTTCTTATTCTTCAGATTTAGGGTTTTTTTGTTGATACTGAGTGATGATGAAGAGATCTTGCTCCTTTTTCTACTTTGTCTAAATCCAAATATGAGTTTTTGTTCGATTTGTAGTTTTCCTCTCAGATCTGAATTTTTTCTTTTAGGGTTTTGAATTTTGAAGTTTTATTTTCACGTTTGGCAGGTAATTTATGAAACTTCAGATTTCAAGTTTTATTTTTGTTGGGACATGCTGAGGATCTGTAGTGACGAACCGTTAGTGGATTTGCGGAGGACGCGGAAGATCCACGGGAGAGATGTGGAGGACGCCGGCGTCGGAATCGCGGAGGTTGGGTGAGTTCGCGATGGATCTGCAGTGACGAATCGTTAATGGTCGACACGGTTTCGACCCAACTTTGGTTTGATCGCGATTTCGTTTCCTCTCTGTTTCTGTTTTTAATTAAATTTGTGATTTTTATGGATATGTTGATTGTGAACATGTTGTTTATGGTTTGTGGTTTATGATTAAACTTTATCACAGAAGCAAGAAGATGATTCGTAATTTGTTACTGTTGTTACAGGTTGTTATGAATTGATGAGGATGATGATGAACAGGGGCTGTTTTAGATTTTTTATGCAGATTATGAGAAAATATATAGAGAAAATAGTTGACTAGCAGTAATAGTCGGCTCAGCAGCGGCGTTACGGTTTGGCGGAATGAATTTCTTTTACAATTCAAGATGTTTCTGCTTTTGAACTTATTAATATTCTGGAATGTGCAACTTGTCTGCTGTGCTATGCCAAATTTTTTCCTATTTTGCAGTCAATGTTTCATTTCATATATTAGGACTCACTGCCTGAAATGCAAGAGCTTCTATTTGATGAAATGCAAGATTTCATTGTTGCATCAACTAAATGTCTTCCTTCTTCTAGTTAATCAATTTGGTAATTCGTGTCTCTTTCATTTGATCTACGACGCCTATATCTATATTCCACTTGCAGCTGGTACATTTACTATATTAATTGAATTATTTCCTTTCCTTTTATAATTGAGTTTTTGTTGGATTGATGATGTTGTGTTTTAGCGTAACAGTTTGTCAACCTCCTTGGCCAGGTGTCTTGATTATTCTTGTTGTTAAGATTCAGTCATTATTTTTTCTCTATACTTAACAGACATACAAATATCAGCTTTTATATTAAAAGCATGTCCTAACAATTGTTTTAAGTTTGATTTGATCCTAATGTTTCTGTTGTTTACAGCATCATTGGCAGCAATTTTGGTGATGGTTACTGGTAATCAAATTGAACATCTCCCTCTACCAGTCCCACCCAAGTTCATATATTCACCAGTTTTTGTGTAAGTTGCATGAGTAGAGTTGAGTTATTTAATTTTCAAACTAAATATATGACTTTCTTTCAATTGTATATTTTTCTAAATTTTTGTTATGTTATATATTTGTAATTAACAATACTGAAAATCCTATTTGGGATCAACACGTTTATGTTCCTGTTGCACATAATGGGATTAAAGTGCATTTTATTGTTAACTATAGTGATGTGGTTGGTTCAAAACTTGGCAGGTGATAGTTTTTGATATCATATATTGTTGTTGACAGGTGATGTATGATGCTACTGGTGTAAGATTGCAAGTAGGACGTAAAGCGGAGATTTGATTACGGTCCATGGTATAGATAATCTATTTCATTGTGTTTTATTATTTGGTTTATGAATGTTTTTGATAAAAATGTTTCTGACAAACATTGTTGTGTTACAGTGCAATGTAGTGGCAAAGAACTCAACATTTCTTTCTGGTATTAAGGCTCTACCAGATCATGTTCACAATAAAGGTGTTAAGCTTGGAATTTACTCAGATGCAGGGTACATAAACAAAAATTAGTCAAATGTATTCTTTATTTTTTTTCATTGCTCTGTAACTAGATTTTATTTGTGATAATAATTAGAATGTAATAGTTTTATTGATAATAATTAGAATCCAATAATATTTAATTATAGAATTAAATATGTTTTTATTCATTTAAATATAATAATTTTATACCATTTATAATATCTACTAATTATTATAATAATAATTATTATTAATGTTTTTATAATTTATGCAAATATAAAAAAGGCTTAATACCCTTTTTGGTCCTCTACCTATGACCCAGGGTACATTTTGGTCCCCTTCCTTTTAAAAGCTTCAAGTTGGTCCCTTACGTTATTAAAATGGTCTCACGTTAGTCCTGTCTGTTAGAAACGTTAGTTTTTCATTTAAACTCTTGCTGACGTGGTGTGTTGTAGCTTATGTGTAAAATCATTAAAGGTAACGTGGCACGTTGACTAAGCTCATTGGTGATGTGTTAAAAGCTTGACGTTACGTGGCATGGTAAGTAAGCTATTTTGCACATAAGTTATTAGTGTCATTACAAAATTTTTCACTAAGTTATTAGTCTCTTCATCTGAAATAGCAAGAACCCTAGCAGAGTACCTTTGAAGAGAAGACGAATACGTAGAGAAGTGGAAGACGAAGACGAAGTGGAAGACGAATATGAACTCGGATACGAAGGTTAGTTTCCAAATTCTTACTGTTATCATTGCGTGTGAATGTGTCGCCGTGTTATCTTGTTCTGATTAGGTAGCTAGGGTTTTTGAAATCTTGGGGTTTTCCCCCTTTTGAAATCTAGGGTTATCTTGTTCTGAATAGGTAGCTAGGGTTTTTCCCCCTTTTGGAATTTGCAATGATGTTTCTTTTTTGGGATGTATGGCTTATTTTCGTTTGATGTTGTTATATTGTATGTTCTGTACTGATTAGGTATGTTTGGATTCTTTGCGTTTAATGTTGGTATGTTGTATGTTCTGTACTAAATTGGTATGTATGATTTGTTTGCGTTTTATGGTTCTTGTACTGAATTGGTATGTTTTGTATTTTTTTGGTATGTATGTATGTTCTGTTGTATTTGATGAGTGCATTTTATTGTATTAGGTAGAAATGGAAGAAATGTTGTGTCTGAAAATTCATCATAGTGGCGA
Source organism: Lathyrus tuberosus (assembly GCA_022829125.1). Lineage (NCBI taxonomy): Eukaryota > Viridiplantae > Streptophyta > Magnoliopsida > Fabales > Fabaceae > Lathyrus > Lathyrus tuberosus. The sequence continues at coordinate 13,276,101 of JALAZF010000142.1, read as the reverse complement.
GTTTGTCGACTATGCAAAGATTGATTATATAGGGGGTAAATGTAATGAGTTAGAGATAGATGTGGATAGGTGGTCCTATTTTGAATTGGTTGGTGTTTTGAAAGACTTAGGATACACTGAGGTAGATACCATATATTACAATAATCCCACATATGGTTTGAATGTTCTTAAGGATGATAAGGGTGCGTTAAAGGTAGCTGACCTCTGTAGGGTGCATTTGAAAGTTGACATTTACATAAAATATCCATTATCTCAACCTGAATATGTTGAAAATCCTATAGACATGATGGAGGAAGAAGCCATAGATGAAGAACCATTAAATGTGGTTAATCCAGAAGTAGAATCCATCATTGAAGATCTTTATCAAGAAGTAGTTAAGGAAATGAATGTAGGTACTGATGGGGATGTGTTGCCTAACATAAGGAGGAAAGTTGAAAAAACAAGCATCTGCACAAATTATTGGATAGTCAGGTACCAAAAATGCCTTAATACTTTATGTGACTGTTTGACTTTAATTTCTCATTTATATGTGACTGCTAGTTGATACCTTTCATCATTTTTATGTGACTGTTTGACTTTAATTTCTCATTTATATGTGACTTTAATTTGGTGGATGTCATATGAGTTTATATTTGAGGTGAGACACATTGAGAATCAAGGTGACATTTTTGTTGTCAACTTGAATTAACATGATTGTTCATGCAGAAAATGGCAATTGACTGCTCTACCTTGTGTTCATGCTCTGGCTGCAATGAAGAGTAGAAATCTCAATGTTGATAATTACATACCTGACTATTATAAGAAGGCGAGGTATATTTCTGTTTATGAGCCTATAATTTTTCCTGTTAATGGTACAAATTTGTGGGTCAGAACAGAGTACCCAGATGTCCAGCCTCCAAAATACAAAAAAATTCCAGGAAGACCAAAGAAGAAGAGGAACCGTGAGTAGGGTGAACTTGATAGGTCAGATAGAAAAATGAGAAAAATTGGTATGATAATGAGGTGTACAAGGTGCAGGCAGACTGGACATAACTAATCCACTTGTAAGAGGACTCAGCCTCCAACAACTATACCAACTCATGGAAGCCACCCAAGGGCAACACTAGCAACATCACAAGGCACAAGGACAACCCCAGCTACATCCCAATCAAGGGCAACACTAACCACAACTAACTCAAGGGCAACACCAACTCCAACTCAAGGACAAAAGACAAGGGCAACTAAAGGAACTCAATCAAAGTCAACACCAGCATCACAAGCAACATCAACCCAGTCAACTCAGCCAAGGGTAACCCCAAGTCAAGGAACTCAGCCTAGCACAGCACAAGGAAGGCCACAAAAATTGCATTTTAGGAAACCAAGACAAACAACTATTACAATGCCTTCTGCTTCATAGGGACTAACCACAAGACTACGTGCATCACAGAATGCAATGGGAGCTACAACTAGGAGGACCACTCCTACCAAAAGAAACAACACAAAGAAGTCCATTTAAGGATGTATAGTTTCTGTTTTAGGGAAATGGTTGGTGTCATGTTGTTTTGAAGTGTCTATGTTATTTTGTTTTGAAGTATCTGTAACAATGCCATTTAATGGTATTTTGAACAAGTGTATGTAACAATGTTTATCCTGTTTTTGAACAAGGTTTATTTTGAAGTCAGTTTCTGTAAAAATGCCATGTGGTATTCTGATGTTTCTGTAATAATGACATGTTGATCAAGTTTTTTGTTGTACCAAAATTATGTTATTGGTACAGTATCTAATGTTAACTAATGTTCTCAAAATTCTGTCAAAATGCTAATGTTAAGTTAACACAACTACCTTTACACAAATTCTGTCAATGTAATCTAATGTTAACATAACCACACAACTTCTGTCAAAGTAATCTAATGTAATCTAATGCTAATGAAATTCTGTCAAAATTTGTGTAACTTAAATTAACCACACAACTACCTTTACACAAATTCTGTCAAAGTAATCTAATGTTAACTTAGCTTAAACACAAAACTATCTTTACACAAATTATGGTCCAAATATTCTGTCACAAGTATTACACCAAACCACAATTTCATTTCTTACACCAAACCACAGTAACATTTCTTACACCAAACGAAAATATTTTGTCATAGTTATGTTAAAACCAATATTAGAGCAACTAAGAACAAATACTCTGTCACAAGTTTTACACCAAAACACAGTAACATTTCCTTCTGCAATGCAAGTTTTACACAAGTTTTACACCATACCAGGAACAAACATGTCACAATAACATTTGTTTTACAACATCTTAACTACTAAAACAAACAACACAAAATAACAGCAAATCTTCCAAATCTTCTTCCACTTCATTGTGTAATTCAAAGCTTCCTCTAATTCCATATTCTTGAGCCTCAAAACTTCAACATTTTTTTTGGATTCTTCCGTCTCTTGACTCAACATTTCTATCTTCCATTGCAGCTTCCTCAAAGTTTCCTCCTTTTCAGCTGTAGAATCTTCATAGAACCATTCAAAAAACCCACATCCAGCATTTCTATGTCCCTTTACAAATTAAGAGCACGACATGGAATGCAATTAAACACATGATTAACAACAGAAATTACTTGTATATGATGGGAAGGAACATTACCTTAAAATGTTGACAACCCCAAAAAGGATTTCCATAATTGTTGGCCCTTATTGCCTTACGAAGTACAGCAAGGTCTCCACACCCACATAAGAGCTTTTCAAAGCTGGTATAAACTTGCGAATCACTACGGCTACCTAGAGAAGATGAAGAACCGCACCCAGAATTCATGTTTAGATGGTGAATTAGGTTTCAATTGGGTGCTTTTTTGAGAATGTTACACTTAGGTCAAAAGTTGGGGGTGAACATATAGGCCTCACAGTAAGAAGGAAGAAGAAGGTGTTGATTAGGCATTCCATCATGCCAACTCAGCTTACATGTCAGCAAAACTAACACCATTTGCCTTTATTTGACGGCAGAGACCATTTTGTTTCTGTTAGACAACGTAAGGGACCAACTTGAAGCTTTTAAAAGGAAGGGGACCAAAATGGACCCCGAGTCATAGGTAGAGGATCAAAAAGGGTATTAAGCCTATAAAAAATGCACAAGTCATAGATATTTAAACGTGTTTATAAGAATATATATATATATATATATATATATATATATATATAGGTTAAATACACAACCCCCTTGTAATGTTAGCGAGTTCTCATTTTAGCCCCTGGTAAATTTTTTTTTTAAAAAACCCCCCTCGTAATACTCAAATTCCCTCACTTAGGCCCCTGATTGCTACATGGCAACAAAGATTCTTTCATATTGACTGCGTGGCATATTTTATTTTTTTAAAATTCCACATGGCATTTTTTATTTTTTATTTATTTTTTATTTATTTTTTTATATTTTTTTAATATTTTTTTAATATTTTTTTATACATTTTTTTTATGTTTTTTTAAGTGAGGGAATCAAAATATTACGAGGGGGGTTTTAAAAAAAAAATACAGGGGCTAAAATGAGAACTCGCTAACATTACAGGGGATTGTGTATTTAACCCTTAAATATAATATTAAATATTAAATAAAAAATAAAAAATAAAAGTATAATATTAAAAAAAATAAATAAATAAAAATAAATAAAAATAAAAAATAAAAAATGCCATGTGGAATGTTAAAAAAAATAATAATAATAAAAAATGTCACGTGGACTGCCACGCAGGCAATGTGAAAGAATCTTTGCTGCACTACAGCAATTAGGGGCCTAAGTGAGGGAATCTAAATATTACGAGGGGGGTTTTCAAAAAAAAAAATTACAGAGGCTAAAATGAGAACTCGCTAACATTATAGGGGGTTGTGTATTTAACCATATATATATATATATATATATATATATATATATATATATATATATATATATATATATATTTATCTATCATATAAGAAAGATTATAAGTTTTGAAAAATATTTTACGAATTTAATTGGTATAATGGTATAATTACAAATTTAAATATTTTAAATGTATTGATAATGATTTATTTTTAATGTGTTAATGAACTAAATTTTGGGTAGTTTATATTCTTTTAATGTAGTTAATGAATATCAATCCATTAATTTGATCTATTTTATTGTTATTCAATTACTTACCATCAAATATCAATTAAGAAAGAGAAGGGCCAATAATCAGTATATCATATATTACATAAAAACAAGGGTTAATAGTCATTTTTCCCCCTGCCATATAGGCGATGTTAGAAAAACCCCAAGTAAAAAAATACTTGCAAAAAAAAACCCTAACATTTGAAAATTCTCTCAATTTTGACCTTCATCACATCTAGTCACCAAAAGCCTGCCATTTTGACCCCTGTCATTTTGGCAGCATTTTTATTTTGACCTCTGCTATTTTGGTAGCGTTTTTATTTTGACCCCTGCCACATCAGCTTTTTTGGCGACTGGATGTGATGAAAGTCAAAATTGAGATAATCTTCAAATGTTAGGGTTTTTTTGCAAGTTTTTTTTTCCATTTTGTACTAGCTATATTATTTTAATCTATTAAAATATTAATTTATAATTTAACACAAATTAAATAATCATCTTGATCATTAAAAATATTAAATAGTCCATTTAATTGCTTATAGAAAAATAGTCAATTTAAATTTCTATGGATGAAAAAGTGTCATTTAAATACTCATCTCTCAATGTAAATATAAAAAAAATAGTCAATTTTAATTTCTATGGATGAAAAAGTGTAATTTAAATAAAAAAAATACTCATCTCTCAATGTAAATGTTATTACATGTGTGAAAATGATAAAATAGATATGTTATTGAATTTTATCTTTGTAAAATTACAAATACTGTAACACCTTAAAACAGAATAAATTATACTAAAATTTTAATTTATGGTAATATGTTACTCTACTTTTTAGTCCATATCTTTTTATTTTAATCGTGATTTTACCATTAAAATAATAAATGCATAAAATAGATCTAAAAATATTTTATAAAATTTTTAAATTTACAAATAATGTAACATATTTAAACATAATAAATTGTATTAAATTTTTAATTTATGATCAAATGTTACTCTATTTTTTTAGTCCATATTTTTTTTTATGTTTATCAACGATGGAAAACAATTTTTGAACAAATCACAACTTATCCATACTATCAAAATATTAAACATTAACGGGAATTTGAAGTTATTGATAGAAAATTTGAATATTAACGGGAACACGAAGTTACTGATCCAAATATTGAATATTAACGGGAACATGAAGTTACTGATCAAAATATTGAATATTAACGGGAACATGAACTCACTGATCAAAATATTGAAAATTAACGGGAACATCAAGTTTCTGATCAAAATTCTGATTTGTGGAAAATGAACATAAAGTTGCTGATCAAAATTTTGAACACGATTGTTTTTCTATGGGGTGTTATGATTTTAATTTTTTTTATAATTTACAACAAAAATTTTATATTTTCATTTTTTTTATATTTTATAACGTAACTGATGACATATCCACGGTCCACACCAGAACCCGTGTAGACGCACAGGTTTCCCACTAGTTTGAATTAATGATTTAATAAAAACCGAAGCTCTGATACCACTGTTGGAATTTTAAGAGGGGTTTTTAAAAAATTATCCTCTTAGCGGAACAATCCCGATGAACAGATCTTGATTAAATTGTTAATCACAAATCAAACACCAAAATAAGATTCAAGAATTACCTCTTGAAGTGTGCTTTATCTTTGATCAATTAGGGTTGGTAGGGGAAAGAGCTCCTCTATTTATATAGAGCTCCTAAAATCCTAATACTTTTATTTTGGGCATTTCCAAAATAAGCCGAATCTTATTTAATTAAACTATTTAATTAAATTATTATTATTTATATTTAACTAAACTCTTTTAATTAAATAAAATAAAATATTAAATTAAATCATATTCAATTTAATCAACTGTCAATTCTCATTTATTTAATTAAATTATATTTAATCAAATAAATTATATACTTGCTAATGTACTAAACAATTTAAACACTATTAACACATAATTAATTAAAATCTTATTTAATTTAATCGCCAATTCCATTATCAGTACTCTTTGCGTGTGACCCTATAGGTTCTCGTAAAGCTGGCAATAATGTTAAATTACCTATTTAATATTATAAACAATGAGAGGTATCTAGCAACACATCACGGCTACCCAAGTGACAAGAATATCGTATGATCTGACATAACCTTTATGTGATAATGATCATATGTATAATTACCCTTTTGCCCTTATATCTATATTGAACACAAGGCATAGAATGTGTCACCCTTGTATAGTCCACTATTTTATTCTTTGATTCCTGAGTATACTTGATAACAACAAATAAGTCCAATATCTCATATCGTCTCATTTGAGCACGACCATGCATTTTACAGTCATACTCTATCAAGGGGCCCACAGATATTACTCTCGTATATGTAGGAGGGACAAATCCCATCTAGGTAACTCATGTCCCTCAGCATGATTTGTAAATCACCCATAAACCATATTTATGGTCATCCTGTTACGGACAACGTTTGATTGGCAATAAAGTACTCTACTTCACATCTAGGGTCCATAGTGGTTTCAGGTCAAAGGGTGGAATACATCACTATTACTATGAGAATAACTTATGACACTTACATAACAAACTATGTAGTATTCTCATGGTGGGTCAATCCAATATAAATATTACTCCTAATATTTATACCTACGTGAAGACTTGATATCTCATATCCATGACTTGTGAGATACAGTCATCAGTCTACTCACATAATAGTCTATATGCATTACTATTTTCCTATTTGACAGTAAAGTTTGACTACGAATACTTTAAGAATAACGTCTTTATGTTTAATGAAGTCTCACGATTAAGTCACACTTAATAGGTCATTAATAGATTAATTATTCTAAGGACTTTATTGTGTCATATACAAATAACACAATAAATACAATGCCTAGTAAGTATACATATAAATAAATAAATATACATATATATATATATATATATATAAACAAAATATATATATCATGATACAAAAGCAAATTAAGTCAATATTTATTGGCTATAAGGGCTTACTCCAACAAGAAGAACACCTTAAATGAATGGAAAACATAAGACTCATCTTCATGTCTTCAAGAGCGTACCCTCTGTTCAACACACTTGCTGAACGCATTCACTTTATGATTGATCCTCAAGCAATCCATGTACCACACTAGTACATTTAACAGACAAAAGTTCTCCCCCTATCTTTCACAAATGATGCTCCTTCAACACGAAACACCCCCAAATCACCACATGATATCCCATGACAGCTTCATGATCATATAGTGAGAAAGTACCATGATCACATCCTTGTACCACAACCAACAAACTCTTGGATTGAGACCAAAATCACCATTGATCCCTCTCATCCAGAAACCATCCATACCCTCTACAAATCCACCTTGAATTTTACAGCCATAGATATCCTTGTTCCTTGAGATACAATCCAATGGAATCTGGAATGATTCACATTCCTCAAAGAGAGATACAGATCCCCTTAGTTTGCTAGCTCGCCCAGATGTTCTTCACATTTAAAAGACATCAAACACATGCCTCAGAGATCCTCAGCTTACTTGCTTCACAAGCACCAAACTGATCCACTTCTCTCTAGCATGAATTGTAGCAGAAGAAACCACCTCTCCACAAACACCCCATGATCCAAGACAGTCTTTAATTTATCATTCTCCCATATGATAAGATAGAACACTTCTGATTCAACTGGTGAATATCAGCTTGCACAATATGAACTCCAAGTTCAAAAACCATAATGATGTTCTAACATCAGTTAGGACATCCTGATCATATCACATACACCATACACTATGGTTCTTGATACAATTCCCACTGGACTTAATATCTGCATAGTAATCCAACTGAAGTTCTTCAGAGAACACAACTCATCCAGCTTGATCAATAAGAACTCTAGACAACCAACGAGAGACATAAACTCTCATTCAACTCCCAAAAGAAGGTAATCTTCCACAAGCAACTTAGATCTTCTACCACAAGCTCCAAAATATGAATAGAACCATAACCTCCTTTGAATTTCAACCAACTACCCTTCTGTACAAGAGTAATTTGTTCCAAGCACCATGCTTGAATGCACGATAGAGATCAACCAAATGCCACTGTTTGATTAGTCTCAGCTTTCTTCAGAGTTCCAGAAAATCTTCTGATCCGCCAATGAAACCTAATCGTCAAGTTACATTATCCGCCTACTCCATAGCAAGCCATCTTAGATACACCAAGACTCAGACATGTAACATCTACTCCTTCTTGTAGCTCCCACAAACTGAATGAGATAGACCTTTTTGAAGCATTAATTCCATTTATTTCTGAGAAGATCAACTTATCTTACGATGATGCGCCACAGCATCAACTAAGACCCTGAAGTTTCTGCTTGATGTCACAACATCTGATCAGACATCCAGCTGAAGAATTCAGTTTTTTCACTCTGCCACTTAGAAGAACCTCCTCCCTATAACAAAACAAGAGTTCCATGTTCTCATAGACTTGATCAATGATATCAAGTTAGAGTAGACAACCTTCATCCTGCTTTATTGTACTGCAACACCCACCTTATCTTCAGAGAAACCAAGCATGCCAAAGCTTGATTCTTCAGAGGAGATCAGTAACACAAGGTCTTTACAAAAGGAATCCCACTTTCCTTAAGTAGAGACTTCTTCAGGAAGTCAGAGATAAATGTCACTTATACTTCACCTCCAAGATGAGCAAGATCACATGCTCCTACGCACCTAGATAAGAAATAAACTGAAGCAAGCAGTACTATCATCAGCACTATATTCTAGATAAGTCTCTTGCCAAGAAACTTTCCAGATAAAGATAAGATGCTTCTAGTAAAAATTCGAACACACCTGCTTCACTCCAATACTCCTAGGTCATAAATATACTGAACCAAGAGAATTGTCTTCATCTTCACTTCCAACAACACTACATTCTAGTGAAGCTTCTTGCCACGAAACTTCCTAGTCTGAATACATGTCTTGAAATAAAGACTGATCATACCACACACACGTGTATGGTACCTAGATCATCAGCTACAACTTCTTTTCTCCAGATATTCACTCCTTGAATCAACAGGCTTCTGCACATACTCCACTGTCAAGATGTTTCAACATCTGATAGAACACCGGTTCCTTATCTTGACTATACCCATTCTCCAAAGAACAGATCCTTGAGCAGATGCAATAAGAGATGTTGTACTTCCTAATGTACCAACTTGTCACCCGTGATCTTGTACTCCAACATACAAGGATAATCAATTAAATATTTGTAGATTCCACAAATAGAAATTAATCTTAAATCCTTGTCCTCAAAACCATACATCCTGTAGGATATATGATCTACCAGATATCAACACAATTGTGTCAACATCTTTCTAGTAAAACAACATGTTGAGACATCAAGTCTGCCACCCTTGACTGAACCCGCCTATGACTTTCCTTTGCTAATAGAATCCTTGTAAATCATTAATGGTGAAAATAAATCACCTCCCATTATCTCCATCTATCAGCACCAGAGATCTTCAGAAATCCATCTTTAACATGAGAACAGATTATCCTTCTGAAAGAGCTCTTCAACCACGACCAAAGATGCCTTTATGAGTGGACTTGAGTGAAAACTCAAGTATCTTTGGAAACTTTGTCGAAAAGAACATTTACCAAATTCATAGATTATGAATTTGATAAACACGATCTCAACTCACCTTCTCTGACATCAAGATACAAGTTGGAACCAAACTTCTAAGTGGCAAGTCAACATGACACAAATCAACCAATAACTCTCTCCATTATATTGCTCCCGGCTTTGGAAAGACTAGAGCTTTCACAGATGCTGATATCTTGAAGAAGAGAAGCCAACAGTAAAGATCTTCCACCATATTTCTTCTGTCACAACTCAAGAATCCCATAAATACCAGAGTTCTTCCATCAGAAACATATGCAACGAAACCACCAAGGAAGATCTTCAACATGCCTTAATAAGACGTCAAAACATCTTACCAGACATCATACAAGAGAACTAGCCACTCCTCCTGCAGTTGCTGCAGAGACTCCTCAGAAAACTTGAACAACCAATAGTAGTTGTTACCTTCGATCCAGAACATCCATAAATACTCTTGAGTATGTCTGAGTGAATGTTCTGATCTCCCAAAATCCTCCTTGTTTAAAGCGCCAGAAAGTATCTCCCAATATCTCATCCAGAAATAGACAGGATGCCTACTCTGATACCAATTGAAATTCTGGCATAGCAGATAGCATATGTCCTAACACATGCCAAGACATTGTTCTCTGCACAACTTTAAAACAAGAACAGAACAATCAGACTGATATTCAGAATATCAGCAACAACAGCAAGATAGATGTTTCGACATCTGTTACAACATGTTAATCAAAACTGAACTGTAAATTGTAGAATGATAAACAACACAGAATATGATAACCCAGTTCGGTGCAAATCACCTGCATCTGGGGGCATACCAAGCCAGGAAGAAGAATCCACTATCAGTAGTATAGTTTTATGTAAACAACCGCTGATTTACAGTAAACAACCTCTGGTTTACCTATCACTACCCAATAGAAAATTTATCATTAGAAGTCACATCTAATTGATAAGAGAAACCCATCTCACTCCCTAAATCACAACCTGTCATTATCTAACAGTTATAGTCACAATAACTGTATCATTCTACTTGAAAGACACCCTTTTCAATACAAAGTTCAGCCAAGCATTCTTGACTAACAAGCTAACTCGAATTTTCTTAAAAGCTTCATCCAAAAACAATACACGATTCATTACCTACGGGTTTCTGAATCTGTACATGCATCCATGTCTTCCATAATGCATCAAATTGATACAAAGGGAGACTTACATTACAAAGGAGCCAACGACTCTCAAAGCCCTAAACCCTACTTTACAAAAGTTTACAAAATAGGATTTGTAAGTCTATGTCTCCTCTCTCCCTTTTCTGGCCTAGGACTAGGTCTTCTTTTATAGCCTTCTACTTCCTTGGGCTTCAAATCTTCAGTTGGCTAATTCCTTGATCCATTGTTGTGATTGCTCCTTGAATCTTGCACCAGATTTAAAACCTGATATACTTGTCGAATTTGGATGTTGGAACATTGTATTTGACATCTTTGTCTGCAGCATTCTTCATTGAGTTTTAACCAAAATTTAGTCAAACCTCGGGAGCTTTCACTTAAGGTGTCTTAGCATTTATTAATGAAAAATATTTTTAAATTGCACTTGATAAAAGTCAAGGTTTATTATGAAAGTGGTTCTAGTTTGAAAGAAGAATATTTTTGAAATAGAGAGAAGATTTTCAAAATTAAAAAATAGCAAGTCTCATGACATAAGTAAAAGTTAGGGACAAAGAAAGATATAACCAAGAGAAGATAGCAAGTCTCATGACATAAGTCAATCAAGAATTCCCTCCTTTGGACTAAGCCTCAAAGAAAGCCAAATAAGCAATAACAATCCAAGCATCAGATGAAATCAATAATAACCAGGATGAGTCTTCAAGAGAATCCTTAAGCCAAGGGTACAAGATGAATCCAAATAGGTCTTAAGATGCACTTCCAAGCCAAGGTCAAGGTCTTAATTCTAAGTCCATAACTTCTCAATAATGCATAGGGTAGTAATATCAAGTCCATGAAAGTAACCAAGATTTTTAGGAGTTTTGGTATTTATTAATGTTTTAAGAGAAAGTCCAAATGGACAAAATAAAAAGAGCAAAAGCATAAACACAAGTCCAAGGGGACAAAGAAAAAAAAATGATAATATGATATGAAATGTTAAAGTAAAAGCATAAAGTAAATTGAAATAAAGTAAAGAGCATAATATAAATGACTTTAAAGTAAAGAAATAAAAAAAAATAGTAAGTTAGTAATTAGAAAGAAAGGCCAATTTGTCATTTTTTGAAGAACACTCAACTAGACATCCACAAGCATGAAAACATGGTCTTATACATTTCCAAAAGAAGGGCTCCAACTTGAGAAAATAAACAAGTATGCCACTAGCTCTCTTAGGTAACAAAATATCCAATCTATTTCACACAATACCATGGAGAATAGACGGTTGACAATCTCACTTACAAAAATGACTTAGTTTCTGACTTGGGACAAATTTAGCGCTATGTTAAGCAATTGTAATTGGACTTATGTAGAAGTCACAACTATCTAAGGCCTGTCAATAACAATTTATCTGTTAATACATGCTAGAAAAATGATATGTAGATCATTCTCCTAAAGCATGCCACACAAAAAGAAAAGAGGAGTGGTCTCATCTTAATCAAGAACTTCAAAAGTTTCATGATGTTAAATATTTTCATCAACCAAGAGAAAAAAAGAAGAAGGGAGTTGAAAAAGAGGCATCAAGGAAACCAAAAGCAACAAGTTGAATTGAAGGATTGATCAAATTATCATCAAGATCAATCATCCATTTTGGTGGATTAGGGTTTTCACCTTATCAACACCCAAGATCCATTGAGCTTGATGAAACTTGACCAAATCAACCAAGATTCCTGTCAAACAAAAGTCAACAAAGGTCAAACAAGATTAAAATGCAATAATATGAATTAATATGCATGAAAATGATTTTAAAAATGAATTTTAAAATGAAAATAAACATAAAAATGCAAATCATGCATCAAAGCAAATGAGAAATGATCAAGAAAAATCCCACAAGTTAGAAACAATATAAGAATGTTATATAAAATTTTTGAGAATTTTTTAATGCATAAAAATATTTTTAAACAATTAAAAATGCATTCAAAAAGAAGAAAATCATGAAAAATATAAAATAATGAAATGAAAATTCACAAAAATGCTCATAAAATATGAAATATTTTTATGTGACTATGAAAAAAATTGGAATTAAAAATATTAATAGAACTATTTTTTTATGATTTTTTTAAAATTAAATGAAAAAAAGAACACAAAGAAAATAAAATAAAATACTGGAAAATACATTAGCCATTGATCTGATCAGATGGATGAGATTAAAAACGCGCTAAACCATCAAATCTCATTAAATGAGATCGGAAGGTCAATATCATGAGAAACACAATGGACCTTAAATAAAGGCACACACATGATCCTTTTTAAAAACAAAACAAGCTCAAGCGAGGAGGACCTTTCTCCAATCATCTTCTTCGGTGAACCTCCACTAGAGAATCTGCAAATGGTAAAGATATGTCAAGAGACCTACACAATTAGATCCGTCTCATTGAAACGCACACAACCATGGACTCAAAACAAATTTATGATCATTGTTTGAAGAGAATTTTGAATAAGAAGAAGAAGAAGAAAAAGAATGCAAAACTAATTTTCAAAAATACGAATGGTAAATGCATCAATCAAACAAAATGGAGGATCCAGAAACCATCAACACACCAAGGACTACATTGTGGCATCAAATTTGAAGCAAATAGATGCTTCTAACTACATGTTAGAAGAGATGTGAATGAGAAAAATGGAGCAAGTCGTGTGAGCAATTTAGAGCACCTCAGACCTTGATTCTTGTTCCCTCAGCTTCAGAGAAGAACGATGAAGTGATTGGACATGAGAAATTGTGTTGAGAAGACCTTTAAATATGAAAACGAAATCTCACAAATGGAGGATTCAACTGTGATCTGGGAAGGGTGTTTTTGGCTCTCTAAAGCTTGAAAAATGAATGGAATATGTTGATATATTTATAGGGAGTGTAATGATGATCTCATACGTGCCAAATGATGCTCAATTCGTGTGATCCCATGTGCAACTGTGGGTGAGAAATGTGTGACTTGGAGAGCATCAAAACTCCACTTAAACTTGCGTTTCAAGTGCTAAACAACTTCTGGATACTTGCTAAACTTGATTAGGCACTAAACTAAACTTTAACTTGGACTCTAATTGGAATTAAAATGAATAAAAAATCTGATCATGGAGCTTTCTTCAATTTCAAGTTACTATGTTCGCCGTGATGGGGCATCCTACTCAAGAGGATTTTTGCTACCATTCTTCTTGCAATGTGTAGTCCTCATGGCCTAGTTTACAATATGCCAAGAAAGGTTTCATTTGGACATCTGATGAGAAATCTATGATGTCTTGAAGTTGGCACGAAAAACTAGTCATCGCACTTAGAAAAATTCTAAATTTTGAGGCAGAAAATGACCTATAATGTTCCAACAAATTCCAAGGCCTTCCAAGCATAATTTGATCTTGATCATTGAAGAAAAATTATAGAGGGAATTATAAATAATATTGTGCAAAAAGAATCAGCCTCAAAGGATAAAAATTGAAGAAGTTGTGTTCCTTGAAAGTTGGGAAAAAGTCACTTGTAAATAGGTCAAATTTCATTAAGTTCACAAATGACCTATAATGTCTTCAAACTTTTGATGGTCCTCCAAGCATAATTGGGTCTTATCATGGTAAGAGAAGTCGTGGAGGATGTTGAGAAGAGTCATATGCAAAAAGAAGCACTAAAAAATATGGAGAATTGAAGGAGTTATAGTCCTTGGAACTTTGATTTGAAAATGTTGACTTTTTGGTCAAACCTTATTGAACCGACTTGTATACTTGAGATTTTATTGCACTTCAAGGCACATGGATGATCATATGAACCCAAAATAATATGTCATTGAATGTCCTTTGATTAAATTGACCAAGGCTTGAGATAACTTGTTGAAGAAGACATGGAAATAAACACATAAACCTTTTGAATTTCTTGAGGACCAAGCTACACAACCTTAAGGTACTCTAGCTCAAAATGATATTGAGATTCTTGAGAACATAGAAATTGATATTAGAAGCCATATCTTGAGAAATAAGTCCTTGGGAGTCAATCGATGTTCACACTTTAACTTGAGGGAACAAGACCGTAGCTGAGGAACCAAGCATGGTGCTCTTGATGAAATGCTTTACCTTGTACGATGAGCTTAAAGAAACAAGACATATTTTTGCATTTTGATTAGTGGTTAGTTAAACAATAAGCATATAAACTTAAAGATAAAATACACACAAAAGGGTGTTTGGCGATCATAAATCAAAACCCAAATGATGAAATAGGAGAACCAAATGTAACCTTGTTTGTGTAAAGATGAAAATGATAAGTGGGATCTTAGGGTTAAAAAATAGGGTATGATAGATGCCTCTATTTAAGTTTCTTCTATCCAGAGATATGAATATTGACATCTTTATCTCAATGAGATGAGAGATACTTAAATATAATAACAAACCCAATTTTTGGCCAAAGATGCCACAAAATGCACATGATATGATATGAACAAATGCAGACGAGGATCTCTGTGGGGAACACAGCGCCACAAGAGACAAACAAACGCTGGGGTGAAAAGGATATTGAAACTCCGTAAGGAAATGACAAAATCCAAAGGGACCCAAATCAGCTGGGGAAGAGATTGAACGTGAGAAAACATTCAAGAAGGGGGGTTGAACTGTGGAGATAAGAATGCAAATCTTTTCTCTTTAGAATATAGATTTGATTTTGAATAGTTATCCAGAACCAGATCGTAGACGCAGTGGAACTGAAGCCAGTCGCAAAGTAAACAACATATAACATAGCAGATTTATATTGGTTCCTCTCCCAACTGAGAGTACTCTAGTCCCCTTGCTTTGCGAGAGATTTTTCACTATAATCAATGTTTGAGTACACTTGCTTATGTATTTAAACATAAGACTTTCACAACACAGACCTTCAGTCTGAACCTCTTATGTTTAATCAGATCCTAATCGAGATAATCTTGCTTAGAGCGCATGTCTAAGACTTTAACTTGCTTGATCAGCTTTTAATTAATACTTTATCTTGCTTAGAGCTCGTGTCTAAGACTTCACCTGCTCAATCAGCTCCTGATTGAGACTTCCTTTGCTTAGAGCATGTGTCTAAGACTTTCCCTCTACTTAGAGCACATGCTTAAGACTTCTGCCATTGCTTAGAGCACTTGTCTAAGACTTTACCTTGATTAGAGGACATGTCTAAGACTTCACCTTTTCTTAGAGCACGTGTTTAAGACTTCACCATTGCTTAGATCACATATCTAAGACTTCTTTGCTCAGACCTCCTGTCTAAGAATTTGCCTTCACTTAGAGCACATGTCTAAGACTTCACCTCTGCTTAGAGCACATGTCTAAGACTTCTTTGATCAGACCTCCCGTCTAAGACTTCGCCTTTGTTTAGAGCACATGTCTAAGACTTATTTTCTCAGACCTCGTGTCTAAGACTTCCCCTTTGCTTAGAGCACATGTCTAAGACTTCTTTGCTCAGACCTCCTGTCTAAGACTTCGCCTTTGAACAACATATTCAAAAGAAGGTAGAACAAGGTGTATCCGATTCTGAATAAGAGACACGGGGTAACGACCCTAACAAAGATCTTAAGTACTTGAAGGTTTCTAGAATATTCAGTATTTAGGAAATCTTAAGCCTTATTATAATTTACAACATTACCAGATGGTTCTGCATATACAACAGTGTTGTTCACTGTTGATCTTGTCATTTATTCAATCAGATAACATGCCTAAGACTTCTGCCATTGCTTAGAGCACTTGTGTAAGACTTTACCTTGATTAGAGGACATGTCTAAGACTTCACCTTTTCTTAGAGCACATGTTTAAGACTTCACCATTGCTTAGAGCACATGTCTAAGACTTCTTTGCTCATACCTCCTGTCTAAGACTTCGCCTTCGCTTAGAGCACATGTCTAAGACTTCACCTCTGCTTAGAGCACATGTCTAAGACTTCTTTGCTCAGACCTCCCGTCTAAGACTTCGCCTTTGTTTAGAGCACATGTCTAAGACTTCTTTTCTCAGACCTTGTGTCTAAGACTTCGCCTTTGCTTAGAGCACATGTCTAAGACTTCTTTGCTCAGACCTCTTGTCTAAGACTTCGCCTTTGAACAACATATTCAAAAGAAGGTAGAACAGGGTGTATCAGATTCTGAATAAGAGACACGGGGTAACGACCCTAACAAAGATCTTAAGTACTTGAAGGTTTCTAGAATATTCAGTATTTAGGAAACCTTAAGCGTTATTACAATTTACAACATTACCAGATGGTTCTGCATATACAACAGTGTTGTTCATTGTTGATCTTGTCATTTCATCAATCTGATAGAGGTGTTCTCTATCCTCTTTTGCCTTCAGATTACTTCTTGTTTCTTGTTCTGCTTTTTAAGTATGACTTCCAACTTCTTAAATAACAGGTTTCTGGGAACTAGCCGTTGAGAAGATAAAAAATCAAGAAGCACTTTGAATTCTTTTAAAGTACAAGAGACGTTTGAGAAAAGATACACTCACGAGCTTGATCTATTATGTAACTTAATTAACCATTGAGTTTTCAGAAGAGTTCTGTACTTATAGAGCCATTGAGAGAGGTTATCCATAAAGTATGTCATCTCTTCTTGAGCCTTGTGATAGTAGTCTTTAGCTGCAGAACTGATTGGACATAGTGGTACTTTTTCTTTAGTATGGATAATCATGAGTTTTGTTACAGATTCTGAACACTTTATCAGAAGCTATTTTCAATTCTGTAAGTAGAACTAATGAGATGCTTCTTCTGATGTTGAGATCATCAGCATCAGAATCCATTCCAGAATATCACTTAACAATATGTTCTTCTCTGCTCCAACCGTGCCTTCATAACATATCTTGAGAAGGTGTCTTTAAGCATAATGACATGCATACATGAATACACATTAGATAACACCATTGTTCTTTCAATACTGTTGTTATCATCAAAACCTAATTAAAATATGGCAAGAGTAAATCTTGTTCTAACAATCTCCCTCTTTTTGATCATGACAAACAAGTGTATTTAAAGAACAATGTGCTATTTTAAATTTTCTTAGATACTATCAGAGCAAGAGGTGTGAAATCTCCCCCTGAGTTCCATTTCTAAGAAATATTAAAATATATTTAGTTTTCTTAGCAACAACAGGGTACGAGGTTTGTAAACTCCCCCTGAGTCTAGTAGTCCAAAGTTATGTTCTGAGAACTTATCCTATGTTTCATTTTTCAAGAAAACTGTAATTTTAACTTTCTTAACATAATCAGATTATGAGGTTCAAGAAGAGTTAAAATTATTTACCCGGGCAAAATAACCAAGATTGAATGGACTAAAGCATTTTAAATACATCTAAATATCTCCCCTTTTGTCACATCAAAAAGGTTAAATTACTACGAAAAGCAGAGATGTAGTCAGAGATCCCTAGATGGCCAGAGATACTTTATATGGTTTATAGCAGTCAGAAACAAGTATATGCATTTTCCAAGAGGGTCAAATATGGTTGGTACAGGAAAGTACTTGACTGACTACTTAAAACGCACTATAAAAGTAGATCAATTTTAGTGTTCTAAGTGTCCATCTAGTTCATCAGAAATACTTCAAGCAAGAGTTAGCTATAAAGAGAAAAACTCATAGCTACATGCCTCACAAAAATGAGCAACATGGTTTTGCAAGAGAAAAGAATTTACTGAAGAAGGTTAAAACCACAAAGGAAGAAAATTTGACCACAAGGGAACATTCTGCACAGCACCTTGCAGATGCAACAAAGGAAAGTCAGAAACTTAAGGAAGAGAAGCGTATTCAAACCAGATTGGCTACCTACAAAGATCAAATTTCAAAATTAAAGGAGCACAAGAATTCTTGTGAAGATCCTTCAGCTGAAGATGAGGAAGCAGATCAATACTGGAGAGAATATTTAAGTAACACAAAGAGAGATGACTGAAGCAATAAAGAAGGCTAGAATTTAGATAAGTTTATTGTACTGTCAAGTCTCTACAAATGTAACCCTTTTTTTTTAATGAAGTTTTCCCTTGAATCAGTTTAAAGCTTAATTTCGCCAGCAAGATCAAATATCATAGTACTTTAAGTAGATATTAATGAAACATAACAAACATATATTAATATGAAGACATAAAATATTCATAAGTGCTCAGACACAGAAATCCATAGTTAAAACATGATATGCAGAAAGTTTAAAGACACAATCAACCTAATTAACAAAGTTTTATAACCAACAAAGAAAACATATAAGCAGGTTCTAAATCCTAGACCTAAGACTTCTTTAATAATTTCATGATTGATTTAAGGTCAGAACCAAATTATTCTTGCTTTTTAACCACAAACTTGAATTTAGCATCCACTGAGAGTTTATTGCTAGTCATCTAATTCTTCATATCCTCTTGACATTGAGCAACTGCAATTACCATTTATTTTCTCTTTCTCCTTGAGTTATACATATCCCAAGATCTTTCAGGAAGCTGATTAATATGTTCTTGAGTGATGGTTACTCCACACTCCTTTTTGGCTTCTTTAATAAGCATTATGATGACATCAAGTGAATCTTCCTTGGTTATAGCAGGAAAGTTATTCAGAAACTTCCTATCCATCTCTCTTCTGATTCTGATAGGATTGTCAATTGTTATAATGTCCTTTTTGAGTCTATCTTTCATATGAGCCAGAACAAATGCAGATAATACACTCCCATACGCTTCATCGAGATCCTGAGTGGCTCCATATTCTGTCAGTAGATTGATCAGTTTGCCTTGATAGAACAATTCAGAAAGTAACCTTGAATAAGCTACTATTTTCTTGAATTTCTTGGAGGTGTCTTTGATGGATTCACACAAGTGATGAAAGATGTAACCAGGAAGGTTTAATCTTTGATCAGTTGTGAGAAACTAGAGAAACAACCTATGATCCCAAGAAATTTGATCAAAACTTCCTTCGCGTGGAATTAAACAACTAATAAGAATTTTGAACAGTAGTTTCTGTTCCAGATGCATGTTCTTTACTTTCCCAAAGTCCCTTTTCTTTTTGAACAGAGCATCCTTAATTTCTTTGTCGTAAATTCCTACATCCTTTCTATTGTGAATCAATAATCCTTTATTTTCAGCCCCAATTAACTTAGCAAGGTGCTTTTGAGTAATGGTAACTTCCATACCCATTACAGCAGATCTAATTTCTGTATTTTGAATTCCTTTAAATCCATTTCTGCTCTAGTTTTTCCTTTCAATTTCTTATTGTTTGCTATAGCGATTCTTTCCTCAGTCTGAGCAGAGAAATCATCATAAACTCCTGCTCTGACCCATAAGTCTTTAACAGTGTTGGATATGTAGGTCCATTCAACAATTTGAAGTAGTTCATCCATCTTTGAGACTCAAAATACTTCTTCAGGCGACAACCATTTGCACCAAAGCACTTGAAGTCAATAATTTGCTTAATAAGAAGCTTAAGATCGTCTTGATTGAGTGAAGAAGTATTTGGTTTGATCTTAAGATATTGCATGGAATCAATGTTTAGTGGATGTACAAAAGAAGATGTCATAGGAAGAGTAAAAGGATTTTTCTAGGGTTTTTCAGTTAGGGCACAAAAATATATAGTGATAGAGGTTGTGTGTTTTGGGAAGGTGTTGAAATAAATAAATGTCATTAATGAAAAATTAAATACATAGGTATAAAGCAAACTTAATATCTATCAAATTCAAGTAATAAGCCTAAGGAGAACAATTCATACAGGTGTAAAGTGCGATACAGGTGTAAAAAAATACCCTTAAGGCATGTGAGAAACAGAAAACTCTTTTGCGTAAGAATCTAAATCAGAAAATTTTCAGAGATTATGTTGGAACAAAGCTTTGCTTTAACAAAGATTTTGACAAATACAATTTTTGACAATCGTTTAGATTAAGATTCTTCATTTCGAAACAAAAATGATAGAGCCTTCTACAAAAGTGTTAGGATAAAAAAACTTATTTCACAAAGAGAGCAAATATCCATGTTATAGGTTCTGAAAGGTCTAAAGAAAATTTTATCCAAGAGAAGAAGTACAAATCTAACAAAAAAAAACTGAGAAGATAAAGTAGAACTTATCTGGACATATTTTCTGAACCTGGAACTGGAGTCAGTTTTAATGAGATGCTTGTGATATGGTCAGTAGCCAGTGAACACAAGGTCTTTAAGTAACACCATTTGATTTTGAGACCCGTTGTTTAGGTAGATAACTTAATTCAACAACTCCCCTTAAATTGACACTGAAATAAAAAGTACATTTTCCCACAAGATCTTTGTCTACACACTTGTGAAGTGTTATGCACAGACCAAGCTCTGATGCCAATTTAAGGTGAGAAAACACACAAGAAGGGGGTTGAATTGTGTGAGACAAGAATACAAATATTTTCTCTTTAGAAGATATATTTGATTCCGAATAGTTATACAGAACCAGATCGTAGACGCAACTGAATTGAAGCCAGACGCAGAGTAAACAACATATAACACAGCAGATTTATGGTGGTTCCTCTCCCAACTGAAAGTACTCTAGTCCCCTTGCTTTGCAAGAGATTTTTCACTATAATCAATGTTTGAGTACACTTTCTTATGTATTTAAACATAAGACTTTCACAACACATACCTTCAGTCTGAACCTCTTATGTTTAATTAGATCTTATTCGAGATAATCTTGCTTAGAGCGCATGTCTAAGACTTTAACTTGCTTGATCAGCTTCTAATTAATACTTTATCATGCTTAGAGCTCGTGTCTAAGACTTCATATGCTCAAACAACTACTGATTGAGACTTCCTTTTCTTAGAGCATGTGTCTAAGACTTTCCCTCTACTTATAGCACATGCCTAAGACTTATGCCATTGCTTAAAGCACTTGTCTAAGACTTTACCTTAATTAGAGCACATGTCTAAGACTTCACCTTTTCTTAGAGCACGTGTTTAAGACTTCACCATTGCTTAGAGCACATGTCTAAGACTTCTTTGCTCAGACTTCCTGTCTAAGACTTCGCCTTTGCTTAGAGCACATGTCTAAGACTTCACCTTTGCTTAGAGCACATGTCTAAGACTTCTTTGCTCAGACCTCCTGTCTAAGACTTCACTTTTTCTTAGAGCACATCTCTAAGACTTCACCTTTTTTTAGAGCACATGTCTAAGACTTCTTTGCTCAAACCTCCAGTCTAAGACTTCGCCTTTGTTTAGAGCACATGTCTAAGAATTCTTTTTCAGACCTCGTGTCTAAGACTTCTCCTTTGCTTAGAGCACATGTCTAAGACTTCCTTGCTCAGACCTCCTGTCTAAAACTTCGCCTTTGAAAACATATTTAAAATAAGGTAGAATAAGGTGTATCAGATTCTGAATCACAGACACAGGGTAACGACCCTAACAAAGATCTTAAGCACTTGAAGGTTTCCAGGACATTCAGCATTTAGGAAACCTTAAGCCTTATTACAATTTACAACAATACTAGATGGTTCTGCATATACAATAGGGTTGTTCATTGTTGATCTTGTCATTTCTTCAATCAGATAGAGGTGTAGAACACCTCTATCCTCTTTTGGTTTCAAATTACTTCTTGTTTCTTGTTCTATTTTTTAAGTATGATTTCCAACTTCTTAAATAGCAGTGGGAACTAGCCGTTGAAAAGATAAACAATCAGGAAGTACTTTGATTTCTTTTAAAGTACAAGAGACGTTTGAGAAAAGATACACTCACGATCTTGATCTATTGTGTAACTTAATTAACCATTGATTTTTCTGAAGAGTTCTCTACTTATAGAGCCGTTGAGAGAGGTTATCCATAAAGTATGTCAACTCTTCTTGAGCCTTGTGATTGTAGTCTTTAGCTACAGAACTGATTGGACATAGTGGTACTCTTTCTTTAGTATGGATAATCATGAGTTTTGTTACAGATTCTAAACGCTTTATCATAAGATATTTTCAATTCTGAGAGTAGAACTAATGAGATGCTTCTTATGATGTTGAGATCATCAGCATCAGAATCCATTCCAGAATATCACTTAACAATATTACCAAACATAGATAACCAAACATCAAGGATGAGAAATATTACCTGCTACCGGTTACTGGTTAAAAGCAAAGGCAATAAACTCAAAAGGCAATGAACTCACATGGAAAGATTACCGGCTATCAGCCACTAGGTAGAAAACAACGGTAACTGACCAAACAGGACGAAATATCACCTTTCACCAGACGTATGGTGGTTTAACAAAGGAAATAAACTCAGAAGGAAGGTTTACCAAGTACCAACAAGATAGCTTAACAAGGTAACCGACCAAAAAGGGGAGAAATATTACATTCCACCAGACGTATGATGGTTTAACAAAGGCAATAAACTCGGAAGGAAGGACTACCAACTACCAACAAGGAGGCTTAACAAGGTAACCGACCAAAAAGGGGGAAATATTACCTTCTACCAGACGTATGGTGGTTTAACAAAGGCAATAAACTCAGAAGGAAGGAGTACCAACTACCAACAAGGCAACTTAACAAGGTAACCGACCAAAAGGGAGAAATATTACCTTCCACCAGACGTATGGTGGTTTAACAAAGGCAATAAACTTGAAAGAGCAAAGTTCAATCCAGGAACCAACTGAAAAGAAACGGCCAAACAAGACTCAACTAAATGAGGGAGTAACTCATATAGGTTTAGTTTCATCCAGATAAAAAAAAAACTAGAGAGAAAGGTTGAATAAAAAATCTTCCACGAGGAATAAACTCAGTGGGGAATTAGAAAGGATAAACATTTTCTTCTTAAGGTTGACACTCTATTGGAGAGAGGACACATACACTCTGCGGGAGAGACAAGCACCAGAGAGTGGGGCGAACACCAAGGAATGCAAAAATGCACATGATACATATGATGTAATGCACAAGGCAAATGATGCACATGTATGAATATGCTAAAAAAACTAGCACAAAGATAAATAGGGAAAAACCCAACACATTGCACAATCGGATACTCGACCAAAACTCAACAAGATGGAGATAACGCAAGAGACCCTGTTAGGGGTACAACTAGAATTCCGGCAGGGGATAAGCAAAAGCAAACAAAAGAAATAAAATCCTACTAAGAGGTTTAACATCTTCGGGGAGAAGAAGATACTGCTTGGAACAAACATCCAAAGATTAATTTTCTAGCAACAATAGTACTCTTACTGAGGGAACAATCATGAACTCCACTTCGAGGAAAGAAACTGCTGGAGAAACACAGCCAAATCAAAACCTCCAATCTCTTCCTGGGGTAAGAAATATCCATAAATTCAGATGAGAAAGGATAAAGACTTGGTAGGGATGCACACAAAGCAAACTCTACTAGGGATATCAAATCAACTCTGCAAAGATGATGGAAAAATCTGCCGAGGATATGAGGTTTCTATAATCCTTGCTGAGGATAATGAAGACCCTGCTTAGGAAAGCACTGAGCTTCGCACTTCAAGATTTCACCATTCTTGAAATCATCGTTGACATTCCTCTTCTATATTCGTAAATCAAGGAAAACATTTTGTTAATTTCAAAATTATGATTATTTACTCATCCTCTGTTTCAAAAATTATCATAAAAAATAAATGAAATTTCGTAAACTGAAACAACATAAGAATAGTAAACAATTGGACAAAAGGCTCAAAATTTATTAATAAGGATGAAGTACAATGACCACTATTCTCCCTAACAACTTTGAATTCCACTATGCTCAAATCTTCGGTCGAGGATGACTGAATGAGAATCTTTGATAGGTACCAGTGCTTCAAACGATCAAGTCTGCCCTGATGCAGTTACTTTTCATAATCCCTAACTTTTACCTAGATTTCCCTCTCGGGTTTTCAATCTACCGGGATGATTATTTCTGTTTACGTCCCTAACTTTTGCCTGGACCGGCCTTTCGGGTTTTCAATCCACCGAGACGCTCATTTTTGCCTAAGATGCCCTTTCGGGTTTTCAACTTAGCGAGTTGTTCTTTTTATTTTTTTAGGCGAAGTATTTCTTGACTGCATCGGCATTCACAGGACGAGTGAACTCTTCACCATCCATAGTTGTAAGAATTAATGCACCGCCAGAGAAGGCTCTCTTAACAACACATGGGCCTTCATAATTAGGAGTCCACTCTCCCCTAGAATCGTTGGTAAAAGACGAGATCTTTTTGAGCATGAGGTCGCCTTCTCTGAATACGCGAGGTCGGACCTTCTTGTCAAAAGCTTTCTTCATCCTCTGTTGATACAATTGACCATGGCATAAAGCAGACATTAGCTTCTCTTCAATCAAATTCAACTGGTCATACCTACTTTGACACCATTCAACCTCAGATAACTTGGCTTCCATCAAAACTCTAATAGAAGGGATTTCAACTTCTATGGGGAGTATTTCTTCCATACCGTATAAAAGAGAGAAAGGGGTTGCCCCTGTTGAAGTGCGGACGGATGTACGATACCCATGCAAAGCAAAAGGGGGCATCTCATGCCAATCCTTATAAGTTACAACCATCTTTTGGATAATCTTCTTTATATTCTTGTTAGCAGTTTCAACAACCCCATTCATCTTTGGTCTATAATGAGAAGAGTTATGGTGTTCAGTTTTGAATTCTTCACACATCTCTTTCATCATCTTGTTATTCGAGTTCGATCCATTATCAGTAATGATCTTACTTGGAACACCATAACGGCAGATAATTTTATTCTTGATAAACTAGACAACCACTTGCTTGGTCATATTGGCGTACGACGCCACTTCGATCCACTTGGTAAAATAATCAATGGCCACCAGAATGAAACGATGTCCATTTGAAGATTTAGGCTCAATCATGCCAAACATTTCAATTCCCCACATGGAGAAAGGCCATGGAGAAGAGATAACATTGAGAAGAGTTGGAGGTACATGAATCTTGTCAGCATAAATCTGTCACTTATGGAATTTCTTCACATATTTGCAACAGTCATATTCCATTGTTAGCCAATAAAAACCTGCTCTCAATAATTTATTTGCCATTGCATGTCCATTGGCTTAGGTACCAAATGATCCTTCATGAACTTCTTTCATCAACATGTATGCTTCGTGTCTATCCACGCATCTGAGCAGGACCATGTCATAATTTCTCTTGTAAAGCACATAATCATTCAAGAAGAAGTTGCTAGCCAACCTTCTCAAAGTCTTCTTATCTTTATTTGATGCCCCAAGTGGGTACTCTTGTTTCTGAAGAAAGCATTTAATATCATAATACCATGGTTTGTCATTAACGACCTCGTCGGTCGCAAACACATGAGCCGGTCTATCAAGACACATATCATCAATCTTGGGCACATCATTCCACTGATTCACCATAATCATGGAGGATAAAGTTTCCAGAGCGTCTGCCATCCAATTTTCTTCTCTAGGTATATGGTGAAACTCAACTTTATTGAAGAAACTTGAAAATCTTCTTGCATAGTCTCTATAAGGAATCAAATCAAGTTGACGAGTTTCCCACTCTCCTTTGATTTGGTTAATCACTAGGGTTGAATCTTCGTATACATCAAGAATCTTAATTCTCAAATCAATAGCTTCTTCTAAGCCGATAATACATGCTTCATACTTCTGCCGTATTATTGGTACAATTTATTATCAACCTTACGGTGAAAGGAATATGAGAACCATGAGGAGTAATTATGACTGCCCCAATACCATTGCCATAAGCGTTAACAACTCCATCAAAAATCAAACCTCAACGGGATCTAGGCTCTGGCCCTTCTTAAGGTAGTAGTTCTTCATAATCTTTGGCTTTCAAATACATCACATCTTCATCAAGGAAGTCAAACGTGATAGATTGGTAATCATTAATTGGCTGATGAGCTAAATGGTCAGCCAATATACTTCCTTCGATTACTCTTTGAGTCCGGTACTCGATATCATATTCTGACAACAATATCTGCCAACAGGCGATCCGTCCAATTAAATCAGGCTTTTCAAAGATATACTTGATTGGATCCATTTTGGATATCAACCAAGTAGTTTGATTTAACATATACTGGAGAAGGCGCTTAGCATCCCAAGCCAGAGGACAACAAGTATTTTCAAAAGCAAAGTACCGAGACTCACAATCAATGAACTTTTTGCTCAGATAATAAATGGCATATTCTTTCTTTCCAGATTCATCTTGTTGACCCAAAACACAACCCATGGAATCTTCCAGAACAATCAAATACATGATCAGGGGTCTTCCTTCCACCAGAGGAGATAAAATAGGAGGTTCCACATATACTCTTTGATGCTATCAAAAGCCTTCTAAAAATGATTCGTCCAAACATATCCCTGATCTTTTCGAAGAAGCTTGAAAATTGGCGCACATGTGGCAGTCGTGTGGCATATAAATCTTGATATATAATTCAAATGCCCCATGAATCCTCTTACTTGTTTTTCAGTTTTGGGCACCGCCATTTACTGAATATCTTTGACTTTGTCAGGATCTACTTCAATGCCTCTTTGGTTAACAATGAAACCTAACAATTTTCCAAAACGAACACCAAAAGTGCATTTATTTGGATTCAAACGGAGTTTAAACTTCCTCAAGCGTTGAAACAGCTTCAGCAAATGTTCAACATGGTCTTCCTCAGACTTTGATTTAGAAATCATATCATCAACATAGACTTCAATTTCCTTGTGCATCATATCATGGAAAAAAGTAGTCATGGCTCTTTGGTACGTCGCACCAGCATTCTTCAAACTGAAGGGCATCAATTTGTAACAAAATGTTCCCCAGGGTGTAATAAACATTGTCTTTTCCATATCCCCGGGTGCCATCTTTATTTGATTATATCCATAAAATCCATCCTAAAAGAGAAGACATTGAATTTAGCCGTATTTTCTACCAACATATCAATGTGTGGTAACGGGAAATCATCTTTCGGGCTAGCTTTACTCAAATCTATATAATCAACACACATACAACCTTTTCCGTCTTTCTTCGAAATAGGCACAATATTGGCCACCCATTGAGGATACTCAGATGTCACAAGAAAACCAACATCAATATGTTTCTGAACCTCCTTTTTAATCTTCACAACCATGTCGGGATGAGTTTTTCTCAACTTCTGTTTAACCGGTGAACACTCTGGCTTCAATGGCAGTCTGTGCTCCATAATATCAGTGTCAAGACCTGACATGTCTTGCTTTGACCAAGCAAATACGTCCACATACTCTCTAAGAAGCTCTACCATCCCCTTCTTAACCTCTGGACAAAGTAATGCTCCAATTCTGACTTCTTTCTTAATCTCTTCAGAACCCAGATTAATCACTTCTAACGGCTCTTGATGAGGCTGAATGGTATTTTCCTCGTGCTCAAGAAAACGGGAAATTTCATTGGGAATTTGTTCAACATCCTCTTCTTTTACTTCAAACACAGGGAATTCAAAGTTGGGAGAGGGCATAGAGTCATTGTTTTCAATGGGTTTTACAATCAATCTGCACAATAATTTTATGTTTGATTTTAGAATATGAACAAATAAATGCACAAATATTATGCATATATAAAAAGTGATCATTATCTTCTGGTTTTTTATGTTACCATTTTTCAGGAAAAAAAAAGAAAAAAGAAAAAAAAAATTCAATATAGATAAACGAAATAGCATTTTATTGATGATGATGATAACTTAAACAAAGCCCACATCAATTCATTTTCCCATTGGGCAGAGGGAAATGATTTTTGAAAATGACAAACATATTACTTTGATAAATGAATATCGTAGAGAACATCAATGGCAATCCAATTCTGGCATGTAAATCCGTGCGTTACAAAGTTGGGCGCTTCTTCCTCTTGGTCATCCTCAAGAATTGCAGCAGCAGACTGGCCTCTGGCATGAATAAACCCAGCACTATGGAAAACATCTTGAATATGCTTTAAATTTCTTCTGACTGAACCAGGAAAGAAGCCTAGACCAACTCTATTCTTGTTCTCTGCGAGTTCAACCACCTGTCCCCAACCAGCAGCTTGACCACTCTCAACAATGTTACGGACATCTTTCAGAGAAGATATGAGTGACCCATTCTTCTGAACAACATTACCAATAACAGAAAGAGCTTGGAACGGAGTTCCCTTATCCTTATTGGCATCAATGTATGAGAAAGCCGAAAGATGATTGACCATCATGGTCTGTTCTCCTCCAACAATAATCAGCTTCCCATTCTTCACGAACTTTAACTTCTGGTGAAGGGTTGACGTTACAACACCGACTTCATGGATCCATGGGCGACCCAAAAGACAACTATAGGCTGGATGAATATCCATTACTTGAAAAGTTATTTGAAAGCAACACGGCTGGATCTTAATGGGAATATCAACTTCTCCAATCACAGTCTTTCTTGACCCATCAAATGCTTTCACAACCACTCCACTAAACCTTATAGGAGCACCCTGTTATGATAGTTTGGCAAGCGTAGATTTTGGAAAGATGTTCAAAGAAGAACCTGTGTCCACCAACACATTGGATAAAGCATCCTCTTGGAAATTCATCAAAATGTGGAGAGCCAAATTATGGTTCCTTCTGTGTTCAGTCAGTTCCTCATCATTGAAACTCAAATTATTACAGGCAGTTGTATTGGCAACGATCCCATCAAATTTATCAATTGTTACATCATGGTCTACATAGGTTTGCTCCAGCACTTTCTGCAACGCCTCTTGGCGAGCTTCCGAGTTCATCCGTAAAGATAAAACAAATATCTTTGACGGGGTATGCAATAATTGGTCCACCACATTGTACTCACTTCTTTTAATCAACTTCAAGACTTCATCATTGTTTGACTTCTGGTTTACACCATTTGATTGACCAGTTTCAACAAAAGTTTCCAAATGAGTTTGCTTACCCACAACATCTTCAATCTTCTTCGGGGGTACACTAGCAAATATTTGACCACTTCTGGTCATATCACTCACATCTGCAATATTCACAATAGATGGAAAAGAAGGAATGGGAACCTCCTTTCTATCCTCCAACATAGTATCATTGTACTCATATGGAACAACTTTATCTGATTCATATGGTACGAGACCAGGAAAACGAATGACCAAAAGTGTCACAACAAACTTTTGACTATTTTAAGGAACAATAACTCGTTCTGGAATATTGAAATGTGGAACTATGACGTTCACACCATGATCTTCATTCCTATATCTGCAAACCTAAATAACATTCTTGTCTAACATCTCTTGTAAATCGCTTCTCACTACAACACACCCTTGAGGACTTCTCGAACAGATACGGCAACCAACATGATCATGTTCATAATAAATCAGTTCACATAGGGTATCATGTATCTCTACTAGAGATTGTCTGATAAAGCGGACATCAAAGACGCGATATGTGTAAGGACACCTATCCACCATATTAATAGTGGCATTGACATGCTTGGGCGGCAGATTAGCTTGTACATTAGGACTAGTGTCTTCAAAGGTCAAAATACCGCTCTTCACCAATATTTGCACTTCTGATTTTAACGAAAAACTATCTTCAAGATCATGTCCAGGTGTACCCTGATGGAAAGCCCAGTGAGCCTCTGGTTTGTACCACCGTGAAATGTCCTTTGGAACAGTGGGCGGAGCCCTAGTTTGCACCAAATTCTTCTAGATAAGAGTTGGGTACAAGTTCGTGTAAGACATCAGAATCGGGTCAAAGTATATCTTCTTTTACACACGACTTTGTTGATTATTTTGTTGTGGAGCACATTGTTGGAAACGTGGTTGATAGTTGGAAGTTGGCTGAGCAACTAGAGTACTGTTAACAACAGGAGTAACTGGCGCTACTTGTTAATGACATTGACTTGTTCTGTGGGATCTCCTATGATTCTCTTGGGATATGGCATTGGTGTCATGCTCTTTCTTCTTTGACATATTGTTCCCATACTTCTTAGTACTGCCTGATGAACCACTATCTATTACCAACCGTCCCTCACTGACACCTTCTTTAATACTATTTCCTATATTCACCATTTCGGTGAAATCAGTAGGAGCACTAGCAATCATTCTCTCATAATAAAAAGGACCCAAAGTCTTCAAGAAGATTTTAGTCATCTCCTTCTCCTCCAACAAAGGGATAATCTGAGCTGCAATCTCGTGCCATCTCTATGCGTACTCTTTGAATGTCTCTTTGTCTCTCTGACACATTGCGCGGAGTTGATCACAATTTGGCGCCATGTCTACTCTGTACTTCTATTATTTCACAAAAGCCTCTCCCAAGTCATTGGACGTACAAATTTGGGCACTATCAAGTTCCATATACCATTTTAAGGCTGCACCTGTCAGGCTGACCTGGAAATAGTGAATCAGAAACTGGTGATTGTCAGTCTGGGTAGACATTTTCCGAGCATACATCACAAGATGACTTATAGGACAAGAGTTGCCCTTATACTTCTCAAAGTCTGGCACCTTAAACTTGTGCAAAATTTTGACATTGGGAACCAAACAGAGATCTGAAGCATTCTTGCCAAACAATTATTTACCTCTTAAAGCCTTGATCTCCTTCTGTATTTCTTGGAACTGATCTTGAAAATCATCCATTCTCTTGTAGACACCAACACTCTAACTTGGGGCAGTGTGGAAAACTTGTTCTACAACATAAGGAACAGTGTGAACCACAGGAGGTAGCACAGACACAACAACATAAATAACTAGAACTTCAGTTGCTGGAGGTTGATACCCTTCTAGCACAAAATTGAGAGGCATACCCCAAGGAAACCCAAGAGGCATCTGATGTTGAGAAGCACTAACTGGGGCCACAAATCTCTGATATCACTTTTCTTTGAAGCAGAGACTGAGGAAGAGGAGGTGGTCGCTGATTCTGTGAAGCCACTAAAGCTTCCATCATAGCAGATAACCTTTCCAAACTTTATTTCAAAGTGGTTACTTCCTCACGGAGTTCACGATTCTCTTTTTGTATCTGATCGATGTTTTTCAGTTAATTTGCACGAGTATTATACCAGTGAGACAACTTGTCTGAACGAAGACCAAGAAAAGGAAGAAAATAAAACACCTGGCAAGGAAGACCAAAAATGCAGCATGATGCTTGACATGCAAATCCAAAACATCCTTTTCCTTCAGTTGTTTCTGCAACTCTTCCTTCTCTAAGTTGGAAGCATGAAACTTACTTTCCCACACTTCTTTCTCTTGCTTCATCTTAGCTAAAGCTTCTTGGAGACCCCTTTTATCATCAGTGGGAACAAGAGAAGATGATGGTGTAACAACATGGAATAATGACTCTTCAAGAGGATAAGGCATCTTGAGTTTACAAGCTCTATCATGAACCCACTGAATGTAAAATTCAACAGTCATGCTATGCTGCCTTCCTAATTGATCCTTTACTTTCCTATGGTCATTGTGCTAAGAATGCACAATTCTCTTCTTCAACTCCAAGCTTTCTACTCCATCAAGGAAAAAGAAACCTGATAACAGAACATTATTAGGTTTGTCCTTTAAAGAATATCCAAATTGGCGTCTAGCAAGTATAGGGTTGTAGTTGATTCCTCCTTGTGTACCAAGAAGAGGCACATTTGGGAACTCCGCACAACTATCAATAATCACTCCAGTATTAAACGCTGAGTTGTACCAAGTCATATCTACATGAGTGAGGAACATAAGCCTCTGAGACCACCTAAGCTTATCCTTGTTATCTCTGAAGAGTCTGGACTGCAGCAAGTGCGAAATAAATCACTTGTACAATAGAGGTGCACAACATGTAATAACTCCATATCCTTTGGAAGTCCTATGATGGATGGAATGATAAGTGTCTCCAAGCAATGTAGGCATTGGATTCCTAATCAAAAAGATCCGGATGGCATCAACACCAACAAAACCCTATAAGTTAGGAAAAAGAACAAGGCCATAGATAAGTAAGGCAAGAATAGCCTCAAAAGTATCCATACTTTCCATGCTATCAAAGGTAGAATCTTTTCCCAACAAGAATTTGGAAGTTATCCCAAGAATACCTCCCTTAGAAACAAAGTTTCCCTTAACATCATATTCCTTAAGATGAAGAGCTTTGGCAATAGCTCGAGTCGTATGAATTTCCTCCAAACCACTAAAAGGAACCTTGTCTGAAATAGGCAATCCCACCCAGTAATAGTACTCCTTCAAACTTGGCACAAGATGATAATCAAGAAAAGTGAAATAAATGGCAAAGAGGATCATAGAATTGAACCAAGGTATTAAGAATCCCTTCTTCCACAATAGTGTTCAGAATATTCAAGAGCTTCCCAAAACGGTCTTTGAAATGCACAAGAGTAGACACCAAAGATCCTAGCTTTCTCAATTCTCGTAAATCAAGACTCCTGAAACTCTACTTCTTAGTATTCCTTCTTCCAAGATCCATAACCACAATATCTACGATGTTTGCAAGAAGAATCTCTAAGTTCCTTGAAAACTTGGAAAATGCTCATGAATGCATGAGTGCATGCAATGCAAAAACCACAAATAAGATCACAGAAAACACACAGGGCCAAGGGTTAAGAGTCAGGAGCATGGAGCCATGGGTAAGAACCAACCCACAAAATTATATACTAAGGGTATATCAACACTTATAGAACAAGGTTCTAAAAATTTCCCAGAGTCATAATTTCATCTTTTGGATATCACCGGCTTAAACGAATACTCGCCAACCAATAATATTCTCAAGAGAAACTTGTCTGAGTGTAGTATCGTGTAACAACTGATTCAAGTCTACAGCTGAATAGTCACCACACTATATCCTAAAAGGAAAAGATGAGTTAAAGGGTTCTAAGATTGAAGGCGTTAGAAAACACAAGAAATGGGGGGTTGTGATACACCAAATTTTGACCACCAAGATTCCCCATCATTGTGTAAATCATCATCACAATATGGATGGACCATCATGCCTCATTAGTCTCCCCAAAGATGGGTGAGCATCCACTACAATCAAACTTAGGGTTTCAAGCCCTCTCAGAGTTCTTAGACAAAGGATCAATCAAGAAATGACATGATCTTCAACTTGTCTAAACCTCCAAACATCCACAATGGATCAAGAGGACTCCTACAGCAAAAATCAAGCACAAGGGTGCAGCATTCTAAGTGGATCAAACCTCAATATCGCCAGTGTCACCAAATTAGGGTTTGGTCGACCAGGGCATCCAGATGGAAAATTTCCTTTCGGCATGAGCCAATGCTTCAAATCATAACCTAAGATACTCCATCTGACATCATAAACCCAATCATCAAGTCAATTTAGCCTTAGGGGATGCATTCATCAAAAATCATGAATTAGGGTTTCTTGACCTAATTCACCCCTAAGTTGACTTTTGGGACAAAACATGAACCAAGACCTCAAGAGATGATTTGAGGGTCCCTAACACACTACATTGATCCATTTGCAACAATGGATTGATCCAAGAAACTTGAGCAACAAATTTCAAACTCATCAGAACCACAGTTAGGGTTTCGCGAGAAAAGTCAACTGTGCCTTTGAATTTTGACCAGGACATGCTCCCAAACCTTGGGACATGATTCAATACACCCTATAACACCTATGAAATCAATCCATCAAGTTTGATTTAGGTCAAGGACTTGATTTCATAGAGGATCGCACAATTTGGAGTTCATCTGACAAAAAGTCAACTGTGCACAAAAGTCAACTTTGACTTTTTGAGATTTTTCACAATTATGGTTCTTTGACCCTAAAATGATGTTAATGTGTGATTGGGATCATCATTCATCAAGAAAAATCAAGAAAAGTTGGATAACTTGTAAAAGGGGTAACCATAAAAACTTAGAAATTTTCTAAGTTATGGAACAAAGTGGCTAGGGTACCAACTTTGGAGGATCATATCTCCTAAACCATAATGCCATTTTTCCCCATTCAAAGCTGGATTTGTAGCTCTCATGGCCCTCTACAAAAGCTTCAACTACAACTCATTCCAATTCATCATGGATTTTGAGTTATGATTGGGTCAAAATGGCTGAAAAAATGAAATGTCACTTTTTCCAACACTTAGTGAAATTTTCACTAAGTCAGAATCTGTTTCACTTTTTCCAAAATGTAAGGGCATTTTTCACTTGGATCCAAAAATTATCAAAACAAACTATGATCACACATATGTTGTATCATATGAGGGCTTTATAAAATGACCAAGAACTTCACCAAACTCAATCTGAGCAAGAAGTTATGACAGTGGCAATATGCCTTGCTGCAACTGTCATAA
The DNA here is from genome assembly GCA_022829125.1 of Lathyrus tuberosus. NCBI lineage: Eukaryota > Viridiplantae > Streptophyta > Magnoliopsida > Fabales > Fabaceae > Lathyrus > Lathyrus tuberosus. The sequence continues at coordinate 13,241,046 of JALAZF010000142.1, read as the reverse complement.
CAAGGCAGATTTGGGGGTTTTGCTCGATTTGCTCAAATTTTGCAAGGGGCAAGCAAGTTTATTCATCTTAACACCTCAGTAAGGGACCAAGGAGGGACAAACACTGATCCATCAGCCTCCCAAGTCCTTGGAGCTAAAAATAGCATGCCAAACCTAGAAATCCCTAAAGAGGGGACAAGACTCCACTTTTGCTTTGGAGCATTCAATGGATGCACCAAAGTGGCATAGACTGAGCCATTTCCAACTGAATTCAGTCAAGACATATCCAAGACCAAGGGAACCAGCAGCCTGTGCTCTAACCTCTAGTCAATGGCTAGAGGTGACTTGGATTCCCATTTATCAACATTGGCCAAACCTCTGCAGCAGTTGCCATTCACTATTGCTTGTAAAACAAACTTGCTCTACTATAAATAGAGCTCATTTGTGATCAGTTTGAGTACACCAAAGCCATCAAACAGATGCTTTCCTCAAAATCTCCTTCTCACATCCAAATTTGCCTTCCAAAGCAAGTCACTATCGGGTTTTGAGTTTGAAAGCAATTCCAACCAAACCAATCACACACACACACACACCTCATAAACATCATATAGAAGTGATCCAAACACTTAAACAACATCTGGAACACTGATTTCTCAGAATCACCAGCCAGCTGCTCAAGGTTTTGACCAAGTTGCAGTTGGTATACCATCTTCAATTCCAGCTTGTTTCAAACCATTCCAAGCACTCAGGCACATCACTTGGCACCTAGGGAAGCTATCCACATCATTGAGTATTCAGTGAGATTGACGAGAAAACGCAAATCTGGGCAAAACAGAGCACGCGGGCAAGGCCAAGATCTTCTTGGCGCCCTTTTTCAAATATTTGAATATTTGATTTTTTGTGATTTTATTTAATCGATTCAAAAATTAAATTCTCTCTGAGTTTTAATGATTTTGAGTTGATTCTTTTTTTAATAATTCACAAAAATGTTAAAATATTTTATTTTACCAAAAAATCCCAAAAATATTAGTTTCATTCATATATTTGATATTTTTGCAAAGAATTAATGTTTTATTTGTTTTTTAACATTTAAAATATTTTTTCCTCCTTGATTTTCCAAATTTAATTGATTTCCAATCATTTTGTGGATATAAACAAGATTTTTCAAACATTAATCCAAGATCACAACTTGTTTTTCACACATGCTTGATAATTTTGATCATTTTAATTAAATTTTTATTTAATTAAAATGCCTTTTGAAATTAATTTAGGGTTTTGATCTTAATCACCCTAAATAAATCATTTTCAAACACTTTGGGCCTCTAATAGAGTGTAAGTCCCATCCCTTTTTGTACATAAACCATTTTGGGTCTCAGATATTGTATAAGTCCCGACACAATAAAAAACCTCGGCGAGATCGCCAGTTCAAAATAAAACCCTGGGCCTCTCCCTGAGTTGTAAGCCCCATCACTGATACAAAAACACTTTGGACCTCTAATAGAGTGTAAGACCTAATCGCCTTGTACATATAAACTTTGTGGGCCTCACGTATTGTATAAGTCCCTCTGTACAGTTTTCAAAACAGCGGTGCAATCATCGTTAAGAATTGGGCCTCTCCTTGAGCTGTAAGCCCCAACAATCTTTTCAAAGCACTTTCTCCTTTGATTTTAAATATAATATTGTTATCAAAGTTTTTCTTTGTTGAGCAACTAACAAAATAGCTTGGAAGCTCTACAACGGGTAAGTGTTTATCCGCTTTCATTTATCGATTTCATATGTATATAACTGTATTGTGGGGCTGCTTCACTGTAAGTCTTCTTTCACATCCTTTTATATATTTGTCAAATATCAACTGTGTAATACTAGTATGTTATTTAGAGTTTTCCCTGGCAACTACGTCTAGCACTAGGTAAAACCTGTTGGTCACTCTTAAATACAGTTAAAACTAGATCCCCCATAGGATTACCAGATACAGTCTTCCCTCCTCTTGGGGTTAAACAATATGGAAACGTGAAAGGCAACATTCTCGATGAACCCTTTCTCAGAGTGTCACCCGTAGAAATTGTCAAAGAAACTCTAACTCCCCAGAGATGATCTTTTCTCCATGAATGGCATCTCTTGAGTTTCTTCCAAATCCTTGAACTTTCATGGCTTGATCTATTCTCGGTGAATAGCATGTCTTGAACTTCTCTTGGTTTGGGGACCCACAGGCTTCCTAAAAGCATCCCCGCCTCCTCCTGGGCGTTGTACAAGGACCCTTCGGCTTCTTAGAAGTTCTCATGCCTTCTCTTGGGCATAATACAAGGACCCTGACAACCTCTTAAAGGTATAAGACAGAAGTTAGTCATCCTTTGCTAGAGCAGTCTTTCCCGCGTCAAAACTCTGACCGTTGTAGGGTTGATACTCATCCCTTAATGCCCGTGCCTCCTCTTGGGCATTGTACAAAAGATAAAACTGTAGACTTGGACAGTCTAAGACCCTTGAGTCTCAAAGACATTCTCTCTTGGACCCGCTTCAGGATCTTCAGAATCCGCAGCGGTAAGGCAGCCTCCTCTTGGGCTTTGTACAAATGATTCTTCCTAGTAGAGCTAACCTTTTCAGACTATTTCAGCCTCCATATCGGGCTTCGTACGAGATAGAAAAACACCCTCTTGTCGAGTATAAAAGACTCTCTTGTTGAGTCAACCACTTTTAGCCTCCATCCTGGGCTTCATACAAGGCACATATAAAACACTCTCTTGTTGAGTATAAAAGACTCTCTTGTTGAGTCAACCACTTCTAGCCTCCGTCTTGGGCTTTGTACAAGACATATAAATCACTCTCTTATTGAGTATAAAAGACTCTCTTGTTGAGTCAATCCCCTTTTAGCCTTTATCTCGGGCTTCGTACGAGGCACTAAAACACTCTCTTGTTGAGTATAAAAGACTCTCTTGTTGAGTCAAACTTTTAGCCTCCGTCTTAGGCTTCGTATAAGATAGATGAAAACACTCTCTTGTTGAGTATAAAAGACTCTCTTGTTGGGTCACTTCCCTTTTAGCCTCCATCTCGGGCCTCGTACGAGACAACAAATCACTCTCTTGTTGAGTATAAAAGACTCTCTCATTGAGTCAAATAAACTCCAGACTCTCTTGTTGAGTCAATCACCTGTTCAAGACTCTCTTGTTGAGTCAACCCTTTTTAGCTTCCGTCCTGGGCTTTATACAGGATAGATAAAAGTACTCTCTTGTTGAGTCAAACCTCTTTAGCCTCCGTCTTGGGCTTCGTACAAGACATGTAAAAGCACTCTCTTGTTGAGTCAGTCACTTATTAGTACTCTCTTGTTGAGTCACCCTTTTTAGCCTCTATCTCGGGGTTCGTACGAGACAACAAATAAAAGGCACCCTCTTGTTGGGTCAATCGCCTCCTCTTAGGCTTTGTATAAGGAAACCTCGGTTAAGTCAATTAACCTTTTAGCATCAAATCTGTGCCTTGCTCACAACATGCAAACATCAACAACTCCTCCTTAGAGATGACAAATTCTCTCTCATCCAAACCCTTTTAGCTTCACATCTTGGGCTTTGAACAAGATATAAATCACCTTTAGCTTCATGTCTTGGGCTTTGAACAAGACACCAAAACATATCTTTCCTCCTATAGAATAGGAGAAACTACGATCGCTCTGATTTCCCTGTTTCGTTAAACGGGAATACGTAGGCATAAGATTGAAAAATCTTAGCGAGCACACTAATCAAAAACCCAAAATCCCGTATCTTCATATATCAACCCAAAAGCATCAAATCTAAACACATTACCAAAAAACCTCACAAATAGTCCAGACACTGTGTTCTTAAAAAAATAGCCGAAGAGGGGCCCACATCTTAATAGCATCTGTAAACTAATAGTCAGCTGTTTAAACTCAGTTTGCGAGCAGGGTTAATTGGAGACATCTATTTCCCTTCCTTAATCAGCTTAACAGGATAAAAAATGAATCGAATTGTAGTACCCGAGCGATAGTGCTTCAGGACCACAAAAATCGCGCTACAGAAAAAATGGCGTCCACCATGGGGCCCTCTTCTCTTTCTTACAATCTTCGTAGAAACCTTAAGTTCACAATCTTAGGTAGAAAACCCTGAGGTCACAAAGTATCACAGAAATGGCGACTCTGCTGGGGAGTCATTGTCTGTATAGGATCATAAGACTAGAGGTCAAGGATGATTAAGACAAATATATATACTGCTTTTCCTAATTGATATCTGTGTTTATTTTTCTGCTAATGGGAATGCGTGTGATGCCGCATATGGAAAGATTGAGTATACACCTAAGGTAGGTGATGGCATTATACGGGTAATCTTGCGGGGAGTGAATCCCAGTTGAGAGTCCCCGGTCGACCATCGAACTCAGTGGAGACTCCCTTTGCAGATACATTGCCTATACGACTTCGGTTATTGAAGGTAGTGTGGTCGATTGGGTTATCTGAGAAGCTGAGGTTTTTAGTAGACTGAAACCATTTTGTAGTGCGGAAGCTATCGGGAATAGTTGTCACGCGATACTACCCTCATTTGAGATCACTCTAAGACACATCAGCTCGCTGGCGATCTGCTTGCTATTGTTATCCCAAGAGGGGTCAATGATTTTGCGGACAGGTACAAAAAATACTACTATAAACCTTTGGGGATGGGGTAGAGCCTTGACTTCATGACACCGACTCTTTGACCCCATGTTTTTTCTATGTTTTTGTGTGCTGCATTCATGCATTCATCTAAAAAACATTAAAACAAAAAAAAATCTTCTCTTCTAGTCTCTCTTTTTCAAAATAAACTAAGGCAATGATTGCAAATGTCAGATAAAGAGATTGCACTAATGGATTTCGGTAGAAGGAAAACTCATAAGTACACCTTCAAGGTTCCAAAATAGAGGATTTAAGAGGTCTGGCAAGAATAATCACCAACCACGAGGCTTTCAGAGCTAAGTATGGAGGACTGTTATCTCTGTTAAGGGTTCATGTAATCGAAGGAATCCTATCCACACTAATCCAGTTCTACGATCCGGTCTATCACTGTTTCACATTCCTGGATTATCAACTAGCACCAACACTGGAGGAGTACTCTCACCTGACTGATTTGCAAGTTACTGACCAAACTCCTTTTTCTGGACTGGAAGAAATTCCAAAGGATCAAACCATTGCGAGAGCAATCTATTTGGATGAGTCAGAAGTCAGGACTCACATGACCACTAAGGGTGGAATCCAGGGTTTGCCAGCCCAGTTCTTGACAAAGAAAGCTCTATACTTTACTAGTATAGGGAACATGGCCGCTTTCGAGAGCATCTTTGTTTTGCTCACCTACGGGTTATTTTTGTTTCCCAACATTTATAACTTTGTAGATATCAATGCCAATAAGGTTTTTCTGATTGGAAACCCTGTACCGACCTTGCTCGCAGATGCGTATCATTTTGTACACTTGAGGAATTTGTACAGCAGAGGAATGATCACATGCTGTGTACCCCTGCTATACAAATGGTTCACTTCCTATTTACCCAAGTCTGCTGCATTTTGGGATCAAAAGAATACTTTACGTTGGTCACAGAGAATCATGTCTCTTACCAACTCTGACATTGATTGGTACAATCGAATCTATGATGGGATCAGGATCATTGACTGTTGTGGAAATTTCCCAAATGTACCCCTCATAGGAACTAAGGAAGGAATCAACTATCATCCAGTGTTAGTTCGGCGTCAATTTGGATACCCGATGAGGCATGTCCCGCGTAATGCTCATCTGGAAAGTCTTTTCTTCAAGGAAGGAGAAAATGACAGGGCACTAAAGATGGAAATAGTGCATGCTTGGAAACACGTTCACAGGAAAGGACGAGAGTCTCTAGGAAAACCAGACTGTGTCTCAGTGGAACCTTGTCTCCACTGGGTACAAACTAGAGTTCTCAAGCTGAGGATGCCTTACCCTCGTCAGGAAGTTCTTCCATTAAGGGACTCTGTCCTTTATTTTATGTCTGAGACGGAAAAACTTCAGGTTACTCTCAACAAAGTTCAGCAGGAGAGGAGGTCTTGGAGGAACAAGTACCGTATTCTCAATGTAGAGTGCAAGAAAATACAACAACTATTAAAAGAAAAAAATGCTCTGATTGAGATTTTAGAGCAACATGCTGTAGAAAATCAGGATGACCAAAGGAATTTGCTCGCTCCTTTCACTTGGCAAAGGAATGACAGCCCGACAATGGCCCAAGAGCCCCAGTCAAAGAAAAGGAAAGTACCAGAACCAGCACCTGAGCTCTCCTCGGAGAGGGCTCAGAATCCATTAGCTTAGATTTCCTTTTTACAGCACTTTGTAAATTACTGTATTTCCGTTTCAGCAATCTTTGAATTCAATACAATGGGATCTTCCCCACTGTGTGATATTTGCAATCTAATTGTTGAAATTTATTTTGACTAAACAAAAAATTAATTAATAAAAAAAATAATCATTGCATTCTTCATTCTCACGTAACGCATTCTTCTTACCTACGAATCTCACGTTTGCGTCTCGATTCTAGAGTCAAACTGTCTCATTCGTACAATACTCGGGCCAATCTTCAGAAAAAGATGGATGATCTCGAGGAAGAAAACAGAGAGTTGAGAGAAGAGATCGACACTCTGAAAGAGGATCTGAGGAAGCTTCATAACGACATGCAAGCTCTAGCAGAAGCTCAAATGCAACAACAAAGGACTGTGATCTCAGAGATCACATCAACGCCCATAGTGGAGAAGTATGATCCTAGGTACAGAATGCTGAAAGATCATCCCTGGGGCATGCCACTTAACTATATCCCTGAAGGATATGTTTCGCCGATCACTGAGGATCAAGGAACCGCAGCAGGAGCCGTTGGGCCTGAAGGTTACAAACTTCGGGAAAGCGAAGATGCCAGGGGCATGACAGCAACTCCTGAAGGTTAAAAACTTCGGGAGACACCGAGAGTCTCGGCCATAATAACTATACCACCACCCGTCGTACACACTGTCCCGGAAGGACAGATTCCACAGATACCGTCTGGCGGAAACGAAAGTATGTTTGACAGAATGAATGAGTTCCAGGAGCAATTCCTGGAGATGCAGAAAGAACTGCAAGCCCTTCGCGGCCAGGATTTATTTGGAAAAGACGTCGCAGACCTCTGTTTGGTTCCCAATGTGAAAGTTCCGCACAAGTTCAAGGTACCCGATTTTTAAAAGCACAAGGGTAGCTCTTGCCCTCAAAGCCACTTGGTGATGTACGCTCGGCGAATGTCAGCTCAGACAAAGAACCAGGAGCTACTAATTCACTACTTTCAGGATAGTTTAAACGGTGCCGCACTCAAATGGTACATGGGTTTAAACCGCACTAAGATCGGCACTTTCAGAGATCTTGGCGCTGCCTTTATTCAACAATATAAGTATAACCTGGACATGGCACCAGACAGAGATCCACTCAGATCAATGTCACAAAAGGACAAGGAAACCTTTAAGGAGTACGCTCAGAGATGGTGTGAAATTGCCGCCCAGATTTGTCCACCTCTTGAGGAAAAAGATATGACAAATATTTTCTTAAAAACCTTGAGCTCATTTTACTACGATAGAATGGTTTCCAGTGCGCCCAACGACTTCACCGAAATGGTCGGTATGGGGGTACGTCTCGAGGAAGCGGTCAGAGAAGGACGTTTAGTTAAAGATGTTGGATCATCAAGTAGTACAAAATGATATGGTAGTGCTCTCCCTAAGAAAAAGGAGCAGGATATTGGGAGTATCTCTCTCGGAAAGCAAAGGCGACGATATCAACCAGTAGCAGCTGTAACTCCTGCTATCAATCCCGCACCCGTTCCTATGTATCAACCTCAGGTTGCTCAGAGCCAACCGAATCAACAGCAATATCAGCAAAGGATACAACAGCCTCTTCAGCAGGCTCGTCCCCCGTACAATAACAATCGTACAACGCGACCACCAGGGTTTGATCCTATACTAGTGTTGTACGCATAACTATTTCTGTTATTACTGGTTAAGGGACACGTCCAAACCAAGTCTCCTCTTATAGTACCGGAAAATCTGCCTTTTTGGTTCAAAGCGGATCAGACTTGCCCTTACCATCAAGGAGGACCAGGGCATAACATAGAAAAATGTCTCAGTTTCAAATCCGATGTACAAAAGGTTGTTAGGAGCGGGGTCTTATCTTTCAAAGATACAAATCCGAATGTTCTCACAAACCCGCTGCCTTAACACGAGAAAGCTGCGGTAAATTTGATAGAGGGAGAGTCTCACAACAACTATCAAATTCATGATGTACTCTTATTGAGGACCAATCTGGTCAAGATGCATTGTAGATAGAGCGGATATGGCGATGCACTCAAGGCAAAGCCAGTATCATAATCTGCCACGGCATGATTACAATTCCTGTCTGACTTGCTCGGTAAACAAACAGGGATGCTCTTTCGTACAAGAGGCCCTCCAGCGTCAGATGGATCTTGGATGGATCCAGGACTACCATGATAGAAATCCTTATGAAGTTAACATGATTCAAATCTTTGATATTCGTTTGATGAATACCAGCTTGGTGGAGTTACACGCCAAGCAGGTCCAACTTGGTTTTCTCACTTCTCACGATTATCTGAGCTGTAAAGTATACAGTGAGAGTAACCAAGGGTGCGCTCTCGTTCAAAGAACTTTACAACACTTGTTAAACCATTGGCGGCTTCCGATCTATCTAGATGAAGACACGCAACAAATCAGTGTGACTAACGGGAACCCTACTAGACGTCAAAGTCAGGATGTCCGATCTATGGAAACTGACCTGGTAAGGTTGCACTGCATCCAAAGTGGACGTGGCCAAATGCCACCACACAACTATGAAAGTTGTAGAGTCTGCTCAGAGAATAACCAGGTATGCTACCTTGTGCGGGCAGCTCTTCAAGGTCAGTTGGATCGTAAAGAGATTCACCCATGTCCGAGTTCTGAGCCAATCAACTGGACGCCGGACTACTTCACTGATTAAATCTAGGAAGTTGTCATAATCTCTGATCATCAACGGAACAAGGATGTTTGTACCATCATCCCTCTACTGGACGAATCAAAGGTTCCTAGCCAGGAACTGATTGAAGTTACCTACGACAGTCAGAAAAATCATAAGACTTCTGTAGTTATCTATTTTCCAGGACCAGTGCCGTATGAATCAACTAAGGTGATCCCTTACAAATACGGTGCAACAATAATTGAGAATGGAAAGGAAATTCCATTACCCTCCTTCGTGAATATTACAGACATCAGTCGAGTAACACAAAGCGGTTGAATCTTCAATCGAGGAGTTGGAGAACCTAACAAAGATGCTACCATTTTCTCTTCACGGTTATCGCACATCTGTCCGCACTTCAACAGGGGCAACCCCTTTTTCTCTAGTATATGGCATGGAGGAAATGCTCCCCATAAAATTAGAGATCCCATCAATCTAGGTATTGATGAAAGCTAAGCTAACAGAAGTTGAATGGTGTCAGAGCCGACACAATGAATTAAATCTGGTCGAAGAAAAAAGAATAACGGCTCTATGCCATGTTTGGTTGTATCTGCAAAGAATAAAGAAAACGTTCGACAAAAAGGTCTGACCCCGTGTCTTCAGAAAAGGAGACCTCGTGCTCAAGAAGATACAATCATTTCTCACTGATTCTCGGGGCAAATGGACTCCAAATTATGACGACCCTTATGTGGTCAAGAAAGCCTTTTCAGGCGGCGCCTTGAGACTCGCAACCATGGATGGAGAGGAGTTTACCTACCCCACGAATGTTGACGTAGTCAAGAAATACTCCGCCTAAATAATAATTTAAAAAAAAACGTCTCGGTGGATTGAAAACCTGAAAGGGCGGTCCAGGCAAAAATTAGAGACATAAGCAAAATTCATCCCGATGGATTGAAAACCTCAAAAGACAATCCAGGCAAAAGTTAGGGATTCATGGCAAGTAACTATGTCCGACAAGGTTAAATCCCCAGCGGTAACACCATCTGTCGAAAAACTTCAGTCAAGGTCATCTTCGTCTGAAGCTCAGGATGTCTAGAAGTCAAAGTTGGTAGAAGGATAACGGTCATTATGTTTCAATGTAGCCCCTTTTCCCGTAAATTGCCATTTTCTAAAATTTGTAAATGCTTTGTGGTATCACGCGCTTGGTTGATTACCATTCTATCAATAAAATTTGAGCCCTAGTGCTTTTGTTTGCAATTCTCATTTATTTTGCTTTACATAATGATTTTTTCATTTTTAACATGATCAACGATTCTTGAAACAAAAAAAAAACAAAAATGAATTTACTTGTCAAATTTTCTTTTACTTTTAAAATAAAGATGGCAATTCCTTTTGACTTTGAACATAAAAAAGAACATCGATGGCTTCTCCGGAAGTGATCAAACCTCAAAATTGCAGAATCAAAGTACTCCTTCTAAACCAGTATACCTTATTGAAAGATCAGTCGTTTCAGATGTAATGTCCCATCTGATATCCCCGGCAGAGTTCTTACCTCTTAAGACTAATTGATGGTTCTTTCACCCCCAGAAGGGTCTACCCCTCCTAAGCAAGAAATGATCAATATCATGAACCAATGATACTTTTAATCCCCAGCAGTGGCCGAGTATCCCTTCGTGTTCATTCACCAGTCTGTACGTCACATCTGTTTTGTCAGCATAAACATACATACAACATGCATGATTGATTCATATTCATATTGCATTAATATCACTCTAGTCATTCATCCCCAAGTGATAACGTCCTCCTGCCAATAAGGTTGTCAGTTCTTTCCTCGTCAGGAAATGTATCGTCTGAGCAATCTCTCCCCAGTTTATTTCTGGATTGGAGCCTGTCCTCGACCACTTTGATAACTTAAACCTCTGAAAGGCAAGAAGGCATTCGACAGACACCTTTGGAACAGCACTTTTTCCATTGAAGATGATATTTTTCGCTTTCCCGGATTAAGGAGCCAAAGAAAATCGATGTTAATGAAGTCATCAGCACCTCAAAATTGGATCACATCACATGGCATTTATCCTAAAAGATCTCGAAGAAAAGTATGATGTAGTATCCCCAAGCAGAAAATGGTCTTTCAAGAGAATCATTTTCCCCAATAAAGTCAACAAATGGCATCTCCAACAGGGAAGTTTGTACGCCTCTACAGCTCAGACAAATGGGTGTCAACAGCAAGTCTGACCTCAAATATTTTCCATTAAATGGCGTCTCCCCAGTAAAAAAACTCGGTGAGAAGTTTGATGAAGACCGCTACACATAGCGTCCCTTGTCGAGGGAGAAACTTGACAAGAAGAAACTGAGACCAGCTCCGTGGCGGAAAGCCAGGATCGAGAGGAAGTTTTATTTTAAAAAGAAACTGAGACCAGTTCCATGGCGGAAGACCAGGATCGAGGGGAAGTTTTATTTCAAAGAAAAATTAAGACCAGTTTCTTGGCTGAAGACCCGGATCGAGGGGAAGTTTTAAACTTTTCTAAGTATCATTGCTTAGCAAAAGAAGATGGATGAGCAAACTGCCATTCATAACCACAGTCAAAATTTCGGGTATTCTGATATTTAATCCTCTTGCACCCTAAATGTCCGAATATCTTCGCCATTCACACCTTCAAGTCCAAGAAAATTAAATAGGGGCATCTGGCATACCCCAAATTTTGACCACAAGATTTCCCATCATTGTTAGGATCATTACCATAATATGGATGTACCATCATACCTCTTCAATCTCCTCAAGGATTGTTGGGCAGTCACTACAATTAAGAATTAGAGTTTCAAGCCCTCTCAGAGCATTTAGACCAAAGATCAATCAAGAAATGACATGATCTTCAACTTGTCTAACCTCTCAAACATCCATGAAGGATCAAGAGGTCTCCCACATCAAGAGTCAAGCACAAAGTTGCAACATTCCAAGTTGATTGAGCCTCGAAAACCCTAGTGTCACCAAATTAGGGTTTTTTTTCGACTGAGACCTCCAGAGTGAAGTTTTCATAGGGGAAAGAGCCAAGGATTCAAAATGTGACTCAATATGATCAAGATAACCCTAGGAGTCCCTTTGCAAAGTTGACTTACACTCAGAGAATGCATTCCTCAAAAGTCGGGAATTAGGATTTTTCTGCACCGAACCGCTCTGGAGCCAAAAGTCAAGACATGACTTTTTTGGCAAAAATGATCCTTATGAGTTATATTCTCATAAAATATGATCTATAATGTCATTTGAACAAGAATTGATCAAGAAATCATGATAACTTGTAAAAGGGGTAACCTTGAAAATTTGAAGTTTTTTCTAAGTTACTAAACTTGGATGGTTTTGGTGCCAACTTCCAAGGACCATAACTTTTGATCCAAGCAGCCATTTTGAGTGATCCAAAGCCTGATTTGTAGGTCCTCCTACATTCTACAAAAGCTTCAACTACATGAACCTCTAATTCTTCATGGTTTTTTGTTTATGGATGGATCAAAGTGGTGAAAAATCAAAGATTTAACACTTAGTACAAAATTATCTAAATTTCAGCATTTAACATCAATGTTCATGAGGATTTTTCAATTGAATCCAGATAGTTTCAAAATAAAATATGACCACACATGAATTGTACCATATGAGGGATTTCTAAAAAGTACATGAGCTTTCCATAACTCAATTTGAGCAAGGAGATATGATCCTCCCAAAATGACACTTTCAAACTGTCTTGTACAAGACATATTTGAGCATTTTTGCTCGAGTTAGCTAAATTAGATCATTACAAGTCTTGTCATCCATTTGGACACCTCAGGGGATAACATCAAAGGGAAAATATATGATCCACAAGCCTCCCAAGTCCAAGGATCTACATGTAGCTATGTGTCCCATAAAAAGGCTAAGAATCTCAAAGACTCCAATTTTGTTTCAATGCATTCAATGGATTCACAAGGTGGCAAGCATCAAGACATTGCCGACTGAATTGAGTCAAGCCTTATCTCTGAACCAAAGGACTCATAACCTGCTGCACTGACCCAAGTCAATGGATAGAGAAGACCAAAGATTCCTTTTGATCAACATTGGCCAAGGGACTGTCTAAGCCTCCATTCACTACTGATGCCAAAACAAACTTGTTGCACTATAAATAGACATCAATTATGATCAGTTTGAGTACACCAAAGCTTGATAACACTTGCTTTCCTCAAAATCTCTCTCAAACCAGAAATGTCTTCATTTGCAAGTCACTATCGAATTTTTCATTAGAGAGCCATTCCATCACAACCAATTATTCTAACACATCCCATACATCATATATGAGCTGATCAAACACTCCTCACACTTCTGAAACATCAGGATCACCATCTTCATTTCTCACTTGTTCCAACTGTAGTCAGAGTCGAGTCAGCTTATCCAAAGAGTTTCAAAACATCCTGAAGGTTGCAACACAATCCTTGAGGCCTAAGGAAGCTATCCAGATCATTATTTCACTTCTGTAACACCTCTACAACAGAAATTGATTCCTTCTTGTAGAGGTAAGCCTTGAACTTTCAAACTCCATGCTACATGCATCATAAATATTGTTTTAAGTTACCATCATGATTCTGACTGCTCATAGATCATTAACCCTCAATCATTTGCTATTTATCTCGTGTGTATGAGATTTCATTTAGTTCTTGCATTTTTTAGGGTTCGTCTGGTTACAACATGATATCTTTTGTTACACTTAATTTAAATGAAATTGAAAAGAACCATCATGTTCCTTGTTAAAAAACGAATAAGTTTCATTTTTACATCTTGTAAAATGGTTGAGAAACGAGAGAGATAGCTTGCTTCACGCAAGTCTGATGTTGGCCCAAGGAAGAAGATGGCCATGGCGCCATTTTCAGGTTTTTAGAACCAAACATAGTATATATTATACACTTGCCAATATATGTTTGAATTGGCATTGCGCCCTAGTGGAAACACTAGTATTTGTGTGTGTGTGTGTGTGTGTGTGTGTGTGTAGCGAGCGAGAGGTCTGGGGTTCGAATCCCCCTCGCCCCAGACCTTTTGGTAATTTTTTTGAACCATTTTCCAAAGGGATTTTCACATATTATTCACTCTTGCCATTCTCTATCAGCCAACGCACTTGGCTCAGTTGGTAAAGTTTTAAACCCTCCACCCCAAGGGCGTGGGTTCAAACCTTGGGAGGACCATCCCATTCTTTTTACCACTTATTTCTTTCACATTTTTTCACAATCTCTTAATAACTTCAAAAATTAATTTCTCTCTCCTTTTTTTATATTATTTTTGATTGGTTCCTTTTTTTAAAAGTCACAAAAATGTTAAATTATTTTATTTTACAACAAAAATTCAATTTATATTATTTATTTAATATAGTTAGAATTTTTGTAATTAATTTCATTTTATTTGTTTTTAAACATTTAAAAATGAAATTCTTACTTTGATCTTTTCATTTCAAATGAATTCTAATCTTTTGTGTGATTAAACATGATTTTTCAAACATTTATCCAACATCACAACTTGTTTTTTCACACAGGTTTGATAACTCTGATCATTTTAATTGAATTTTTATTCAATTAAAATACATTTTTAATCAAATTAGGGTTTTGATTATTTTTCACCCTTACAAATCTTTTTCAAAACACTTTTGGGCCTCTAATAGAGTGTAAGACCCACCCCTTGTTAAAACAAACTTTTTTGGGCCTCAGTCATTGTTTACGACCCGATACAATTTTTAAAATAACGGTGTGATCATTGTTTTTCATCTGGGCCTCTCCTTGAGTTGTAAGTCTCATTCTCCGTTTTTTTCAAACACTTGTGGCCCTCTAATAGAGTGTAAGACCCATCCCTTGGTAAATAAACCACTTTGGGCCTCAGTCATTGTATAAGTCCCGATACGTTTTAAAAAAATCTCGGCACGATCGCCGTTTTCAAAACAATTTTCATTTGGGCCTCTCCTTAAGTATAAGCCTCAAATTTCCTTTTAAAAACAACTTTATTTTGATTTAGATTCAAATTTATAGTTGTATCAAAACTTTCTTCAATTTCTTGAATAACTAACCATACAACTATGTTTATAATGTTGGAAGCTTGCTCACCTGTAAGTTCTACTATTTTCTTCAACATACTTGTTTATATATTTCATCTGTATATATATGCTTGTATATACTTGCTTAGAGTTTTCCCCATCAATTAGGTATAGGATTAGATCAAACTAGTGGTTACTCTTTCAACACGGTCAAAACTAGTTCCCCATAGGAAATTCCAGATACAGTCTTGCCTCCTCTTGGGCTTATATAATATGGAACAGAGAAATGTATTATTCCCGGTGAAACTTTTCTCAAGACTGTCAAAAACTAGAAATATCTGTACAAGAAATTCATTTCCCCAAAGGATTATTCCCGGTGAAACCTCTCTTGAATTTCTTCAAACCCTATAATTGTCACTAAAGAAAGGATTATTCCCGGTGAAACCTTTCTTAAACTTTTCTTAGGCTTGGACCCACAGGCTTCCTAAAAGCATCCCCAGCCTCCTCTTAGGCTTTGTACAAGGACCCTCAGGCTTCTTAGAAGTTCTCAGCCACCTCTTGGACTTAGTACAAGGGCATAAAGCCCTCCTACAGGTATAGGACATAACCTAGTCATCTTTTGCTAGTTCAATCCTCCAGTGAGTCAGAACATCAGACCAGTTTAGGGTTGATTCTCATCCCTTAAAACATCAGCCTCCTCTTGGGCTTCATACAAAGTTCATTCTCCAGTTAAGAGAAAATCTTTTCTTACCAGTAGACTTGGAAAGTCTCATCTCCTCTTAGATCTCAAAGAAACCCTCAAGTTTTCTAAAAAAACACAAGAAAGACCCTGATCATTTCATCAATTCAGCAGCAGAGTTTAACCCTTTCATTCTAAGTTCCCAGCTAGGGTCAACATACCATCAATAAAACCCTCATAAAAATCAGAACCTCAAGGCATCTGATATTTCAACTCTTCTATAATCCTCAGCAAGAGTTGATTCCCCACTTTGGACCTGCCTCTGGATCTCAATAATCCTCAGCAGAAGTTAGCCTCCTCTTAGGCTTCGTATAAGAAAATCCCCATACCAGCCTCCTCTTAGGCTTTGTATAATGATTTTTCCTCAGCTAATTTAGCCTCAATCTTGGGATTTATAGACCATATTCTCCAGTTGAATCAATAACTCTTAGCCTCAATCTTGGGCTTTATACAAGACAGATAAAACCTCTCCCCAGTGGAGTCAATTCTTTTAGCCTCAATATTGGGCTTTGTATAAGACAGATAAAACCTCTCCCCAGTGGAGTCAATTCTTTTAGCCTCAATCTTGGGCTTTGTACAAGACAGATAAAATATTCCCCAAAAGAGTCAATCTCTTTCAGCCTCAATCTTGGGCTTCGTACAAGACAGATATAAAACCCCCTAAAGAAAATCAACCTTTTAGCTTCAACCTTTGGCTTTGATCAAGGCACACAAAAAACCAAAATCCCCTTAGAGAAAATCAAAAGTTCTCTCTGCAGGAAGACATTTCTCTGTACATCACACATCAAAACAGACAATAAAAAAACCTTAATCCCAGATAACTGTTGTAAGTGACACACTTTTTGATTAAAAAATCCAAGCTGTGGTCCCTCTTTTATCCTGGTAAACTTCCTCTTTCATCTAACAGCTGTAAGTGGCAAGCCTCTGGATTATTTACATCCAAGCTCATGTCCCTCTCTTAGCATGAACGATTCCTAAGGAAAAATGGCATTGCTCAACACTGAGTTAAAGTTTCCTCCTTCAGGACATCTCTCTTGTAAAGGAAATTATGGCATTGTTGGATTCTCATATCCCAGTTAAAGTAATTCCCCTTTGTTAGTTCTTTTATTGGCTGCAATTTTGGTAAAACAATGTTGTTGTTGAAGATGTCATTTGTCTGATGTCTTAACATGAGTTCTTAACATTCAGTTTATGTTAAGTTATTTAGGGTTGCAGTTTTGTGTGCTGATGTTAAACATGATGTCTTGACATCAGTTGACAGAACATCAGAACATCAGTCTGTTGTGTTTTGTTAGGGCTGCGTGTATCAGTTTATTTTGAGAGATCTAGTGGAGAGATTGTAGGCGAACATCTTGGTAAAGATATATTCAGTTGCAATCAGATATGGAGCAGATCTTGTTGCTGTTTTTAGGGATGAAAGATATGAAAAGATTTGAAGATAAAATCTGTTTTTAAATTCAAATCAAATCAGATATTTGCAGGAGTTCAAGCCCAAGTCTGAGTTTCTATTTAAAGCAGCCACAACCCTACTTGGAAGATACGAAGACTAGAGAGTGTATACTGAGTATCAGTTGTTAGAGTTTTCGTTTGTGTTTTGTAAGCCATTCATGCTTGAATTGGTATAGTTTGTTTGAGTTGTAATTGTCCTCTCTAAAGCTTTTAAGCAAGAGAGTATTGTTCTTGATCAAAGCTTTTAAGCAAGATCAAGTTGTGAACTTTGTAATCTTTGAGTTGTATCACTGAGGTGATTAAGGGGGAGTGAGTGGTATCTCATATCTAAGAGGTTCTTAGGTAGAAGTGTCATTGGGTAGTGATTAAGTTAGGAGATTGTCAACTGGGATTGTTGAGTCTACAATTTAATACTACTAATAGTGAATTTCCTCCCTGGCTTGGTAGCCCCCAGACGTAGGTAGTTAGACCAAATTGGGTGAACAATTCATTGTGTTGATTGATTATTTTATTGTCTTGTTCATTTAGCAGATTGTGTTGTTGTGACATCACACTTAATATCACACATCTGATACCAGAATTTCAATTGGTATCAGAGCAGGCATCCCGCTCTGCATCTGGGGTGAGATCTAGGGCTGTTACTTTTTGGTACTATGGACAAGGAGAGTGGTGGATTTGTGAATAGACCCCCTATTCTAGATGGCTCAAATTATGATTATTGGAAACCTCGCATGGTTACCTTCTTGAAGTCCTTGGACAGCAGGGCTTGGAAGGTTGTTTTAAAAGAATGGAAACATCCTGTTATTGTTGAAAAAGATGGAACATCAAAGCTGAAACCTGAGGAAGAGTGGACCAAGGAAGAAGATGAACTTACGCTTGGAAATTCTAAGGCTTTGAATTCCATTTTTAATGGTATTGACAAGAACATCTTTAGGTTGGTCAACACTTGTGAAGTGGCTAAGGAAGCTTGGGATGTCTTGAAAACTACTCATGAAGGAACTTCCAAAGTCAAGATGTCAAGACTTCAACTGCTGACAACAAAGTTTGAAAATCTGAAGATGAAGGATGATGAGACCATTCATGATTTTCACATGAATATTCTTGAGCTGTCAAATGCTTCTAGTGCCCTTGGAGAGAAAATGACTGGAGAGAAGCTGGTAAGGAAGATTCTTAGATCCCTTCCCAAGAGATATAAAATGAAGGTGACTGCTATAGAAGAAGCTCAAGACATCAGCAAGATGAGGGTGGATGAGTTGATTGTTTCTCTTCAAACTTCTGAATTAGGGATGGATGAGGAAAGAAGACCAAAAGCATAGCTTTGGTATCTAGTTCTAAAGATGCTAAGAAAGAGAATAGTCCTGAGTCTCAGGAGGAGATGTCTCATGCCATTGTTCTTCTAGGAAGACAGTTTAATAAGGTGTTAAAAAGAATGGACAGAAACTATAGACCAAATGTTAAGAACATCTCGTCTGACATCAACAAGAGAACTTGGCTGAGGAGAAGCCTAATCTTGACAAAGGAGTCCAATGCTATGAGTGTGAAGGTTATGGTCATGTCAGAAAAGAATGTCCTACATATCTCAAGAAGCAGAAAAAGGGGTTATTTGTTTCCTGGTCTGATACTGAAAGTGAGAGTGATTAAGAGACTGCCAAGCATGTTAGGGCATTGACTGGAATATATGCTTCTGATAGAGAGTCTAGTGATGATGATCTGACCTTTGAAGAGCTAGCAACCTCCTATAAAGAGTTGTGTCTGAAAAGTGAAGAGGTTTGTCAAGAAAGGGAGAAGTAGAAGAAAATTATAATCCAGCTTAAGGCTGATAAAGTTGAACTTAAGAATGAAGTTCTGTTGTTAAAATCCCAGCTTGATCAAATGTCCAAATCCATCAGAATGTTGAATAGTGGAACTGACACTCTGGATGAAATCCTTCAGGCTGG
Organism: Lathyrus tuberosus; assembly: GCA_022829125.1. Lineage (NCBI taxonomy): Eukaryota > Viridiplantae > Streptophyta > Magnoliopsida > Fabales > Fabaceae > Lathyrus > Lathyrus tuberosus. The sequence continues at coordinate 13,221,965 of JALAZF010000142.1, read as the reverse complement.
AAAAGGATCAAGTGATAAGACTGGTCTAGGATTTAATGGTGAAAATAAATCTTCTTCAGATGCTAGTTCTTCTGGTACCAAACAGAACTTGTCCCATCAGATGTCTTAACATCAAGGGAAAGCTCATGTGTCAGGACCCAAGCAATATGTACCTCATCAGAAGACTCAACACCATGGGAAAGGTTATGCATCTAGACCTAAACATAACATGTCCCAACCTATGTCTCAACATCATGGAAAAATGTATGGGCCTAATAATACTGTGCCTCACTATTATGGCAGAAGAAAGCCCCATCATCATTACAGAAGACAGCCTCATTATCATAGGAGACAGTCTCAATACTATGGGAGGAGACAGTCTCAATACTATGGGACAAGGCAACCTCAATATTATGGCAGAAGGCAACCTCAATATTATGGCAGAAGGCAGCCTCAGCAGTATAACAGAAAACATCCTCAAGAGAGAAGGCATGTTAATCACTTCAGAGAAGAGTTTCAAAGCTGGAGATGTCACTATTGTGGAAGATTTTGTCACTTGAAATCTTTCTGTTTCAAGCTCTATGGATATCCTCAACCTAATCCCCAACCTAGACAGAATTAGGATAGTCCTACTGTTGTTAAGCAATGGGTTCCCAAGGATGGAGCCACTTGTTTGTTAGCTCAGATGTCCTTAACTGGTTCTGCCAAAGAGGACTGGTATTTTGATAGTGGTTGCTCTAGGCACATGACAAGTATGAAGAGTTTGTTGTTGAATGTTGAACATTATTCCAGCTGTGTAACTTTTGGAGATGGTGTCAAAGGAGAAATCAAGGGTGTGGGAAGACTGAACTGTGCAGGTGCTCCTATACTAGATGATGTGTTATTGGTCAAAGGATTGAAGGCCAACTTGATCAGTATTAGTCAACTATGTGAGCAAGGACTTAAAGTTCACTTTACTAAAGCTGAATGTATTGTCACTAATGAGAAAGGTGAAGTTGTCATGAAGGGTGCTAAGTCCAAAGACAACTGCTATCTATGGGATAAAAATGGAGAACATCTAGAGGTGAAACAAAGTCTGATTGATAGCAATGTCAAGCATGATGTCATGACATCCTACTGTGACATTCCAAGGATCACCAAACACTCTAGTGTTAATCTTAGGGAAACCAAGATCATTGAGGTTGACCATACAGGAAGGAGGTGTAATGACAGTTTCTCTAAGGATATATGTGCTGAACATTGTGATGTCGTAAGAGGAAAACTGGGTATGTGTAATAGTCAACAGATGTTAATGACTTGTGCTGAACATTTATTAAAATTCAAAAATTTGAAATGTTATACATTTTGGTGGGGGAATTACATTTATTGGCTTTTAAGTGCTCAACAAAAGCAGCCCTCCTACCCTATGCAATCATTTCCTCACTTTTCCTCCACACGCTACATCAATCCTCATTCACATAGTCTGTTCATCTTCTCTCCAAAGAATAGAAGTCTCAACACATTTTTGTTCATCAGTTGCTACAGAGGAACAATGTCTCAACAAATGTCGTCTCCCTCCAAGAAGTCTGCATCCAAGAGTCCCTCACATACAAAACCTAGGGTTTCGAAGAAAGGGGTTTCTGAGGATGAAGCTTTGGATATAGCCCATCTCTCAATGATTCCAGTTTCTAAGACAAGACCTGACAAGCTGCAAACAAAAAGGCCTTCTCATGATACATCAGGTAAATCTTCTGATCATTCTGCTGGTAAAAAATTTGATGATAGGAAAAGTAGAGAGTTTGTTACTAGCATTTTGTTTGGAGATAAATCTGCTCCTAGGACCTCCACTCATCAAGCTGTTGGAAATCAGAATGAGGAAGAGACTGTAGATGTTGATAAAAGTATAGGTCAGATTGTCACTAAGATTTTTGAGAAAGGGATTCATGTGGCTGGAATATCAAGACCTTTGGCTCAAATGGCTGCTGTGCAATCTGAAGGTAAAATGGATGACATGCAACCAGCTGAAACCAATCTTCACAGGTTGGTTGTTTCTGTCATTGAAGATGCTGAAACTGAAGCTGAAGCTGATGTTGATCCTAATGTTGGAGCTAGGGTTGATGTCGAACCTGATGTTAGAACATCACCTGCTAGGGAAGTTTCTTCTAGCCCCAAAGGAAAGAAGCCTGTTGAGGTTGTGAATGTTGAGGATTTGTCAGACAATGAGGTTATTGGCAATGCAATTCCAGGTATTGCAAAAAGATTGAAGTCTAGCAAAGGGAAGACTGTTGATTCATCTCCTAAGGTGAGACCTGTTGTTGGCCCTGCAAAGTCTTGGAGCAAGGTTTCTGGCTCATCCAAAAAGAGGAAGATAAGGGAAGACTCTGACTCTGAGTTTGATATTGATGAGGATGTTCAAGACATCACTCCAGTGAGAAGGTCCATTTTGAAGAGGATTGCTGATAAGGTTCCTGATGTACCTGTGGACAACATCTCTTTTCACTATGCTGGAAGTGCTCACATGTGGAAGTTTGTGTGTCAAAGAAGATTGGCTCTGGAAAGAGAGCTTGGCAAAGATGCTCTGGAGATTAAGGAAGTTATGGAGCTGATTAAGTTTGCTGGGTTGATGAAAACTGTTTCTGGGTTCTCCAAATGTTATGATAGGCTAGTTAAGGAGTTTGTTGTAAACATTCCTGTGGACATTACTAACAGAAGGAGTGTGGACTTTAGAAAAGTATATGTGAGAGGTAAGTGTATTGATTTTTCTCTTGAGGTTATCAACACCTACCTAGGAAGAAATGAGCAAGATTATAGAGAGCTGGAAGTTACTGACAATGAGGTGTGCAAGGACATCACTGCAACTCAAGTGAAGGTTTGGCCTTTGAAAGGAAAGTTGTCTGCTAGTCTTCTTAGTGTCAAATATGATGTCCTGCACAGGATAGGTGCTGCAAATTGGGTCCCCACTAATCACAAAACTACTATCTCTGTTGGCTTGGGGAAGATGATTTATGTTGTTGGGACAAAGAAAAACTTTGATTATGGGTCCTACATTTTTTATCAGACTGTGAAGCATGCTTCAACAAATGCTATTAAAATGCCTATAGCATTTCCTTCTCTCATTTGTGGAGTGATCCTGGAGCAACATCCTGGAATATTGACTACTTCAGATACTGCTTGCAAGAGGGAGTCTGCATTATCCTTGCATCCCAAGTTATTTGTAGGGAATCATGTCCCAGATATTGTCTCAACATCAGGTTCTGGTGTCAAGAAGGCATGTACCAAAGCTGATATGATAGAAGAATTGAAGTCTGCCTGCAAGGATCTAGATGTGGTGATCAGCACCAGCACTGCCAGGAAGATGAAACTTGAGCAGTTGATCAAGTCTTTGGATAAGGATAGAGATGATGAGGATGTCAACACAAATGTCAATGGTGAAGGTTCAGGTTCTGAGAAAGGTGATTCAACAACTGAGAATGAGGATGATGAAAATGTTTCTATTGATGATTCTGATGAAGATTGATTAAGCTAGCTGTGTTGTTTCAATTTTTTTTGTTTTATCTTTTTCTGCACCTTGAGTGCCTATTTTGTATCTTGGATAATGGTAATGTTATGTTTATCTGGTTTTTGTTCTATGATTTGTCTTGTCATGTGATGCCTTCTTTTGACTGACAAGGAGAGCTAGCCTAGGACTAACTGGTAGTATTTGACAGTAGTGAGAGGGACTAACTATTTGATGGTTGTCCAATTGTGGCTAAAAAGGGGGAGAGTTACCTAGCTGTTTACTGTGGTTCTTATTTTGAGTGGGAGTTTTGTGTTGTGCAGCTTTGGAAGTTGTTGCTGCTGTTTGTATTGTTTTTTTCCGCTGCTGGTATCTCTGGTGTAGGCTGAGATTGTTTTAGCCAAAATTAGCCAAAGGGGGAGATTGTTAGTTCTTGTATTGGCTGCAATTTTGGTAAAACAATGTTGTTGTTGAAGATGTCATTTGTATGATGTCTTAACATGAGTTCTTAACATTCAGTTTATGTTAAATTATTTAGGGTTGCAGTTTTGTGTGCTGATGTTAAACATGATGTCTTGACATTAGTTGACAGAACATCAGAACATCAGTCTATTGTGTTTTGTTAGGGCTGCGTGTATCAATTTGTTTTAAGAGATCTGGTGGAGAGATTGCAGGTGAACATCTTGGTAAAGATATATTCAGTTGCAATCAGATATGGAGCAGATCTTGTTGTTGTTTTTAGGGCTGAAAGATATGAAAAGATTTGAAGATAAAATATGTTTTAAATTCAAATCAAATCAGATATTTGCAAGAGTCCAAGCCCAAGTCTGAGTTTTTATTTAAAGCAGCCACAACCCTACTTGTAAGATACGAAGACTAGAGAGTGTATACTGAGTATCAGTTGTTAGAGTTTTTGTTTGTGTTTTGTAAGCCATTCATGCTTGAATTGGTATAGTTTGTTTGAGTTGTAATTGTCCTATCTCTTACTTAGTTACCTAGCTATTTACTGTGGTTCTTGTTTTGAGGGGGAGTTTTGTGTTGTGCAGCTTTGGAAGTTGTTCCTGCTGTTTGTATTGTTTTTTTCCGCTGCTGGTATCTCTGCTGTAGGCTGAGATTGTTTTAGCCAAAATTAGCCAAAGGGGGAGATTGGTAGTTCTTGTATTGGCTGTAATTTTGGTAAAACATTGTTGTTGAAGATGTCATTTGTCTGATGTCTTAACATGAGTTCTTAACATTCAGTTTATGTTAAGTTATTTAGGGTTGCAGTTTTGTGTACTGATGTTAAACATGATGTCTTGACATCAGTTGACAGTACATCAGAACATCAGTCTGTTATGTTTTGTTAGGGCTGCGTGTATCAGTTTGTTTTGAGAGATCTGGTGGAGAGATTGTAGGCGAACATCTTGGTAAAGATATATTCAGTTGCAATCAGATATGGAGCAGATCTTGTTGCTGTTTTTAAGGCTGAAAGATATGAAAAGATTTGAAGATAAAATCTATTTTTAAATTCAAATCAAATCAGATATTTACAGGTGTCCAAGCCCAAGTCTGAGTTTCTATTTAAAGCAGCCACAACCCTACTTGGAAGATACGAAGACTAAAGAGTGTATACTGAGTATCAGTTGTTAGAGTTTTCGTTTGTGTTTTGTAAGCCATTCATGCTTGAATTGGTATAGTTTGTTTGAGTTGTAATTGTCCTCTCTAAAACTTTTAAGCAAGAGAGTATTGTTCTTGATCAATGCTTTTAAGCAAGATCAAGTTGTGAACTTTGTAATCTTTGAGTTGTATCACTGAGGTGATTAAGGGGGAGTAAATGGTATCTCATATCTAAGAGGTTCTTAGGTAGAAATGTCATTAGGTAGTGATTAAGTTAGGAGATTGTCAGCTAGGATTGTTGAGTCTATAATTTAATACAACTAATAGTGAATTTCCTCTCTGGCATGGTAGCCCCCAGACGTAGGTAGTTAGACCGAACTGGGTGAACAATTCATTGTGTTGATTGACTGTTTTATTGTCTTGTTCATTTAGCAGATTGTATTGTTGTGACATCACACTTAACATCACACATCTGATACCAGAATTTCACCCTTTATAACTAAATACCCCAACAACTATGATGAACAGGTGAGATATCTCCCTTTAGAGATGACAAATTCTCTCTCAGTCAAACCTTTTAGCTTCAATCTTGGGCTTTGAACAAAACACAAATACTCATTTAGCTTCAATCTTGGGCTTTAAATAAGACACTAAACAACTTTTTCCTCTCATAGAATAGGAGGAACTGCGATCGCTCTGATTTCCCTGTTATCTTTACGGGAATACGTAGGCATGAGATTGCGAAATCTTAGCGAGCACACATAACAAAAACTTTAGGTCCAGTACCTTATCAAAAACAACAAAAATACTCTCTGAACATTCCCAAAGGAGAAACTTTCCCAAATTATAACAGATAAACACCAGTAAGTAGATAACAGAAGAACATGCCAAACGCTCTATGGATAACCATATATACACTGGGTAATTAACAACTTCCTTTTGTAAACCTTGACCCCGGACCCCCCAATGTCTTAGCATTTGTTAAAGAAAACATTTGCGTGCACGGTTAGTTTTAGATATCTTCCCTTTCCTTTCCAGCTTCATAGGATAAATAAGAAATCAGAAAGTAGCACCCAATTCCAACCAAATGCAGTAAGGTGGTTGTGTCACCGAAAAAAATCGCACGCTACAGTGGGGAATTCCCTAATGTACCTCTTCTTGGTGTACAAGGGGGAATTAACTACAATCCTATTCTTGCAAGGTGTCAGTTTAGGTATCCTATGAAGGGTAAGCCTCGCAGCATTCTGGTACCAGGTTTCTTTTACCTTAATGAAGAAGGGGATCCAGTTTTGAAGGATAAGGTGGTGCGTGCTTGGCGCAATATTCATAGAAAGGGTAAGGATCAGTTGGAGAAGAATAATTGCACTGCCTCTGAGCCCTACACTCAGTGGGTGCATACTAGAGCTTGTGAACTCAAGATACCCTATCCCCTTGAGAGGCCTCGATACCATTTGTCATATTATCATCATCTACCATTCCCATTGAGAATAGGGAACATTTTCCAGATGTTTTGGCAAGGATGAAGCTAGAAAGAGACACTTGGGAAAGCAAATACCATGCTTCGAATGCTGAGAAGATGAAATTGGAGAAACGGTTGAAGGAGAAGGATGATCTGATTGAGATACTTGAGTGGCGTGTTGTGGAGAAACAAGAGGAGCAAGAGAATTTATTTTTCTCTAGCGTTCAGCTAGTTCCTTGTGTTCATGAGTATTCCAATATTCTTCCGACCTCAGGTGCTTGGAAGAAGATTTTCGACAAGCTTGTGGTTGAAAATGCTCAATTGAGGAGGCAGAAGAGGAAGCATCAGCAGGGAGTTGGACCTTCTTTAGAGGGGATTCCATAAGACCCATAGGATCTAGCTATTTTTCTCTTGTATTTTTAAGATCTTTTGAAATTGTACTTCAAATTGTAATCCTTCCATTATTAATGAAATGAGGTTTTTTCAGCTATTCAAAAGTATCATCCCCTTATAATGTTTACAATTTTTCTGATTATTAAGTTCCTTGAAAACTGACACATAAATAATTCATTTGCATTGCATGTCATACATCATTTAACATTTAGTTTTGCATTTAAGCTTATCCATATCTTTTTGTCTCAGTTAGTTAAGATGTTTCATCAATACAACACTCGAGCTAGTCGTCGAAGAAGGATAGATCAACTAGAACAAAAGAATCGCAAGCTTTGAGAGGAAGTGACTACCTTGAAGGAAAGTATAGAAAGGCTCTCTACGATAATGGAAGTTTTGGTGGCTTCTCAGAATCAGCCACATCCTCCTCCTCCTCAGAGGACTGTGATCTCCGAGATTATTTCTGCGCCTGTCTCCGTGGCCCCTGTCAACACTCATCAACACCAAATTACTCCTGGTTACCCTTGGGGGATGCCTTAAAATTTTGTGCCAGAAGGATATCAACCAGCTACTGAAGTTCCTAGTTGTGCCTGTGCCACCTCTCGTGGTTCACACTATTCCTCAAGTTGAAGAACCTATTTTCCATATTGCTCCGAGCGAGACTGTTGGTGTCTACGAAAGAATGGATGAGTTTCAAGACCAGTTCTTAGAGATGCGGAGAGAAATCAAGGCCCTTAGAAGGAAGGATTTATTTGGGAAGAATGCCCGCGACCTATGCCTAGTGCCAAATGTGAAGATCTCGCACAAGTTCAATGTGCCTGATTTTGAAAAATATAGAGGGGATTATTGTTCACGAAGCCATCTGACTATGTATACAAGAAAGATGTCAACCCAGACTGATAACCATCAACTGCTGATTCACTACTTCTAAGATAGCTTGACAGATGTTGCCCTTAAGTGGTATATGAGTTTGGATAGCACGCAGATTCGCACTTTGAATGACTTGGGAGAAGCATTCATCAGACAGTACAAGTACAATGTTCACATAGCTTCGGACAGAGATCAACTCCGAGGTATATGCCAAAAAGATAAAGAATCCTTCAAGGAATACGCACAAAGGTGGCGTGAGGTTGTCGCCCAGATTTGTCCTCCTTTAGATGAGAAGGAAATGAAGAAGATCTTTCTGAAAACCTTGAGCTCCTTTTACTATGAAAGGATGATTGCAAGCGCACCAAGTGATTTCACCGAGATGGTGAATATGGGGATGTGATTTGAAGAAGGTGTCCGTGAGGGACGTTTGGCTAGAGAAGGAAGTTCCTCTAGTGGTGTTAAGAAGTTTGGAAGCAGTTTTTCCAAGAAGAAAGAGCAAGGTGTCAGTGTCGTTCTACACAGAAGACCAAGAAGAAGATATCAGTAGCAACATGTTGCAGCTGTCTCTCCCATTATCAACTCGGCAATGGTAGCTCCAACCTACTGACCTCAATTCTCTCAACAACATACTTAGCAACAGGCTCGTCTATAATACAACAATCAGAATCACTTCTAGAGAAAGTCGCACTTTGATCCGATTCCCATGTCTTATGCAGAATTGTTTCCAGCTCTGTTAAAGAAGGGCCATATACAGAGTAAGTTTCCACCTGCCGTCCTGAAGGACATTCCTTATTGGTACAAGGCTGGTCATTTTTGTGCATACCACCAAGGAGCACCCAGTCATAGCATAGAAACTTTCTACAGTTTGAAGTTTGAAGTCCAAAGATTGATCAAGTGTGGCATTTTATCTTTCATGGATATTAACCCAAATGTTCAAGTCAATCCCTTGCCCCAGCATGAGGCAGCTTCTGTAAATATGGTGTATGGTTTCCCTAGCGACTTTCGGATCGTTGATGTACGTTTGATGAATGAGGATCTGGTAAAGATGCATGCCAAGTTAAGCAGACACGGTATTTTGTCGCTACATGACTATGCTTCTTGTAGAGTTTGTTCTACAAATCCCCATGGATGATGTGTTGTGATAGAAGGTCTTCAAGACATGATGGATAGGGGTCTTATCAGAGCTCACAAGAACAGAGATCTTAATCAAGTAAACATGGTGCAAGGCTTCCCTGGGAAATTTCAAGTCTTTCATGTTAAGTTAGTCAGGGAATCTTTGTTTAGAATGCATAAGAGTTTGAGTATACTTGCCTTCTTTGAGCATGAACATAATTATGCTGCTTGTGAGATTTGTTCTGGAAGTCCACGTGTATGTCTTACTGTAGCCAAGATCATCAAAGGTTGTTAGATCAAGGAGACATCACAATCACCTATGATAGGGAGCCAGATGATGAAGTTAATGTTGTGGTTCCTAAGTTCAATACACCCGAGCACGTAGAGATTACTTATGACAATCAAAACTCTTATGTTACACCTTTGGTCATCTATGTGCCAGGTCCAGTCCCTTACAGTTCCGACAAGGCGGTGCCTTACAAATACAATGCCATTATGCTTGAAAATGGAAAGGAGGTTCATTTTCATGTTATGCCATCTATTGTTAATATTGTTGATGTGAGTGGAGTTACAAGGAGTGGACGTGTGTTTGCCACAGCGCCTCCAAAAAGGGTTGAAATTCCAGTTGAAAGACTAGTTGTAAATGCTGAACCAAATTTTGTTGTCGGACAGTCCAGTGGGACTAATCTTAACTCAAACTCGGATGAAGTTTTAAAGTTGATCAAAAAGATCAAGTACAAGATTGTCGACAAGCTCTTGCAGACTCCGTCCAAGATATCAGTGTTATCTCTATTGATGAGCTCTGAGGCTCATAGGGAGTCTTTGCACAAGGTTCTAGAGCAGGCCTACATTGATCACGATGTAACAATTGACTAGTTTGATGGGATAATGGGAAGCATAACTACATGCAACAATTTGGGTTTTAATTAGGAAGAGCTTATAGAAGAAGGCATAAACCATAACTTGGCATTACATATCTCGATGAATTTTATGAATGATGCTTTGTCCAGTGTATTGGTGGATACTGGTTCATCATTAAATGTCATGCCCAAATCTATGTTATCCAGGTTGTCTTATCAAGGTGTCTCCATGAGGCATAGTGGAATTATTGTCAAAGCTTTCGATGGTTCTAGGAAGGCTGTCATTGGCGGGGTGGATCTCCCTATGATGATTGACCCACACACATTTCAAATCACATTCCAAGTAATAGATATTCATGCTGCATACAGTTGTCTATTGGGTCTTCCATGGATCCACGAAGCAGGAGCGATAACTTCTACCCTCCATCAAAAGATGAAGTTTGTGAAAGGTGGAAAGTTGGTGACAGTGTGCTGAGAGCAAGCTTTATTGGTGAGTCATATCTCATCATTTTCCTACATTGTTGCTGATGAAGCTGTTGGAACTCAGTTCCAAGCTATTTCAATTGCTAATAAGAATGTCAAGAGGAGTGGGGCATCCATCTCTTCTTTAAAAGATGCGCGGAGAGTGGTTGAAAACGGTTTGGCTGATGGTTGGGACAGGTTTTGAGTCTTCCTGAAAACAAGTTTCGTGAAGGTCTTGGTTTTCTCCCGTATTTACAAAGGTTGCTAGGCAAGACACGGTTATCCGTCAAATACAAGAAGTGTTCCACGGTGGGGGTTTCGTCAATCCTACTCAGCCTGAAGTTGATTATATCATTGAAGATGATCCAGAAGAGGGTTTACCAAACTTTGTAGTGCATGGAGCGGTTTGCTAGAATTGGATCACCGTTGATGTTCCGTCTGTTGTTCACATTTATGAGTAATGCTTCTTGTTGTTGTTCTGAAAATCCTTTCGCTCTGCCCAAGGCGAAAAAGTAGTTGTGTGGGCTTTATTAAAATAATTCCTTTCGCTTTGCCCAAGGCGAAAGTGTATTTATGTCGGGCTTTGTTTCAAGATTTTCAATAATTAATAAAAATGTTATTTTGTTTCCCATATTATTGTTTTTACTTTTTGCTTTTTCGGAAAATGGTAACCTAAAAAGCAAAAAAAAATCACTTTCAATGTCTGCACACAACTTCCACATTTATCTGTTTCTAAAATCAAGCATAAATCATATGTGTAGATTAATCCATGATAAACCCATTGAAAACCATGACCCTATGGCCTCTCCCAACTTTGAATTCCCTGTGTTTGAAGCTGAAGAGGAAAGTGTAGAAGAGATTCCTGATTAGATCTCCCGGTTGCTCGAGCATGAGGAGAAGACCATTCAGCCTCATAAAGAGCCAGTGGAAGTGATTAACTTGGGTTCGGAAGAGGATAAGAAGGAAGTAAAGATTAGAGCATTGCTTGTCCTAACTGTTAAACAGAGGATGGTGGAACTACCCAGATATGCCAGGACTGGATATAGATATCGTAGAGCAGCATTTGCCATCAAAGCTAGATTGTCCACCAATTAAGCAGAAGTTGAGAAGAACTCGCCCTGATATGACTATCAAGATCAAGGAGGAGGTCCAAAATCAGATTGATGCAGGGTTCCTTGTTACGTCAGAATACCCTCAATGGTTGGCCAATATAGCGCCTGTTCCTAAGAAGGATGGTAAAGTATGCATGTGTGTCGACAATAGAGATCTGAACAAAGCTAGTCCTAAGGATGATTTCCCATTGCCACATATTGATATGTTGGTTGACATTACCTCTAGGTTCAAAGTATTTTCTTTCTTGGATGGATTCTCTGGTTACAATCAGATCAGGATGACGCTCGAAGATATGGAAAAATAGCATTTATTTACACCATGGGGAACCTTCTGCTATAGGGTGATGCCTTTCGGTTTGAAGAATGTTGGCACAACATACCAAATAGCCATGACCACTCTTTTCCACGACATGATGCATAAAGAAATAGAGGTCCAAGTGGATGACATGATTGCCAAGTCAAAAACTAAAGAAGATCATGTGGAGTATTTGTTGAAGTTGTTTAAGCACTTGAGGAAATATAAACTCTGCTTGAATCCTAACAAGTGTACTTTTAGTGTTCGTTCAGGAAAGCTCTTGGGGTTCATTGTCAATCAACGAGGTATTGAGGTAGACTCTGATAAAGTTTGATCCATTCAATAGATGTCTGTGCCTAAGACAGAAAAGCAAGTAAGGGGATTCCTTGGACGCTTGAACTACATTTCCAAGTTTATATCTCATATAACTGCTACTTGTAGGCCGATTTTCAAGCTTCTCCGAAAGGACCAAGGTTGGGTTTAGACAGAAAACTGCCAGGAGGCTTTTGATAGCATTAAGGAGTACCTACTTGAGCCTCATAGTTTGATTCCTCTAGTGGAAGTAAGGCCTTTGATTATGTATTTGACCATATTGGAAGATTATATGGGTTGCGTGCTTGGTCAAAAAGATGAAACGGGTAGAAAAGAGCACACCATATATTATTTGAGTAAGAAATTCACGGATTGTGAGTCTCGGTACTCTATGCTCGAAAAGACTTGTTGTAGCTTGGCTTAGGCTGCCAGTCGTCTCCGTCAGTATATGCTTAATCACACTACTTGGTTGATCTCCAAAATGGATCCAATCAAGTACATATTTGAAAAGCTTGCCTTGACTGGAAGAATTGCTCGATGGCAGATGTTGTTATCAGAATATGATATCGAGTATCATACCCAGAGAGCAATCAAAGAGAGTGTTCTAGCTGATCATATGGTTCACTAACTAGTTGATGAGTATCAATCTATCAGGTTTAACTTCCCTGATGAAGATGTGATGCACTTGAAAGCAAAGGATTGTGATGATACGTTACCAAATGAAGGGCCAAAACCATGATCTCGTTGGGGTTTGATACTCGATGGAGCTGTTAACACTTACGGTAATTGAATTGGGGAAATCATTGTTAATCCTCAAGGTTCTCATATTCCTTTTACCGCAAGGTTGATGTTTGAATGTACAAATAATATGGCAGAATATGAAGCTTGCATCATGGGTCTCGAATAAGCTATATATTTGAGGATTAAAATATTGGATGTGTATGGAGACTCAACTTTGGTGGTTAATCAGATCAAAGGAGAATGGGAAACTCGTAAACTTGGATTGATTCCTTATAGAGACTATGCAAGGAGGTTGTCAACTTTCTTCAATAAGTTTGAGTTTCATCATATTCCCCGTGAAGAAAATCAGATGACATATGCTTTGGCAACTTTGTCCTCCATGATCGTTGTGAATCGGTGGAATGATGTGTCTAAGATTGATTTTATGCGCCTTGACAGACCTGCGCATGTGTTTGCGGCGAAAGAAGTCACTAATGATAAACCATAGTATCGTGACATTGAACATTTTCTTCGAAGACAAGAATACCCACTTGGGGCATCAATCAAGGATAAGAAGACTCTAAGAAGGTTGGCTGGCAATTTCTTCTTGAATAATGATGTGCTATACAAGAGAAATTTTGACATGGTCTTGCTCAGATGTGTGGACATATATGAAGCAGTCATGTTGATGAAAGAAATTCATGAAGGATCATTTGGTACCCATGCCAATGGACATGCAATGGCAAAGAAATTATTAAGAGCAAGTTACTATTGGATGGCAATGGAATCTGATTGCTGCAAATATGTGAAGAAATGCCACAAATGTCAGATTTATGCTGATAAAATTCATGTGCCTCCAACTCTTCTCAATGTTATCTCTTCTCCATGGCCTTTCTCCATGTGGGGAATCGACATGATCGTTATGATCGAGCCCAAAGCTTCAAATGAAGATCGTTTCATTCTGGTGGTCGTTGATTATTTTACCAAGTGGGTCGAAGCGGCATCGTACGCCAACGTGACCAACCAAGTGGTTGTCCAGTTTATCAAGAATCAACTTATCTTCCGTTATGGTGTTCCAAGCAAGATCATCACTGATAATGGATTGAACTTGAATAACAAAATGATGAAAGATATGTGTGAAGAATTCAAGATTGAACACCATAACTCTTCTCCTTATAGACCAAAGATGAATAGTGTTGTCGAAGCTACCAACAAGAATATCAAGAAGATCATCCAGAAGATGGTAGTGACTTACAAGAACTGGCATGAGATGCTCCCGTTTGCTTTACACGAGTATCGAACCTCCGTCCGCACTTTAACAGGGGCAACCCTTTTCTCTCTGGTATATGGCATGGAAGCAATGCTCCCTGTAGAGATTGAAATCCCGTCAATGAGGGTTTTTATGGAAGCCAAGCTATCTGAGGCTGAATGGTTTCAAAGTAGATTTAATCAGTTGAATCTGATTGAAGAAAAGAGAATGATGGTTTTATGCCATGGTCAGTTGTATCAAAAAAGAATGAAGAAAGCTTTTGACAAGAAGGTCTGACCTCGCACATTCAGATAAGGCGACCTTGTGCTCAAGAAAATCCAGTTTTTCATTACTGATTTTAGGGGTAAGTAGGAGTCCTAATTAAGATGTCCCATATGTTGTAAAGAAAGCCTTCTCTGGCACTGCATTAATTCTTGCAGCTATGGATGGTGATGAGATCACTCGCCCTGTGAACACTGATGTAGTCAAGAAATACTTCGCCTAAAGAATAAAAGAACAAGCTCGCTAAGTTGAAAACCCGAAATGGCGGCTTAGGAAAAATGAGCGTCTCGGTGGACTGAAAACCCAAAAGGGCGGTCCAGGAAAAAATTAGAGACATAAACAGAAATAATTATCCTGGTGGATTGAAAACCTGAAAAGGCAATCTAGGCAAAAGTTAGGGATTGTGGCAAGTAACAGCATCAGTCCAGACTGGATTGTTTGAAGCAACCTCAACCATCAAAGAGTTCTCAATCAAATCACTTTTGTAAGTTCTTGTAATTGGCTGTAATTTTGTTAAAACAATGTGTTGTCATGGTTGATGTTACAACATGAGCTTCTAACAGTATAGGTATGTTTTAACTAACATTCTGGTTTGCTGTTGAAGAATTAAAGTGCTGAAGAGTGATGTCACATGCGATGTCGTAACATCACTATACCAGAACATCAGACTTTAATGTGTTTAGGGCTGCACGTGGTTCTGGTGTGGTTGAGATTTTCTGCTAAAGAGATTCAGAGAATGCAGGCGAAAATCAAGGGAGATATATATTATGTTACAATCTGTTATGAAGATCAGATTGTTACGAATCTAAAGCATAAAGATATGGAGAAGATTCTGATCTAATAAATGAAGATTTATTTGAAGATATGATCAGATTTGTTACAGATGATATGATATGATTGAAGGCCCAAATTCAGCTGGGATGATATTATAAATAGAGTGCTTGTAACCTAGAATGTGCACGGGTCCAAGATGTAGAACCTTAGGGCTTTGTCTAGTGAACCACTCGGGGTGTGAGATGGTCACTAAGGTTATCTCGAAGCCTGTAGGTAAGAGATGTATTGTTCTTGGAGGAAGCTGTTAAGCAACTCTAAGTATTGGTCTTAGTCATGAGGGTCATGTCTAGGTATTGTCATGGAAGTGTGTCTTCCAAAGTCTATGTAATAGAAAAGTTTAAGGAGTCAAGTTGTTGATGCAGTGACGGTGTAGTTGACTGCTAGACATCATCGAGATGATTGGAAGTGAGATGGAGTCTCTTACCTAGGGAGGACTTAGGTAGAAGGGTCATTGGGTAGTGATTGAATTAGGTAGATTGTCAACTGGTGTGTTGAGTCTGTAATTTGATACTACTAATAGTGGACTTCCTTCCTGGCTTGGTATGCCCCCAGATGTAGGTTGGTTGAACCGAACTGGGTGAATAATTGATTGTGTTCATTTACTGTTTCTTTTATTGCCTTGTTCAGCAGATTGCGATGTTGTAACATTGCACAAGACATCACACATCTGTACCAGAATTTTAATTGGTATCAGAGCAGTCATCCTGTCTGTTTCTGGATGAGATCTAGGGAAGATACTTTCTGGTCCGTGAGCAAGGAAGATAGTTATGGACTTGGTTAGCTCATAGAAGTGGAGATTGGAGTTATCAGGCGTGTAGCTTTGGTGATAAGTTGCCTTGTAGGTTGAATCCTATGTTGATCTAGTACACATGAAGTGTTGTGTTTATGCCTGAAGGATATAGAGGAGTTTTCTGGTATGTGTTCCGCTGCGTATATATATATATATATATATATATATATATATCTGATGGAAAATTCCTGATGGTTATGTGTTCTCCTCTGAAGATGTATCACATGGTATGGTGATACTTGAGGATATCTTCAACTAGAGTTGCCTAAGATACTTGTGGTTTATCCCAAGTCCACTCATAAAGGAACTCTTGTATGAGCTTGTTGAAAAGAGATCTGAAGAAAGTTAGAAGCCATCTATTCTTGCCTTCAACCCTACATGGTCATTCCCTGGGCTGTGTTAAAGGATTTTTTGATGTGTTTCTGTGAAGAGAACTTATGTCCTACCTGATGTTAGAACATAAAACCAGCAGATTATGCAGTATCCTGTCAGCATAACAGATGCTTGGGGGCTAAACATATGTGTATTGATCACATCTGTTTGGAACCTACTCCTGGCTTGGAAGAGGAGGCATCTGGGTTGTGTGTCTAAGAAGGTTCCTTCAAGAACATGTCTTTGATATGTACATTGGTCAAGAGATGATCAATATAGTGTCACTCATTGGATAAGTGAGTAGGTGTTTAAAGACTGTATGACATGGAAGGCTTTGAAGACCAATCTGAATAGTGATTCCTTCCTTATCTAGTCTCTTGATGGTAAAAGAAGAAGGTGGAGCCAAAACAAAAGAGTATCACTGTCAAATCTTTCATGCGGGAGTGAAGATCTTGATAAGTTATCTCTTAAGCTTAGTCATGGTGGCCTAACTAGAAGGATCTTCCTGGTTATGATAAGATACTTGGTTCTGATCATGAACTGGAGGAAGTTTTGTCAAGAAAGGAGCTGAGCTTAATATGTCCATTCTAATGTCTCGACATCGCGCTACACATCAGCAGTTTTAAGGTAAATGCTGAGTCAAAGACCTGTTAGACTGTAGCTGTTTTGAAGGATCACTGAAGCTGTGAAGTTGAACAATTTGTGAGATGCTGTTCATATAAAAGGTAGTAAGCTTGAGCTAAACAGTCTGAGGACAATATTATAGGGAAAGTGCATCCTAGAGTTTGTGTTCAATAGCAGTGTAAATCAGCCTGGGGTCAATTGGTGTCTGCATTAGTCGTATGGAGTGAACTCTTCCAGCTTTGAGGCTTAAAGGATTGGAAGTAGCAGAGTGTCTATGGTATGGCTTTAGATGCAGAAGGATGGTAGTTATCACTCTTAAGTTGACAAAGGTCAGAACCTTGTGCTTATAAGAAGAAGATTTTGGAAGAGTGTGGTATGCAAGTTACTGCAGTTTTGTTGGTCTAATCTTGGAAGTTGATCAGATGTTGATATGTTCTCATGTGTCCCCTACATGAGATATGTGTGGATTAATATGGTCGGAGTCTCCAAATCCATTGTAGAAGTGTTTAATGTGATGAAGACTGATGTCAGAACTGATGTTGACACATCGTTTCAGCCAAAGAAAGATAGTGATCAGTGATTAGCAGAAGAGGGATCAGCTAGGGCCTCAAGTTTCAGACCAGATCAAATGTTGAGTTTTTGTCTGTCTTCAACTAATGACAATATACATTGACGGGAGACTATGTATATGTCTGAGGTACAAGTGCAGGACTGCAGAAGTATTGAGAAATTATTTTTCTCTATGTGGCTGGTTATTTCTCTTTGTGGTGTGAGAATGTATCATCTGATGGGGTTGATTGGTGACTGTGTGCTTGGAGCATCATCCAAATTATCTGGGATAAGTTTGAATTAGAAGAGGCAGAGTGTTGAGGAATGTTGACAAGCTGATGTGCTTAAGGCTATAAGATATGAAGACATCATAGTCTTGTGGGTTTCAGCTTGGATCAGTTTATTTCTGATCTAAGTGGTTTGGAGCAGGGTGGTTGCTCTGGTTGTGAAGGTCTAGGATAAGTGGCAGTTATCTCTGGCTTTCTACTGACGGCTCTACTAAGGGAAGTGGCATTCTTTGGTATAGCTATGGGGTAGTCTTGGACTACTTATTTTCTGAAGATTCAGATGTGGTAGGTTTGAAGTCTTTGGAGTTTCTAAGCAGGATGGAGGTTGTCTACTCAAACTTGATTGTTGAATCAAGTCTATGAGAGCATGGAAATCTGTTTCTGCAAAGGGAGGAGGTTCTTCTGAGTGGCAGAAGGTTGAGCTGAATTCAACAGTTGGATGTTCTGACATCTAGCTCAACATCAGGAGTCTCAGCTGGTGATGTGGCACATCAGCTAATGATAGGATGATCTACAGGAATGATAGGGGGCTTTAAAAAGATCGTTCTTATGGCAGGTTGTAGGAGCTGCAGGAAGGAGAAGATGGTACATGACCATGGCTTAGGGAGTCTAAGTGGGTTTGCTTTTGAGCAAGTGGATCATGTGACTTGAAGATCAAGTTTCCTTGATAGATACCTTTGTGAGAGTTCTGACAAACGTGAAAAAGGTCAAAATGTGGCATTTGACTGGTTTCATATGAGGATTCGTGAATGAGGTGACCAAACTGAGGCATGTGGTTGATCTCAGAAGTGGAGTCGAGGAATCAAAATAATCAGAGAGTGGCAGCTGGTTATTATTGAGGTTTGTCTTGGAACAAGTTACTCTTGGGCAGAAGGGTGATGGGTTGAAGACTCAAGGAGAGTATTCTTCTTGAAGGTGGATGAGAGGTTACTCTCTAGTTCTTTGGATTACTTTGCTAGAGTAAGTCCAGTTGGTGGAGCATATCAAGAATCATGGTGATAATGTTTTGGTGTGTGGCAGGCGTTCTAACTTATGTTGGGACATTATTTTGGATATCCTTGGATCACGAGCTTGGTGCCTACATTATGCCTAAGGAGCGTCTACATAGTCATACGGGAGAATGATGAAGTAGAAGGTCTGCCTTAGATGCAGTATGTAGAGAAGACTGAAGTAGATCAGGATTGATTGCTTGAGAGTCTGAAAAGGGTTATTCACCTATTGTTTCAGTGAAGAAACGCCTGTTAAGGAGATTTAGCCCTTTGGTCAAGTCCTGCTGAAGAGAAGTTGATCAGCCTAGCATGTGAAGTGAACTAACCAAGAGGTTCAGCAGATATGTGAAGTAGTGGGCAAATGCATTGGGGTACTTAGCTATGGTTTCTGCTGCAAAGGTGCACATAGTGTGAAGCTTGCAGGGTGTTCAAGCGTGTGGAGAGTTAGCCTAGGTGTGTAGGTGTGTGACCTTGTCTGATATGGTTCAGATGTTGAGAGGAAGTTATTGCTGATGTTTCTGTAGACTGCATGCTGATCAAGAAGACTGGATATAATGTCAGACAACATGTTATGACATGTTGGTGTGGACATGACAATTTTGACCTAATTGAACCAGTAGTGTACATCTACCTCATTGTGTGAGTATGGTGGTTGGATGTTTGAGAGGTTGTCGTTGGAATTGTGTGTACTTGGTTGTCCTATTGTGGCTACAAGGAGGGAGAGATAGCCAATATATGTTGACTAAGAAGGCGCTAGGATTGAGGGGGTGTGCGCATGTTTGTACAGCCGGTTCCTGCCTTTAGGAGGAGTTTAGCCTTGTGAAGTTTTGGATGTGATTGATATTGGTTGTGTCTTGGAACCTACTGTGAAGTCTTGGATTGGTTGTGCTGTGAACCAGTAGACAATGTCTGATGAGATGTCAGAACATGGGATAGGACATGTTTCTCTTGGGCCAAACAAGGAATTATTTTGGACAGTGAGGTGCAACACGTGGATCCGACTCTGCATGGAACTGTTTTGGCACAATTTATGGTATATATCAGTTAGGAAACAATAAATCTGGTCAAGACTGTTTTGGACGGAAGACATTGAATTTGGATGGAGTTTTTAGTTCCTAAAATAGCGTTTCCTTGACCAAGAACTTTGAAATATTCAAAGCTCGTTAATTCCTAAGTAACTGATCTGATATATATAGGGGCAATTCTTCTCTCCTTCAACTCGTGAGTGTTCTTGGTTCATAAGTCTTATGGCTTTTATGTGCCTTTGGGTGAGTACTTCTTGGATCTGGTTTTGTGAGGGCTTCCTTTGCCAATTTGTGGCTAAAAAGGGGGAGAAAAGTGAGAGATGGGCTAAATGGTTTGCACAGATGTTTTGCCTGAAGTCTGCAGTCCCAGCTGTTGCAGAACGTGGTCTCAGCCACAGTTTGGTGTTGAGTCTTTGTGACTTGTGTCCTGAGTTATGAACACAGTTGTGACTTGTGTTCTAAGTTACATGAGTTGGCAGATTGGCACGTCTTAAGTTTCATCATTTGCCATAGGTCGACTGGGGGCGTCTGATCAATTTAGGTGTGCATAAGTCTCTCATGCCACCATTGGTCTTTGATGTCTAGACAAGCATTTCTTTTCTGGAGGAGTCTTCTACATCCTCTCCGGGTCTGAGTTGAAAGGAAAAAGAAATGTGTTGTATTAAGGGGGAGTATTGGATATCTTCTTCCTCATGTGCACCTCCTGATGTGCTGCCTGGAGCTGATGTCGTATGGTGATGTCCTAACATCAGTCAGAAGAGGATTCCCCATGAATGCAGTACACTGTTAGGATCAGATAACACCCAATAGTAGTGTAGGATTGTAATTACTGCTGTAATCTGAGTTGTAATATCTATGTATATGTTTTAGCCAAAATTAGCCAAAGGGGGAGATTGTAAGTTCTTGTAATTGGCTGTAATTTTGTTAAAACAATGTGTTGTCATGGTTGATGTTACAACATGAGCTTCTAACAGTATAGGTATGTTTTAACTAACATTCTGGTTTGCTGTTGAAGAATTAAAGTGCTGAAGAGTGATGCCACATGCGATGTCGTAACATCACTATACCAGAACATCAGACTTTAATGTGTTTAGGGCTGCACGTGGTTCTGGTGTGGTTGAGATTTTCTGCTAAAGAGATTCAGAGAATGCAGGCGAAAATCAAGGGAGATATATATTCTGTTACAATCTGTTATGAAGATCAGATTGTTACGAATCTAAAGCATAAAGATATGGAGAAGATTCTGATCTAATAAATGAAGATTTATTTGAAGATATGATCAGATTTGTTACAGCTGATATGATATGATTGAAGGCCCAAATTCAGCTGGGATGATATTATAAATAGAGTGCTTGTAACGTAGAATGTGCACGGGTCCAAGATGTAGAACCTTAGGGCTTTGTCTAGTGAACCACTCGGGGTGTGAGATGGTCACTAAGGTTATCTCGAAGCCTGTAGGTAAGAGATGTATTGTTCTTGGAGGAAGCTGTTAAGCAACTCTAAGTATTGGTCTTAGTCATGAGGGTCATGTCTAGGTATTGTCATGGAAGTGTGTCTTCCAAAGTCTATGTAATAGAAAAGTTTAAGGAGTCAAGCTGTTGATGCAGTGACGGTGTAGTTAACTGCTAGACATCATTGAGATGATTGGAAGTGAGATGGAGTCTCTTACCTAGGGAGGACTTAGGTAGAAGGGTCATTGGGTAGTGATTGAATTAGGTAGATTGTCAACTGGTGTGTTGAGTCTGTAATTTGATACTACTAATAGTGGACTTCCTTCCTGGCTTGGTATGCCCCCAGATGTAGGTTGGTTGAACCGAACTGGGTGAACAATTGATTGTGTTCATTTACTGTTTCTTTTATTGCCTTGTTCAGCAGATTGTGATGTTGTGACATTGCACAAGACATCACACATCTGTACCAGAATTTCAACTTTCACCAAAAAGCTCGAGCGCATTTGGAATTCAAAGTTGTTAGAGAGAATAATGGTCATTGTATTTTAATGTAGTCTTTTCCCTTTATTTACCATTTTCCAATTTTGTAATAATCCATGGAGTCACGCCATGGATGGACTACCATTCTATTAATAAAATTTGAGTCTTTATCCATTTGTTTGCAATTCTTATATTTTATCTATGTCTTGAAAAATATCATTTTTACTTTTGATAGTAATTATTGAAACAAAAGCATTTACACTTGATTGTCGTAACCCGGATTTGACCTCTCTCTTTTGTCTTTTGCATAAGCATGTGCATTTGCATCGTCAGCATACGCATTCACACTTTTCTTTGTGTGTTTCTTGTTGCAGGATCTGCAGGTTTTCCTAGCCTGATTAATCGCATCCTCTCAAGATTATTTCATCATCAAAACAAGCTCAAAATAAAGGTTTCCATGTTTATTTATCAAGACAAGAGTTGGAAAATCAATAACGGGACTTCAGCATCATTTTCCAAGCAAACTGGGGGAAATTTAGCTGAAGTAACCGGTTACAGCATAACTGATAACCGGTTACACAGTGTATTTTTCACCAAAAAACTACAATTTTCAAGCAAGTAACCGGTTAGCAGATATGATGAAACCGGTTACTCTGTACAAAGTTGCAGATTCTGCTGCATTTTTGGGACAACAACTATACACTCTTTTTGGTCTTTATTTCTACATTATTCTAGCAGCATGTGGAACATTCTAGACAATTCAAGACCATTCAAGACATTTCCCTTACATTTATTCAATGCATCACTTTAAATTAAGAGCACCGCGTTAATTAATTTACAAACATGTCAACCTTTGGATGTGGAAGCTTGCATTGGGATTGTTACCGAGTTGATCCTAACTAACCGAGTTAACCGTCTTGACTCAGTGAGTCAAGTGTAACTAACTCCAACCCTAACTCCAAACCTCCCAAAGCTAAGTCCAAACCAAAGTCCAAAGCTATCACACTCCAAACCAAAAGTCTATATAAACAAAGCCTCACTCATTTCACAAACCCTCCACAATCATTCACACAAATCCACACTTTCTTCACTCTCAATTCTCTCATTCTCCTCTGTATTTTTCTGCAACTTCTACATCTTCATCTCAATTCACATCCCAAAACCTCACCAAAAGCTCTTATTCTTGAAGGATAATCACTTTTCACATTGAAAGTGATTAATTCTTGAGCTTAACCTCCATCATTTGGCATTCTTTGGTTGGATTTCTGGAATTACATCTTATTCTACTTCAATCCAAGAGTTCTATAACTTTCAATTTGGTCCAAGTTCGATTTCGGTGCATTTTCACGTTTTTGATCGGTTTCGACGCATTTCGTCTACAAATCAAGGATCCTCTGGTTTTCTTTGATTTTCTGCATCAAGATCTCTTTGCAACATTTACCAAGCCAAATCTCCGGCTTGTAGGTTGGTGGATCTAACTAATTTTATCGTTTCGCGCATTTTCGTATCGCTCACAATGTAGTCGATAATTGTTGTGTGTGATTTGGTTTTGCATTTGTTTAATCCATTATCCTAATGTGTTAGTTGATTCTATCACTATTTATTTGTTGTTTTCAAGTTCAATTTTCGTGCACAATTTCAGTTCCTAGCATGTGGTGGTTGGCATAAGTGATTATGTGTTGAAAACTACTTTTGAAAAGCTATTTTTGCTGTTATTTTTGCCTCTGTTATAGTGGTAACCGGTTAGCAGTTATGTTGTAACCAGTTACACAGTGCAATTTTCCCCAAAAACACGTATTTTCAAGTATGTAACCGGTTAGCACATATGCTGTAACCGGTTACCACTGTACAGAATGCCATTTTCTTGCATTTTCAAGTGTGTTTGCCATGCTTTCTTCATTTTAACTTCCATTGATTGTCATACTTGATTTTATGGATGTTTTTAATGTCATTTCACTCTGGTTGAAGCATGTTCATGAACTTTCGATGCACATTTTCGATTATTCATTTGTTTCATGTTCTTAGCTTTGTATGAACATATCAATTCTTGCACTATCTTTGTTCACATGATGCATGATTTTGTGTGGCATTTTGATGATCATTTGGCACTGTTTTGCACCTTCCATTTCAGATTTGCATTAAGTTTATTCTTCATGGATAAACTTAATCTTGTATAATCAATAATTCACTCCTTTTTGCTTTAATGACTTTTCATCCTCTTTGGAAAGTTGTTAGCATGTTTATCCCTTGATTAATTGATCGAAACTTTGTTTCGATTAATCGATCTTCCCTTTTCCTCTCTTTAGGCCTCCTTTAGAGCTTTCTCTCTAATTCCCCCCCGTGGAGTTGGAGTTTCGCGTTGCGCCTTGCATCGGAGCACTGTACAAATTGACGCCGTTATGCTTTCTGTTTCTCTATGCAGGAGCACTGTACAACATTTGAGCGGTTGCGCTGTCCGTTTCACTTTCCACACTATATTTTGGATGCTAGAGAAGGAATGAGGATGGAGTTTTTCTACCCTCATTCTGGCTATTTTTTTGGTAAGGGCGTCTTGTCCTCTCCTCGAGAATAGTCACCTCTATCCTCAAGCTATAGTGTTTCTCATTCCCCTATCGAGTCGATCCTAGATCACTTTTCTCTCTTTGCAATCTCTTTCATCCTTGAATTTCAATCTCTCCTTTTGATCAACCACCATCCTGTCTTGGTTCAGATCGTTTTTCTTGCGCTAGCAATCTCTCTTTGTTTCTTTACTCCTTTCTTCTTGTAATCAATCATTGCTTTTTGATTCCCCTGAAGAGTTTCAATTCTCTCTCTTTGGTCCAACACAGTTTTCCTGTCACGACCATTTTTCCCCAGGAGTTCGCAACCTTCTCTTGGTTCTTCTCCTTTCTTGGGTTAATCACCTTCTCTTGGTTAATCACCCTTTTCTTCAGTTAATCACAGTCTGCCTGTTAATCACTGAGCACCCTTTGGGTTAATCACCTTCTCTTGGTTAATCACCCTTTGCTTCAGTTAATCACAGTCCATCTGTTAATCACTGAGCACCCCTTGGGTTAATCACCTTCTCTTAGTTAATCACCCTTTGCTTCAGTTAATCACAGTCCGTCTGTTAATCACTGAGCACCCCTTGGGTTAATCACCTTCTCTTGGTTAATCATCCTTTTCTTCAGTTAACCACAGTCCGTCTGTTAAAATACTGAACCCTTTCGAGTTAATCACCTTCTCTTGGTTAATCACTCGCTTTTCTCTTCGGTTGGTCACAGTCCGTCTGTAAACACCGAATCCCCCGCAGTTGGCAACCTCCTCTTGGTTCGAATACTTGCACCCTTGGGTCAGTAATCTTTCTTTGGTTCAAATACCCTTTCTTCGGTTGAGTACTGTTTGTTCAGTCAGTTTACCGAACCCCTTTGGGTCACGACCTTTGCTAGGTCCTACACCCGTCCTTTGGGTCACGACCTTTGATCGGTCCTACACCCGTGCTTCTGGTTAATCACAGTTTCCTCTGTTAAAACCATTGCTTCTCTATTCCCACAGAGTTGCAGTCCTTTCTTTCCTCGGTTAACCACTATTCATCAGTTAATATACCAAGGCCCCTTCAGAGTCAAACACCTTCTCTCGGTTCAGCACTCTCTCTCTCTAGGTTGGTCACAGTCCGTCTGTTGACACCAGCTTCTTTTCCCTGCCAGTGTCCTATTCTCTTTCTTCGGTAAACCACTGCCAGCCAGTTAATATACTGAATCTCCTTCTTCTCTTGGTTTTGACACCATCCTTCTTTTTCGGATCCCCAGCGGAGTCCTTTCTATTCCCCTTGCTCTTACTTTCTTGGTTTCGACTCCAATTCTATTTGTTATCCCCAGCGGAGTTTCTTTCATTTTTGGTTTTGACACCATTCTTTTCCTATTCTTTTGTGCAAACGCTCTTACTGCGGGGTCTTTCCCAGTAGAGTTTTTTTCTTTCACTCTTGCTCTTGGTTTTGACACCACTTCTTTCGTCTCCTTGTTTCTTTCTTGTTTTCCTTTTCCGTTCAGTTCCCCGAACTACGGAAGCTCTGATTCTGCATTCTTCTGAATGTCAGATACGTAGGCACGAGACGCAATGTCTTGGCGAGCACACTTCCACCTTTCTTCCGTCTTCCTCCTTTCTTTTCCTTTTCTTCGTCCCCTGGTTCCAAGAACTACGGCACTCTGACTTCCTCATTGCACTATGAGGGTACATAGGCACGAGGACCTCAATCCTCCGCGAGCACTTTCCTTCTTTTATTTCTTTTTCCCCTCTCTCTCTCCTTCTTTTAGCTAGAAGCCTTTAGATAGATAACCCATCTAAGCCTAGAAGCAAGCGAAATGGTTCCCGTCGAGTACGACGGATGCGTTAGGTGTTAATACCTTCCTTTTACATAACCAACCCCTCGTTCCCGTTTCTCTTCCTCTTGGGTTTTATCGATATTTTCCCTGTCCTTTGGGACTAAATAAAGTTCAGTGGAGACTCTATTGTATCTTTGAGTGTGCGATTCACTCAGGTAGAAACCGGCCATCTTCAGCTGGCGACTCTGGTGGCGACTCTGTTGTGTCTTTGAGTGTGCGATTCACTCAGGTAGAAACTAGCCATCTTCAGCTGGCGACTCTGCTGGGGACAGATTGACCTCTTGTTGGTCCATCCCTTGAGGGGTCTCGCCTAGTTTTGTTTCCTTTCTTGCTTATTTTGGTGTTTATCTTCTGCGCTTTACTAGTTTTATCTTTACGCTTTATTCGCTTTATGTTTATTTATTGCATTTCTTTACTGCTTTGAATATTCATATGCTGCATATTCTGGACATCTGCTATTTTCTCTGCTGTTGCCGGTTGGGGTTGTTACTTGAGAGATAAGCCCAATACACAGGCTTGAGTATACACCTAGGATTAGAGTGGAAAGTAGTGGGACCTACATGCCATCTTGGTGCATTTGGTGTTCACGAAATTCACATCCAGACCAGGTTTTCTTGGGAGATGCTCTGACGTGCGTGTCTTGTGCATTTCAGGGTGTTGATCTAGAGAGTTGTCGACTCTGGCGACCAGTCCCGAGGACTCAGATGAGGCACTCCTCCCAAGGAGCGATAATGGCAGACCAGAAATGGCAAACCCATTACGCTTCTTGCTCCGAGGACCCAAAGCTGGGAACTTTCCATAGGGTGACCTTTTTTGGGGGAATCAGTGGACGACCTCTTTGTTTGGCGATAGTATTGTACCCCAAGGGATGAATGTACTATTGCTTCTCAAATCGAGAATCCGAAACTGAGAATCCCACTTTCTAGGAACTACCTGTGAGGGGGATATTGGGTTTTTCTGAAGGGAACCAAGACTTTTCCGACCTTTGTTTTCTCATTGCTTCAGATCTCGCACCGACACAACATTACCTTTGTGGATGTTCAGATTTGATTACTCAGACTATGCTGGCTTGTTGATTCTGATGTTGCATATCATCTCATCATGTCAAATTAATTTTTGCATAAACATTTTAAAACTTTATTTTTGCATAAATTGCATTCATTCATGCCCACATATGCACGTCCCTTCATCCGAAACTGTTGCTCATCCTTGTCCGCATTCCTTGTAGCAAGACGACGACTCGACATCGGTATTTTACTCGCTCAAACAAATCCAGAATCATTGCTGACTTTGAAGCTGAGAACGCTGCTTACAAGGAAACTCTGGCACAATTCCAAGGTCGGATGGATCAGTTTCAGACGAACATGGATGTCATTATGGAGCTCCTTCGTACTTAGAGGGATACTGTTGTTGCTGCCACTATTGTTACAACCACTACTGATGCAACTTTTGTCACTCCTATTGTGACTGTTCCTCCTATTGTTACGGCTACTCTTGTTGTTGTTGTTCCTTCTCCTGCTAGAGTTGAATTACCAATTGAGCCTGTGAATCAGCTTACTGTTCAGCCTAGTTTGAAACAGATGCCCGCTGGTTTCCCTTGGGGAATGCCTCCGAATTACACTCCTCAGCTTGCAAATAATGGTAGTGCCTTCATGCCATATCAGCCTTTTGTTGTACCCATGCCTAATGGGAATGCTGCCGCCTATCCATGGGTCATGCCTACTCCAGTCCCGCCTCCAGTGGTGAATGATGATCCTGAGAATCTTCAGGCTCAAACTCATCAAACTGCCAGATTGGTTGACACTAAAACTCCTGATGAAGAAGAGCATGTGTATAGAGGTCCTCCTATTCATGTTCCGGTTTTGTCTCAAGTTGCTCAAACTGCTGTTCCGAATATTCATCCTGGGATGTTCTATCCTGGGGCATCGTCCTCAGCTGCTGGGGTACCTCCTCCAAATTATCTGTATGGTGTTCCGATGGGTCAGAATGCTGGTCAGATGGTTAATCCTGGTTTGGTGTATCCTTCTCAGTTTGCTACTCCGCAAGTAAATGCTCATGCCGCTTCTCAGCTGCCAAATCCTTAGATTCTTGTCAGGCCCACTAATCAGAGTAGATCTGTTGACTACACGTTGTTGGAAGATCGTATCATAGCTATTGAAGGGTTCTATGCTTTTGGCATGGAAGCCAAAGATTTGTGTTTGGTTCCAAATGTTGTGCTGCCGCAGAAATTCAAAATACCTGATTTGCCAAAGTATAAAGGTTTGAGCTGCCCGCGTAGTCACATCACTATGTACTGCAGGAAGATGGCATCCCATATTGATAATGATGATTTGCTAGTTCATTGTTTTCAAGATAGTTTGTCTGGTGCTTCATTGGATTGGTACATGGGCTTGGAGCGCAGAAAAATCCGTACTTGGAGAGATTTGTCTGAAGCGTTCGCGAGACAATACAAATATAACCTTGATCTGGCACCAACTAGATTGCAATTGCATAATCAATCACAGCACTCAGCTGAAACATTCAAGGAGTATGCACAAAGATGGCGTGAGATGGCATCTCGTGTGCGACCTGCTCTCTCTGATAATGAGTTGGTTGACATCTTTATGGGTACATTGCAAGGGTCCTACTACGAGAAAATGGTGGGTAGTTCTTCATCAAACTTCACTGATGTTATGACTATTGGTGAACGGATTGAGAATGGTTTGAAGACTGGAAAGATTCCTGGAACTGTTTCCCAGCAGCCGGCCACTAGGAAGTCTCAAAACAGTTATTCCAAGAAAAAGGAAGGTGAAGCCAACGCTGTGACAGCTCAAGTTTCTCCTCAGTATCAAGCTCCCATGGCTCCCTTGCCGTACTATCCGTATCCATACATTGCTGCTGCACAGTACCAACAACCTCCATATCAATATCATCCGTAACAACCAGTTCAGAATCAGCAACAGAATTAACAGAACAACAAGAATCAGCAGAATCAAAACTGTCAGAACAACAACAATCAAGGAAACCGTAAGCGCCTGAATTTCGACAGAATTCCGATGTCATACACTTAATTATTTCCTTATCTGGTTCACCAAGGGGCAATTGTCCCCAAGCAGATTGCGCCTGCAATTCCTCCATTCGGCCCGAAGCATAACCCAAATGCATCTTGTGCTTATCATGCTGGATACATAAGACATGCAACGGAGGATTGCTTTGTTTTCAAAACCAAGGTTCAGGAACTCATTGATAAGAAAGTTCTGACTTTACTGAGGAAGGACCCAACATTCAGAGTAATCAGTTGCCGAATCACGGTGGACATGCGGTTAACATGATTGAGGATAGTCTGAAGGCTGAATTAATCATGGATGTTGACGAAGTAAAGACTCCGATGTTTGTGGTTTTCAAAAAATTGAAGGAACACGGGCTGTTGAAAGGGTTGCATGGTAAGTGTCAGATTTGTGACGATAATCCCAACCAGTGTCGAAGGCTGAAGGGTTGTGTCCAGATTCTGAAGAACCATGGTGAAGTGCAATTTGCCAGATCTAAACCTGTCGAGGAAGTTGCTGCTATTGAGCCGTTCACCATCGTCTATAGGAAGGTTCCTGTGGAATCCCCTAAATAGAAGAAGGTGCAACCCATCATTGTTTGCCCGCCAAAGCCGTTTCCGTATCAGAATTCTAAAGAGGTACCGTGGAAGTATGGGTCTTCTGTGTTTTCTGGAGGTCAAGAGATAAGGTTCGCCGAATCAGAGATCATGAATGTTACAGCTGGTGGAGGTATGACTCGTAGTGGACGAGTGTTTACTCTAAAGGTCACTACAAAGCCTGTTCAAGTTCCAATTGTTGTATCTCCCAAGGAGACACCTGCATTCGCAACCCCTGTGGTTTAACCAGGGGCGTCTACTGTCGTTCCAGTACCGATTATTCCGTTTGAGAATGTTTCAAAGAGCAAAGAGACCCTTGATGATCAAGAGTTCCTTAAGCTGATCAAGAAAAGTGACTTTAAAATTGTGGATCAGCTGGGTCAGACTCCCTCGAGGATCTCAATTTTGTCCTTACTTATGAGTTCGCCTGCGCACAGATCAGCTTTGTTGAAAGTGTTGAACAGCGCCCACGTTATGCAAGATATATCCGTCGTCAAATTCGATGATGTAGTGGCCAATATAACTGCAAGTCGGTATTTGGGTTTTAATGAATCAGAAATACCTTCTGAAGGAACTGCCCATAATAAAGCACTGCACATATCTGTAACCTGCACAGACATCCTGTTATCTCGTGTTCTAGTGGATACTGGTTCTTCTCTCAATGTGATGCCTAAGGGCACATTGAGTCAATTACCAGTGGAAGGAATCGAGATGAGACCAAGTGCCTTAGTTGTCAGAGCCTTTGACGGTTCTCGAAGACAGGTCATTGGAGAAGTGGACTTACCCATCAACATTGGGTCGCATCTGTTTACCATTACTTTCTAAGTGATGGATATCAATCCAGCGTACAGTTGCCTACTGGGTCGTCCGTGGATCCACGTTGTAGGGGCAGTTACCTCCACTTTACATCAGAAGTTGAAATTCATGTTTGACGATCAGCTTTTCATTGTTTGTGGTGAAGAAGATTTGATTGTAAGCGAGTTATCATCTTTTCGATACGTCGAGACCGAAGAAGGCATAGCTGAGGTGCCGTTGCAGTGTCTCGAGTTCGAAGATGTCAGCTCTGTTTCAACTAGTCAAAGTAGATCACCACGTTTAACTTTAGCGTCTGCTAAGAGTGCTAAAGAGACCATCGATAGAGGTGTCTTGCCAGGCTGGGGGCACGTGATTGATGTGGTTGAAAAGCATAAACGTTTTGGAGTGGGTTATCATCATGGTCGTCAATCTGGTTCCTCTGATCAGAAGCAAAGCAACTTTGTCAAGTTCCACAGCGCGGGTTTCCAGCAAGGTGACATCGTGGCAGCTGCTGATGATGCTAGTCCCAGTAATCAGATTTCAAGCTTTGTACGCAAATGTCTGCCGGGTTTCAAGCTCAACAATTAGACATCTACCGTGATTCCTGTGGTTTTCCCATATAACATGTAATGCATTTTGCTTTCTCATTCCCTCGTCCTCGCCCGAGACGAGTGGATAGCTTGTAAAAGGCCTCACGCTTTTGCAATATTATGTGATCAATAAATAAAAGTTTTTGCATTCAAAATCATGCTTTATTTTCTTTCTTTATTTTACTTTTCACAAAACAAATGGCAAAAGTTTCTTTTCTTTTTCACTTTTTAAATAGCTCATTCTAAACATATTCATAAACATGCAGAACTAATAAAAGCATTGATAACAACATGGCAAACATCCATTGTAATTCTGGAATTCCAATTAACCAAGCCGAAGAAGATGGTAAGGAAGATTGTGAATTACCGGCTGAACTGGAAAGGCTCCTTGAGCACGAACGTAGAGAGATTCAGCCACACAAGGAGCCAGTAGAATTTGTCGATCTTGGCACTGATGAGATCAGAAGAGAAGTCAAGGTTGGCGCATCCCTCACAAAGCATGTACACTCCGAGTTGGTCGAGTTGTTGAAAGAGTATGTTGATATCTTTGCCTGGTCCTATCAAGATATGCCTGGGTTAGATACCAACATCGTTGAGCATCACTTGCCACTCAAGCCCGTATGTCCTCCTGTCAAGCAGAAGCTCAGGAAGACTAGACCCGACATGGCACTCAAAATCAGAGAAGAGGTAAAGAAGTAGCTTGACGCTGGGTTCCTAGCCACTTCTGAATATCCTGAATGGATTGCCAACATTGTCCCGGTTCCCAAGAAAGACGGCAAAGTCAGAATGTGTGTGGATTATCGAGATCTCAACAAGGCAAGCCCGAAGGATGATTTTCCTTTGCCTCATATTGATGTCTTGGTAGACAACACAGCGCAGTTCTCTGTCTTTTCCTTCATGGACGGTTTTTCAGGATATAATCAGATCAAGATGTCCCCAACTGATATGGAGAAGACTACTTTCATCACGCCATGGGGTACATATTGCTACAAAGTCATGCCATTCGGTCTAAAGAATGCAGGGGCAACATACCAGCGTGCCATGACAACCCTCTTTCAAGATATGATTCATAAAGAGATTGAGGTTTACATGGACGATATGATCGCCAAGTCCAGAACTGAGGATGATCACTTGGTTCATCAGAAGAAGCTGTTTGACAGACTCCGGAAGTTTAGACTGCAGTTGAATCCTGCGAAGTGCGCCTTCGGAGTTCGATCTGGTAAACTGTTGGGCTTTATTGTAAGTCAGAAGGGCATTGAAGTTGATCCTGATAAGGTTCGGGCAATTCAGAACATGCCGCCTCCCAAAACAGAAAAAGAAGTCCGTGGCTTTCTGGGCAGACTCAATTACATTTCAAGGTTCATCTCCCATTTGACGGCTACCTGTGAACCAATGTTCAAATTACTAAGAAAAAATCAATCGGTTGAATGGAATAATGATTGTCAGGAAGCATTTGACAAAATAAAACAATACTTGTAAGAACCACCAATTTTAGTACCACCGGTTCCTGGTAGGCCTTTAATCATGTATCTCACTGTTCTCGATGAATCAATGGGATTTGTATTGGGTCAGCATGACGACACTGGCAGAAAAGAACATGCAATATACTATCTGAGCAAGAAGTTCACTGATTGTGAGACCAGATACTCACTCTTGGAGAAAACTTGTTGTGCTCTGGTCTGGGCTGCTCGACGCCTACGACAATACATGATTTGCCATACTACTTTATTGATATCCAAAATGGATCCAATAAAGTACATATTTGAAAAGCCTGCTGTCTCTGGAAGGATTGCTCGGTGGCAGATGCTGTTAACTGAGTATGATATCCAACATGTTACCCAGAAGGCAATAAAAGGGAGCGTCTTGTCTGACTACCTTGCTCATCAACCTATAGAGGGTTATCAACAGATGAAGTTTGACTTTCCCGATGAGGATGTTCTATTTATCAGAGATTATGAGACTCCAGACCCTGATATAGGACCCGAACCAAGGGCGCGATGGACGCTCATATTCGACGGTGCCTCCAATTCTAAAGGTCGTGGAATCGGTGCTATCCTCATCTCTCCAACAGGTTTTCACCTTCCCTTCGCTGCCAGATTATGCTTTGCATGCACCAACAATATGGCTGAATACGAAGCATGTATCTATGGTATTGAAGCGGCTATTGACATGAGAATCAAGATTCTTGAGGTCTATGGAGATTCTGCCTTGGTCATCAGTCAAGTCAGAGGGAACTTTGTGACTCGGGATTCCAAGCTGGTTCCGTACTAACAACACATAGCGAAGTTGATTCCTTACTATGATGAGATCACTTTTCATCATATTCCCAGAGAGGAAAATCAACTAGTTGATGCTCTTGCCACTCTAGCATCCATATTCAAGGTCAAGTGGAAGAATGAAGCTCCTCATATCCGCATTGATCACTTGAACGAACCAGCACACTGTTTAGCAATCGATGATGAGTCTGATGACAAGCCTTGGTTCTACGACATTAAAAGATATCTGGAAAAACAGGAATATCCTGAGGGTATCACCATCACTGACAAGAAAGCTCTTAGGCGGCTTTGCGCCAAATTCTTCTTATGTGGTGGTATACTGTACAAGAGGAATTATGACTTCGTGTTGCTCAGATGCGTGGATAGACACGAGGCACACACGATCATAAGGTCCATACATGAGGGATGCGAGGGTGTACATGCTAAAGGTCCTGTTATGGCCAAGAAGATCCTTCGGGCTGGGTATTACTGGACA
Source organism: Lathyrus tuberosus (assembly GCA_022829125.1). NCBI lineage: Eukaryota > Viridiplantae > Streptophyta > Magnoliopsida > Fabales > Fabaceae > Lathyrus > Lathyrus tuberosus. Next base: position 13,188,271 of record JALAZF010000142.1, on the reverse strand, counting down.
ACAATGGAAGTAGATTGTTACAACTTTGCCAAAAGTTGTCCCAAGTGCCAAATCTACGGAGATAAGATCCATGTGCCTCCAACTCCATTGAATGTCTTGACGACACCTTGGCCATTCTCCATGTGGGGTATAGATATGATTGGAATGATTAAGCCGAAGGCTTCCAACGGTCATCGATTCATTCTAGTTGTTATCGACTACTTCACCAAGTGGGTTGAAGCTGCTTCTTATGCAAACGTTACACGACAAGTGGTTGCTAGATTCATCAAGAAAGAGATAATTTGTCGCTATGGCATTCCTAGCAACATTATCATGGACAACGCAAGCAACCTAAACAACAATATGATGAAGGAGTTGTGTCAAGAATTTAAGATCGAGCACCACAACTCTTCACCATATCGGCCCAAGATGAATGGCGCCGTCGAAGCAGCAAACAAAAATATCAAGAGGATTGTCCAGAAAATGGTCAAGACTTACAAGGACTGGCATGAAATGCTTCCTTTTGCACTGCATGGCTATAGAACTTCAGTTTGCACTTCCACTGGGGCAACTTCGTACTCACTTGTGTATGGTGTGGAGGCTGTTCTACCCATCGAAGTCGAAATTCCTTCACTCAGAGTCATCATGGAAGCAGGCCTTGATGAAGCCGAATGGGTTCAGTCCAGATACGATCAGCTGAATCCCATTGAAGAGAAGCGTCTTGCAGCCGTTTGTCATGGTCAATTGTATCAGAGACGTCTCAAACGAGCTTTTGACAAGAAAGTTCTTCCCCGAACATTCTGTGAAGGCGAACTCGTGCTCAAGAGATATTCACCTGTTCACTCAGATCCACGAGGCAAGTGGACTCCCAATTACGAAGAACCTTTTGTTGTCAAGAAGGCCTTCTCAGGCGGAGCCCTGATCCTCACCACAATGGATGGGGAGGAGTTGCCATCGCCCGTGAACTCCGATACAGTCACAAAATATTATGCCTGAAAAAAATGGATAAAAGTCCGCTAGATTGACATCCGCAAGGACAATCTAGGCAAAAATGGACAACCTGATGGACCGAAAAAAAAGAGATGTCCATGCAAAAGTTAGGGACAATGGAAAAAAAACAATAATAGCTCGCTAAGTTGAAAACCCGAAAGGGCGACTTAGGCAAAAATGGGCATCCCGGTGGACGAAAAAAAATAGAGAAAACATGTCCAGGAAAAAATTAGGGATAAAGGCATTGATTGTGAACACTTGAGCCTCTCTTCCTCACGGCTAGACCTCAGAAGGTAACAGAGCAGTCCAATCATCATCAACTGGGGCAAGGCGTTGGAACCTAGACTTACTATGGATGGTAGCCAATGTTGTAATCAATGCAAAGCATGATTTCCCTTTGCCATTTACATTTGTTTTTCAATGTTATTGCAAACTTCCTCATCAAGGATTTTTGCATCCTTGTACACACTTTATGTACAAAAATTTTAATTCAATAAAATGCATTCTTTGTTATCTCAATTTGTTTTCATTCCAGTATTTTGTTTGCAAAATAAACAATTATTTGTGATCACATAATACTAAAAAACGTTGAGAACAATAAAAAGCTAAATCCACCGAGAAAGCATTATGCATTGCATATGTTACTAGTAACTCCTGCAGGGTGATCGGTGATATCCATTGGTAAGCCTAACGCCTGGCCGGCAATGTTTTGATTCGGTGAAGATGTTGTTGTTTCCTCAGCAGAGTCATCATTCTCCCGCAAGTTGCCAAGGTGTTCCCCAGCAAAGACGCTTTGTTCTTTCTTCCCCAGCAAGGGTTGTGCATCATCTCCAAATGATTAGGAGCTATCTGTCACCAGCAACAGTGGTTTCTCCTCAGCTGAGTCAACATGATTCGGGAAACTTCTTTTCCCTACGCATAGCCAGTCTTGGTAGGAAGGATTAATTTAATTCATTCCTCGGCAGGATCATCATCCTTTGTGAACTTTCTTCCCCAACAGAGATTGTCTTCATCTGCGGATCCTCTTCCCGACCGAGGGTGTCGAGGTCGTTTTGCTACGATTTCTGCCTAACCTTCTCACCGTGCCTCATCTTGAGCCTTTGCATTGCATGATATCAAGCATCATGTGGAAACGTATACATGGCATATGCATCAATCATACTCTCTCTCCTTTTGCCTGACTTATCTCCCAGCAGATTTTCAGCCAAACCTTGCACTTACCTATTCTACCTTGCACCGCTCTGTTTGTCGCCGTCGGCCAAATTCTCGAGCTACTCTTTTATTTAATCCCCTTTTACCTCGAATCATCGAAAAGCTGGCGCAATTCGTACATTCAGGTCCAAGAGGATTAAATAGGGGCAGCTGTCGTAACCCGAATTTGACCTCTCTCTTTTGCCTTTTGTATAAGCATGCGCATTCGCATCGTCAGCATACGCATTCGCACTTTTCTTTGTGTGTTTCTTGTTGCAGGATCTGCAGGTTTTCCAAGCCCGATTAATCGCATCCTCTCAAGATTATTTCATCACCAAAACAAGCTCAAAATAAAGGTTTCCATGTTTATTTATCAAGACAAGAGTTGGAAAATCAATAACGGGACTTCAGCAACATTTTCCAAGCAAATTTGGGGAAATTTAGCTGAAGTAAACGGTTACAGCATAACTGATAACCGGTTACACAGTGTATTTCTCACCAAAAAACTACAATTTTCAAGCAAGTAACCGGTTAGCAGATATGCTGTAACCGGTTACTCTGTACAAAGTTGCAGATTCTGCTGCATTTTTGGGACAGCAGCTATGCACTCTCTTTGGTCTTTGTTTCTACATTATTCTAGCAGCATGTGGAACATTCTAGACAATTCAAGACCATTCAAGACATTTCCCTTACATTTATTCAATGCATCACTTTAAATTAAGAGCACCACGTTACTTAATTTACAAACATGTCAACCTTTGGATGTGGAAGCTTGCATTGGGATTGTTACCGAGTTGATCCTAACTAACCGAGTTAACCGCCTTGACTCAGTGAGTCAAGTGTAACTAACTCCAACCCTAACTCCAAACCTCCCAAAGCTAAGTCCAAACCAAAGTCCAAAGTTATCACACTCCAAACCAAAAGTCTATATAAACAAAGCCTCACTTATTTCACAAACCCTCCACAATCATTCACACAAATCCACACTTTCTTCACTCTCAATTCTCTCATTCTCCTCGGCATTTTTTTGCAACTTCTACATCTTCATCTTAATTCACATCCCAAAACCTCACCAAAAGCTCTTATTCTTGAAGGATAATCACTTTTCACATTGAAAGTGATTAATTCTTGAGCTTAACCTCCATCATTTGGCATTCTTTGGTTAGATTTCTAGAATTACATCTTATTCTACTTCAATCCAAGAGTTCTACAACTTTCAATTTGGTGCATGTTCGATTTCGGTGCATTTTCACATTTTTTTATCGGTTTCGACGCATTTCGTCTACAAATCAAGGATCCTCTGGTTTTCTTTGATTTTCTGCATCAAGATCTCTTTGCAACATTTACCAAGCCAAATCTCCGGCTTGTAGGTTGGTGGATCTAACTAATTTTATCGTTTCGCGCATTTTCGTATCGCTCGCAATGTAGTCGATAATTGTTGTGTGTGATTTGGTTTTGCATTTGTTTGATCCATGATCCTAATGTGTTAGTTGATTCTATCACTGTTTATTTGTTGTTTTCAAGTTCAATTTTCGTGCACAATTTCAGTTCCTAGCATGTGGTGGTTGGCATAAGTGATTATGTGTTGAAAACTACTTTTGAAAAGCTGTTTTTACTGTTATTTTTGCCTCTGTTACAGTGGTAACCGGTTAGCAGTTATGCTGTAACCGGTTACACAGTGCAACTTTCCCCAAAAACACGTATTTCCAAGCATGTAACCGGTTAGCACATATGCTGTAACCGGTTACCACTGTACAGAATGCTATTTTCTTGCATTTTCAAGTGTGTTCGCCATGCTTTCTTCATTTTAACTTCCATTGATTGTCATACTTGATTTTATGGATGTTTTTAATCTCATTTCACTTCTGGTTGAAGCATGTTCATGAACTTTCGATGCACATTTTCGATTATTCATTTGTTTCATGTTCTTAGCATTGTATGAACATAGCAATTCTTGCACTATCTTTGTTCACATGATGCATGATTTTGTGTGGCATTTTGATGATCATTTGGCACTGTTTTGTACCTTCCATTTCAGATTTGCATTAAGTTTATTCTTCATGGATAAACTTAATCTTGTATAATCAATAATTCACTCCTTTTTGCTTTAATTACTTTTCATTCTCTTTGGAAAGATGTTAGCATGTTTATCCCTTGATTAGTTGATCGAAACTTTGTTTCGATTAATCGATATTCCCTTTTCCTCTCTTTAGGCCTCTTTTAGAGCTTTCTCTCTCATCCCCCCCTGTGGAGTTGGAGTTTCGCGCTGCGCCTTGCATCGGAGCACTGTATAAATTGACGTTGTTATGCTGTTTGTTTCTCTATGCAGGAGCACTGTACAACATTGGAGCGGCTGCGCTGTCCGTTTCACTTTCCACACTATATTTTGGGTGCTAGAGAAGGAATGAGGATGGAGTTTTTCTACCCTCATTCTGGCTATTTCTTTGGTAAGGGCGTCTTGTCCTCTCCTCGAGAATAGTCACCTCTATCCTCCAGCTATAGTGTTTCTCATTCCCATATCGAGTCGATCCTTGATCACTTTTCTCTCTTTGCAATCTCTTTCATCCTTTATCACTTGTGATCTTTTCAATCTCTCCTTTTGATCAACCACCATCCTGTCTAGGTTAAGATCATTTTTCTTGTGCTAGCAATCTCTCTTTGTTTCATTACTCCTTTCTTCTTGTAATCAATCATTGCTTTTTGATTCCCCTGAAGAGTTTCAATTCTCTCTCTTTGGTCCAACACAGTTTTCCTGTCATGACCATTTTTCCCCAGGAGTTCGCAACCTTTTCTTGGTTCTTCTCCTTTCTTGGGTTAATCACCTTCTCTTAGTTAATCACCCTTTTCTTCAGTTAATCACAATCCGCCTGTTAATCACTGAGCACCCCTTGGGTTAATCACCTTCTCTTGGTTAATCACCCTTTGCTTCAGTTAATCACAGTCCGTCTATTAATCACTGAGCATCCCTTGGGTTAATCACCTTATCTTGGTTAATCACCCTTTGCTTCAGTTATTCACAGTCCGTCTGTTAATCACTGAGCACCCCTTGGGTTAATAACCTTCTCTTGGTTAATCACCTTTTTCTTCAGTTAACCACAGTCCTTCTATTAAAATACTGAACCCTTTCGAGTTAATCACCTTCTCTTGGTTAATCACTCGCTTTTCTCTTCGGTTGGTCACAGTCCGTCTGTAAACACCGAATCCCCCGCAGTTGGCAACCTCCTCTTAGTTCGAATACTTGTACCCTTGGGTTAGTAATCTTTCTTTGGTTCAAATACCCTTTCTTTGGTTGAGTACTGTTTGTTCAGTCAGTTTACTGAACCCCTTTGGGTCACGACCTTTGCTCGGTCCTACACCCGTCCTTTGGGTCACGACCTTTGATCGGTCCTACACCTGTACTTCTGGTTAATCACAGTTTCCTCTGTTAAAACCATTGCTTCTCTATTCCCACAAAGTTGCAGTCCTTTCTTTCCTCGGTTAACCACTATTCATCAGTTAATATACCGAGGCCCCTTCAGAGTCAAACACCTTCTCTCGATTCAACACTCTCTCTCTTGGTTGGTCACAGTTCATCTGTTGACACCAGCTTCTTTTCCCCGCCAGGGCCCTATTCTCTTTCTTCGGTTAACCACTGCCAGCCAGTTAATATACTGAATCTCCTTCTTCTTTTGGTTTTGACGCCATCCTTCTTTTTCGGATCCCCAGCGGAGTCCTTTCTATTCCCCTTGCTCTTACTTTCTTGGTTTCGATACCAATTCTATTTGTTATCCCCAGCGGAGTTTCTTTCATTTTTGGTTTTGACACCATTCTTTTCCTATTCATTTGTGCAAATGCTCTTACTGCGGGGTCTTTCCCAATAGAGTTTTTTTTCTTTCACTCTTGCTCTTGGTTTTGACACCACTTCTTTCGTCTCCTTGTTTCTTTCTTGTTTTCCTTTTCCGTTCAGTTCCCCGAACTACGGAAGCTCTGATTCTGCATTCTTCTGAATGTCAGATACGTAGGCACGAGACGTAATGTCTTGGCGAGCACACTTCCACCTTTCTTCCGTCTTCCTCCTTTCTTTTCCTTTTCTTTGTCCCCTAGTTCCAAGAACTACGACGCTCTGACTTCCTCATTGCACTATGAGGGTATGTAGGCACGAGGACCTCAATCCTCCGCGAGCACTTTCCTTCTTTTCTTTCTTTTTCCCCCCTCTATCTCCTTCTTTTAGCTAGAAGCCTTTAGATAGATAACCTATCCAAGCCTAGAAGCAAGCGAAATGGTTATCGTCGAGTACGACGGATGCATTAGGTGCTAATACCTTCCTTTCGCATAACCGACCCCCGTTCCCGTTTTCTTCCCCTTGGGTTTTATCGATATTTTCCCTATCCTTTGGGACTAAATAAAGTTCGGTGGTGACTCTGTTGTATCTTTGAGTGTGCGATTCACTCGGGTAGAAACCAGTCATCTTCAGCTGGCAACTCTGGTGGCGACTCTGTTGTATCTTTGAGTGTGCGATTCACTCAGGTAGAAACCAGCCATCTTCATTGATTTTAAAAAATGTGTGTGTTTTCCTCTGATTTGTGAACACAAAAAGGGAATATCGGCAGTTACTCCAAGAATGAAAAAATCTCGAAATGTTGAACTACATTGTTCTCTACAACAGTGTGTTCTTTTGATCTGTCTTGCAAGTATCTCCAATGATGGGTTTTACTCCAAATAGCTATGACATGTTGGGTGTGTGACTCGGGGTTTCCCAGTTGATTTCTTTTGAACCTAGTATTCCCCAGTGAAGTACTGAGCCTGAAACCCCAACTAAGCTTTGATTCAAGGATCCCATTTTCTCCAGCTGAAGGTGTTTCTTTTCGCCAGCTGAATACTGAATTTACTTTATTGATAAGTGCAAATTGTACCTATTTTTGTATATAAGTTTTGTTGCACTTATCGTTACTTTGTGTTAATATTGGTTGAATAAACCCCACTTTATGTGTAAATACGTTTACTTTACATTTTCGTGTGTATTTTGCATTTTCTCGTATATATCATTGAGTTTAATTGATTTTATCTCATTTTTGTAGGTATTTAAGCAATGGGATTTTGCCATTGTTGTATAGAGCATTGAATAAGCTTTCCAACGCTTCGAACCGGGCGAAAAACAGAATTACGGTTCAAAAGTTATGAAGAAAGCAAGCTTTGGATTTTCAAGCATGCTACGAGCGCGCTCCTAGCCCAAGGGAGGAGCAAATTCCAGCGAGTAGCGCGCTTAGCGCGCTCCGAGCCTGCTTAGTGTGCTTTTAAGGTGGTTTAACATTAATAAGAGCGCGCTTAGCGCCCAAAACCGCACTTAGTGTAACACCTCTCTACCCCACATATCATTTTAGAAAAACACTTAATATTATCAGAGTAAAAATTAGCAAGAAAGGTGCCACATATATTTAAACAACATTCAAAATCATTGTCCTGTCCCGTAACACGAGTTATTCATTCTTCATTAACATAAATTGGCAACTACACAACGAAATCAAACTTTTTAATTCAGGTCAATAAAATACTTCATGGATAAAAGTATCCGATTCAAAATGACATCAACAATATGAAAAGAAATTCCAACATAAACCAAAAAGGGGAAAACACGAGGTTCACAACTAATCCCAACCCGATGTTACATGACACGGAGCAAGACACCACTTAAAAAATGACTAAACGACAAAAGAACGCTCCAAGACTTAATCCTCCAGCACCGCAAGTCTACTCTTGGTTATCTGCAAGTTACCCACATAAGAGGCAACATTTTCAAGCAGGCAGGGTGAGAAATCACAATTCATTATAGTAATATAAGTACATGGAAAATAAATAGAATAAGCAACACAACATCATAGCATCATCAACAGAATCTTCACAACACAGTCACAATTACATCATTTATATACAATGTCAACTATAATGGAATGCAAAGAATGCATGTGGTACCGATTCAACGTGGATGGACACTAGCCATCAACCCTCCAAAAGGAGCATAACATAATCAACATATCACTTCAATCCGCACGATGGGACTGAAGCTACCAATGGACCGAAGCCCCAACATAAAATGCTATAAAATGCAATGATGCTAAATCTCCGCAATTCATCAAACATCAACGTGTGCATCATTCATTTCATATTCAACAAATATTTATCATACAATCATGTTTGATCATCTTACATCAACAACAACTCGCAACAAAAGATCGGCACAAGAAAACGTCAAGAAACCTTAAGAAAAACAACAAAACAGCAAGACAGTTGTCTGACACGGCCACCCGTGTCCTGGGACACGACCCGTGTCAGGAAACATGCGCTTAAAACACAAAACAGACAAAATACAACAAATACAGTGGTCTGACACGGTCGTCTGTGTCCTGTGACACGGCCCGTGTCAGAAGCCCTGTAGCACAAATCCAAAACATAAAAAAAATACAGCAGGAACAGTAGTCTGACACGGCCACCCGTGTCCTGTGACACGGCCCGTGTCAGGATGCGAAAACCCAAAAATTTTCAAAAGATTTTTCTGCTGCGTTTAGACTTCAAATATCCCAAAAATTCAGTTTTTCCAATACGAAAATTCGGCCAAAAGACTCACACAATACACATACATCAACACATAACATTCTATCTCATTATATTTCATCGAATCATTCATCCCTAACTCATTCTACATCATCAAACACCACAATTACCCAAAATCCACTAATACCTAATCTATTCATAACCAATCCTATAGAACTATAATAAACCATGAAAACTCCCCATACCTTAGGGAAATCAGTAGCTTTCCTCCTTCTTTAATATTCTTCAGCAACTTTCAAGTCTTAGGGTTCTTCTCCTTCTCCTCCTCTTTTCTTCTTCAGCGTTCTTCACAAAAACACGATCAGTTAGAAAAGTGATCGGTATTTTCTTCTTTAAACAAAATATCCCAGTTAATGGACTTCCACTTCTATCCTTACTCTTTTCCCTTTAAGACCACCTTGCCTTTTTTCTTAATATTTTTAAATAATGATAATAATAGTATAAATAATACACTAATTATTCATTCTATTAAATTATTTAAGAATACTCTTTTGATCCAAAATTCTCCAAAATTACCAAAACTTCGTAATTCCTTCTAAATTAAATAAATAAATGATTAATTTAGATTTTCGGGGCGTTACAACTCTCCCATACTTTAAGAATTTTCGTCCTCGAAAATTTACCTGATTCGAATACCTCGGGATAGGATTCCTTCATCTTGCTTTCCAGCTCCCAAGTCATGCTTTCTCCAGCAGCTCCTAACCAGACAACTTTCACCAACGCAATCTCCTTGCCTCTTAAAATCTTCATCTCACGTTCCGTAATTCGTACAAGCATCATTTCCATAGTAAGATTATCCCATACTTGCACATCATCCATATAAATCACATGAGACGGATCTGGAACATACTTCCGGAGTTGTGACACATGAAACACATCATGTAAATTCGACAGATTAGGCGGCAAAGCCACTCTATAAGCAACATTTCCAACTCTGTCTGAAATCTGATACGGACCAATAAAATGAGGAGTAAGCTTCTTAGACTTCAGCGCACGCCCAACACCTGTCACAGGTGTAACTCTCAAAAACACATGGTCACACCTGCTTGGAATTCTAAATCTTTTCTTCGCTTGTCATGATAACTCTTCTGCCTACTTTGGGAAGATTTCATCTTTTCTCGGATCAACTTCACCTTCTCAGTAGTCTCTCGAACAATTTTAGGTCCCAGCACTACACTTTCTCCAGATTCATGCCAACATAAAGGGGTCCTACATCTCCGACCATACAATGCTTCAAAAGGTGCCATTCCGATACTAGAATGATAACTATTATTATAAGTGAACTCTATTAACGGTAAATGAGTGTCCCAAGAACCTCTCTGCTCAAGAACACATGCTCGCAACAAATCCTCCAACGACTGAATAGTCCTCTCTGTTTGAGCATCCGTCTGAGGGTGATACGCCGAACTCAACCTCAACTTAGAACCCAACGCTTCTTGCAAACTCTTCCAAAAATCAAAAGTAAACCGCAGATCTCTATCCGACACAATACACAAAGGAACACCGTGCAGCTTCACAATTACACAAATATAAATCTCCGCCAACTTCGATACTGGAAAACTGATGTTAACAGGAATAAAATGAGCCGACTTCGTAAGCCTATCAACAATCACCCAAATCAAATCGTGTCCTCTTGAAGTGTTAGGCAATCCCGTCACAAAGTCCATTGAAATGCTATCCCATTTCCATTTTGGAACTTCTAACGGTTGCATCAACCCAGCAGGCTTCTGATGTTCAACTTTCGACTTCTGACAAGTTAAACATGTATACACAAAACGAGCTACATCACGCTTCATCCCAGGCCACCAAAACAATTTCTTCAAGTCCTGATACATCTTTGTAGCCCCCGGATGAATACTCAATTTACTTCTATGACTTTCATCAAGAATCGCCTTCTTCATCTCCGCATCATCAGGAATACAAATTCTATTACGGAATCTCAACACACCATAGGCATCTAACTTGAAATCATCATCTTCGGACTGATCGATCCCAACCATCGAATCTACCAGTTTCACGTCTAACTTCTGAGCTTCCTTGACACTGTCCAGAAAATCATTGTTAATCTTCAGCATCCCCAACATCACACTCTGCGGTGTCACTTCGCAAACTAAGCTCATATCTCTGAACTGCTCAATTAATTCTAATTCTTTAACCATCATCGCCGACATATGCAAAGTTTTCTGACTTAGGGCATCAGCCACAACATTAGCTTTACCTGGATGATAGTTCAAACCGAAATCATAATCCTTTAATAATTCCAACCATCTTCGTTGTCTCATATTCAGTTCCTTTTGATCAAATAAATATTTTAAACTCTTATGGTCACTAAACACTTCAAATCTAGAACCATAAAGATAATGTCTCCAAATCTTCAGCACAAAAACAACTGCAGCAAGTTCCAAATCATGTGTAGGATAGTTCTTTTCATGAGTTCTCAACTGTCTCGACGCATAAGCAACTACCTTATCATTCTGCATAAGTACACCTCCTAAACCCATTTTAGAAGCATCACAATATACCACAAAAGGTTCTCCTGGATTAGGTAATGTCAAAACCGGAGCCGATGTCAATCTCTTCTTCAATTCCGTGAAACTTTCTTCGCATTGAATGTCCCACACAAAATCTTTACCTTTACAAGTCAACTTAGTCAACGGAAGTGCTCACTTTGAAAATCCTTCGATAAACCTCCGGTAATAACCGGCTAGTCCCAAGAAGCTTCTAATCTCGGTAGCCGACTTTGGGGTTTCCCATTGTAACACAACATCTACTTTAGACGGATCCACAGCAATGCCACTACCTAAAATGACATGACCGAGAAAACTAACCTCCTTTAACCAAAATTCACATTTAGACAGCTTTGCATATAACTTCTTCTCCTTCAAAACTTGCAATACTCGTCTTAAGTGCTCTGCATGCTCTGTTTCCGATTTAGAGTAAATCAATATATCATCAATGAACACCACCATAAACTGATCCAAATAAGTGTGAAAGATACGGTTCATGTACTCCATAAATACTCCCGGCGCATTAGTAACACCGAAAGGCATCACTGAGTACTCATAATGTCCATAACGCATTCTGAAGGCCGTCTTCTGAATATCTTCATCTTTCACTTTAATCTGATGATAGCCCGACCTCAAATCAATCTTGCTAAACACACGAGCACCTACCAATTGATCCATCAAGTCATCTATTCTCGGGAGCGGATACTTGTTCTTAATCGTCACTTTATTTAATTGCCTATAATCAACACAGAGCCTCATACCTCCATCTTTCTTCTTTACTAACAACACTGGAGCTCCCCACGGCTATACACTTGGCCTCACAAATTTCTTTTCAAGTAAGTCCTCCAATTGCTTCTTTAATTCCGACAATTCAGATGCAGACATCCTGTATGGTGCCATAGAAACAGGTCTGGTACCAGGTACAAGGTCAATTACAAATTCCACTTCTCTTTCTGGAGGCACATCAAGAATTTCATTAGGGAAAACTTCAGGAAATTCACGCACCACTTGCAACTCCTCTATTACAGCTCGACTCTCAACGGATAACGACGCCACCAATGATAACATCTGAGCTCCTCCTTGCATCAACTGCTGTAACCCCCTAAAAGACAACAAACTAGCTTCTTCCTCTTCAGGAGTAGAAAATCTCACGGACTTGTTATAACAATTGATATGAACATAGTTATATTCTAACCAGTTCATTCCCAAGATTACATCCATTCCAGATAACGGTAAACACACCAAATCAACAGTAAAGTCTCTGTCGAAGATCGTCAAGGGACACTTTAAACACACAAGAGAAGTAGTCACCGATCCCTTAGCCGGAATCTCGACGACCATTTCTCCATTCATAGAAGACAACACAAGACCCAATCTTTCAATGCATTCAGCAGCAATAAAGCAATGAGTAGCACCAGTGTCAATCATAGTAATTAAAGGAGTACCATTAATGAAACATGTACCTCTGATGAGTCTGTCCTCATTAGTTGTCTGAGTCCCAGCCAAAGCGAACACTTTCCCACCGGTTTGCGCCTTCTTTGGTTTCTGACACTGACTACTAATGTGTCCTTCTTCGCCACAATTGAAACAAATCATCTCTTTATGCTTGCACTCAGATATGGCATACCCAGTCTTACCACAACAGAAACACCTCTTCACTTCAGCAGTACACACATTACTCTTATGACCAGGTTTCCCACATTTGAAACAAGTTATGCCAGCAGGAGCATCTCCCCCACTAGTCCTCTTGCCATCAACCACTTTCTGTTTACCTTTTCCAGCTGGAGCATCATAAGGTTTGCCACGATTCTGTTGGTGCTTGCTCTTCCTCTCATTAATGATCTTATAATGAGCATTGTTATCCTCTTCAAAAAATCTGCAACTATCAATCAAATCAGCAAAAATACGATTCTTCTGATATCCAACTTCCTTCTTGATCTCTGGGCGCAACCCACTCTCAAACTTGATGCATTTTGAAAACTCAGCATCATCATCATTATAGTACGGATAAAACTTAGCCAATTCAACAAACTTTGTAGCATAATCAGTAACCGACATGTTTCCTTACTTCAGCTCAAGAAACTCGATTTACTTCTTACCACGAACATCCTCTGGATAATACTTCCTCAGGAACTCTCTTCGGAACACATCCCAAGTGATACCTTCACCTGCAGTTTCCAACCTCTGACGAGTCTCTAGCCACCAGTCATCAGCCTCGAATGTTAGCATATGAGTCCCATATCGAACCTTCTGCGCTGGAGTGCAGTCTATCACACGGAAGATTCTCTCCATCTCTTTCAACCAATCCAACGCTCCATCAGGATCATACCTGCCCTTGAAGGTAGGCGGATTCTCCCTCTGAAAAGTTGCAAAACTGCGAGATCCAACATTCTCGTCGGCGTTCGGCTGATTCTGCAAAGCCTGGGCCATTGCTTCCAACGCAGCAGCAATTGCAGCATCGTTCCTTCCAGCCATCTCAACTTGTCACTTCAACATAAACAAAAGTTAGAACTAGTTAACAATACTCGATTGTTAAACAAACTACGACTCGACAACTTGGCCGGACGGACTGGCCTGCTCTGATACCACTCATGTAACACCTCTCTACCCCACATACCATTTTAGGAAAACACTTAATATTATCAGAGTAAAAATTAGCAAGAAAGGTGCCACATATATTCAAACAACATTCAAAATCATTGTCCTGTCCCGTAACACGGGTTATTCATTCTTCATTAACATAAATTGGCAACTACACAGCAGAATCAAACTTTTTAATTCAGGTCAATACAATACTTCATGGATAAAAGTATCCGATTCAAAATGACATCAACAATATGAAAAGAAATTCCAACATAAACCAAAAAGGGGAAAACACGAGGTTCACAACTAATCCCAACCCGATGTTACATGACACAGAGCAGGACACCACTTAAAACATGACTAAAACGACAAAAGAACGCTCCAAGACTCAATCCTCCAGCACCGCAAGTCTACTCATGGTTATCTGCAAGTTACCCACATAAGAGGCAACATTTTCAAGCAGGCAGGGTGAGAAATCACAATTCATTATAGTAATATAAGTACATGGAAAATAAACAGAATAAGCAACACAACATCAAAGCATCATCAACAGAATCTTCACAACACAATCACAATTACATCATTTATATACAATGTCAACTATAATGGAATGCAAAGAATGCATGTGGTACCGATTCAACGTGGATGGATACTGGCCATCAACCCTCCAAAAGGAGCACAACATAATCAACATATCACTTCAATCCACACGATGGGATTGAAGCTACCAATGGACCGAAGCCCCAACATAAAATGTTATGAAATGCAATGATGCTAAATCTCCGCAATTCATCAAACATCAACGTGTGCATCATTCATTTCATATTCAACAAATATTTATCATACAATCATGTTTGATCATCTTACATCAACAATAACTCGACAACAAAAGATTGGCACAAGAAAACGTCAAGAAACCTCAAGAAAAACAACAAAATAGCAAGACAGTTGTCTGACACGGCCACCCGTGTCCTGGGACACGGCCCGTGTCAGGAAACCTGCGCTCAAAACACAAAACAGACAAAATACAGCAAATACAGTGGTCTACACGGTCGCCCGTGTCCTGTGACACGGCCCGTGTCAGAAGCCCTGTAGCACTAATCCAAAACATAAAAAAAATACAGTAGGAACAGTAGTCTGACACGGCCGCCCGTGTCCTGTGACACGACCCGTGTCAGGATGCGAAAACCCAAAATTTTTCAAAAGATTTCTCTGCTACGTTTAGACTTCAAATATCCCAAAAATTCAGTTTTTCCAATACGAAAATTTGGCCAAAAGACTCACACAATACACATACATCAACACATAACATTCTATCTCATTATATTTCATCGAATCATTCATCCCTAACTCATTCTACATCATCAAACACCACAATTACCCAAAATCCACTAATACCTAATCTATTCATAACCAATCCTATAGAACTATAATAAACCATGAAAACTCCCCATACCTTAGGGAAATCAGTAGCTTTCCTCCTTCTCTAAGATTCTTCAGCAACCTTCAAGTCTTAGGGTTCTTCTCCTTCTCCTCCTCTTTTCTTCTTCAGCGTTCTTCACAAAAACACGATCAGTTAGAAAAGTGATCGGTATTTTCTTCTTTAGACAAAATATCCCAGTCAATGGACTTCCACTTCTATCCTTACTCTTTTTCCTTTAAGACCACCTTGCCCTTTTTCTTAATATTTTTAAATAATGATAATAATAGTATAAATAATACACTAATTATTCATTCTATTAAATTATTTAAAAATACTCTTTTGATCCAAAATTACCAAAACATCGTAATTCCTTCTAAATTAATTAAATAAATAAATAAATGATTAATTTATATTTTTGGGGCGTTACACTTAGTGCCCAAAACCGCGCTTAGCGCGGTCTGCGACTTTGACAGTCCATAAATAGTGGAAAAACAGATTTTTTAGGGGATGGTTTATGTATTTTTTGCTCCCACTCCATCAAACTTCATTTCTTCATTGGATTTGCTTAGAAAACATCATGGAAGCTTGCATTTGGATGATCCGGGGTGGATTTCTCATCGATCGGCTCTGACAATCTGTGAAGTGTTTGGTTCATTTCTGATTTTCTTCATGTCTTTCTTCTTTGTTGGGTTTGTATAAGTTTTTACTTTGATCTTATGTACATTTTTCTCCCAAGGCGTTATATTTAATTTGCTTTACAAATCTCTGTTGGTGATTGTTCTTGATTTTTGCTTAAATGCTCGGGGTTTGGGTCGTGTTAGAGATAAACGTCACAAACTTCGATTAAGGATATTTATCTGTTAGTTTCTGGATGCTAGAGATAGATTTAGGGCTAACAATCTGTATGGGTGTCGGAACTTAAATGTCTTCCGTATTTCGAGGCTTTGTGCGCGAGAGTGACGAAGAGAGTGATACGGTTGTTTCTCAGCTCGGTGTGTCAGAGATGAACACTATTGTGAGCGATACCGGGTGATATTGAGGAGTATTGTAAGTTGAGTGTAGCTGGTCGATAAGTTTAAGTCTGTGACGAGTGGAATATATACATGCTTGATAAGTCTTTTCTCTCTGATGAATGAATTTTCTTATGTTCTTATTTACTTTTCCGCATTTACGCTTTAAACCATTTAAACCCAAACTCATTAACAATTAAATTGTCGAATGGCAGTTCAGTAGCACCGATCTTTGTGGACACGATAAATTCCCGGAAAAATACTTCCAAATCTTTTTGATTGCTTGCCCTATTCTGCAACCAACAAAATGGCACTGTTGCCGGGGATTGGTGTTTTTATTGGATCGCATTGCGATAGTTTCTTTGTTTTTGAGTTTTGTAGATATCGTATATATTGTCTATTTTCACTTGTTTATATTGATACTTGTATATGTTTACCATATTTGTGAATTTTACATGTTTTACATAATTATGAATATAGTGTATATATTTGTTTCTCTTCACGTTTGCCAAAAGTGTGGTTAGATGTGTAGTTCCGGTTGTTAGAACAAGAATTGATTCTACATTCCTAATAGTTTTGATGATAACAAACACTTGTTATTTTAGAACTTGATGCTCCTAATTTCATTGTTTATGATATGTAGGAAAGTTCTAATACAAAGAAGTTCTGAAATAGAAGTATCAGAAGATTCAATCTGAGCGAAGTTTAAAGCGAAGTTCTAATCAAAGCGAAGCTCTGATTTGGAAGCATCAGCCTAAGTTCTGATGACGGATGTCTAGCGCTTCAGCACCAAAGCTGTATCAAGCCAGAAACTCTGATGATTCAACGTAGACTCTGATACGCTATCCTTCTCGTTTATGAGAATCTCAAAGTAACGGATTGAATCTGTATTTTTGGAAAGAGCATTAATTAGCATTATTATCCTCTCCAAAAATAGTTCACGCGTCTCCAACGGATCAAATCTTCTCATCTATTTAAAGGAGTCCCTGCAGATGACCAAAGCACCTTTTTGAGCTCATACTGTCCACAATTCTTCAATTTCACTTGCTCTTGTATTTTGATTTACATTTTGATAAAACAGTGTGTAAAAATCACGGTTGTGATAAAGCTTACTAGAAGCACTTGTTTTTAATTTTTTTATTCCTTGAGAAAACCAAGTTGTGGTTAAACCTCAAGAAGAGTGACGGTTGTTACTGAAATTGTGTAATCGTAACTGATTAGTGGATTAAGTCCTCAAGAGAGAGGCGAAATCACCTTGGCGGGTGGACTGGAGTAGATTGAGTTCAATCGAACCAGGATAACCATCGTGTCCTTTGCATTAATTTTTAAAAAAAACTCCAATTCAACCCCCCTTCTTGTGTTTTTTCGTTTCTTCAATTGGCATCAGAGCGCCTGGTTCTGGGTGCTAACACTTAACCGTGTCAGATAAAAGATCCTTCACGAAAAAGCACTATGGCAGAATCCGTTCAGAACTACAACGACAAAATCAGTGGCAAACCACCGGTGTTTGACGGAGAAAACTTTGATTACTGGAAAGATCTAATCGAAAGTTTCTTTCTGGCTCATGACGGTGATCTCTGGGATATGGTAACAGATGGTTACACTCACCCTGTCGAAAAAGACGGTCAGAAGATTGAAAGGAAAACCATGACTGATCAACAGAAGAAAGATTTCAGAAATCATCACAAGGCCAGAACGATTCTCCTCAGCGCAATCTCCCACACAGAATATGAGAAGATCACTAACAGAGAATCAGCCAAACACATATTTGATTCTCTGAGAATGACGCATGAAGGCAACTCTCAAGTCAAAGAGACTAAAGCTCTGGCACTCATCCAGAAGTATGAAGCCTTCAAAATGGAAGAAGATGAAACAATTGAAAAAATGTTCTCAAGGTTTCAAATTCTAGTTGCTGGACTAAAAGTTCTGAATAAAGGGTACTCAACATCAGATCATGTCAAGAAAATCATCAGGAGCTTACCAAAAGTATGGAGACCCATGGTCACAGCACTAAAACTCTCCAAGAACCTCAACGAAATATCTCTTGAAGAACTGATCAGCTCTTTAAGAAGTCACGAGATAGAACTAGAAGAAGATGAACCCCAGAAGAAAGGTAAGTCTATTGCTCTTAAATCTAAATATAAATCTGAAACTAAAGCTTTTCAGGCAGAAGAAGAAATCTCTGGTGGCTCCTTAGAAGAAGATGAACTATCACTCCTTTCCAGAAGAATTCAACAACTATGGAAAAATAGGCAACGAAAATTCAGAAACTCTAGAAGATCAAGCAGTCATTCTGAACCATCCTCTGGACACAAAAAGTCTAGAAACAAAGAGGTAGTGTGTTACGAATGCAAGGAACCTGGACACTACAAAAGTGACTGTCCTAAGTTGCAGAAAGAAAAGCCAAATAAAAAGTTTAACAAGGAAAAAAAGAAAAGTCTTATGGCTACCTGGGATGACTCGGAATCCTCTGAAGTAGAATCCGAATCAGAAAATGAACACGCGAACATTGCCCTAATGGCCAACATATCAGATGATTCAAACTTATCAGAATCAGACTCTGAGTCAGAAACTAAAGAGGTATTCTCTAACTTTTCTAGATCTCAATTAGAAGAAAGTCTGTCAGAAATTCTTGAAAACTATCAGAAACTTCAGCTCAAATATAAGAATCTAAAACATGATCTGGTATCTGAGTCTGAAGAGAACAGAAAGCTAAAAGCAGAAAATTCTGAATTAAAAGAAACTGTTTCAAAACTCAACTCTGTTGAAAAATCTCAGAAACAATCTGATTCAGAAGTTTCCAGTAGTTCTGATAATATTTTAAAACATTACGACTATAACTTTCAAAAATTTCTAGCTAAAAACATAGACAGAAGCAAAATGGCTTCAATGATCTATGGAGTTAGTAGAAATGGGAGAAAGGGAATAGGTTATGTCAATCCTAGAGGAGAAGCTCCGTATAAACCCAAACGTGTTGATGATATGATCATAAAATATGCTCCTTTGAACTCTCACTTCACATATGGACACACACATGGTATTAAATACACCAGTGAATCTTATTCAAATTCTATTGAGAAACCAAAACTCAATCAGAACTCTGTGAACACTAACAAACAAGGACCCAAAGAGATGTGGGTACCTAAGGATAAAATCCTATATGTTGCAGATGTCTTTGACAGCAAGATTGAAACACCAGTCATGGTACCTGGACTCTAGATGCTCGCGACACATGACGGGAAGAAAGCATATGTTCCAAAGCCTGGAACTTAAAGCTGGAGGATATGTAGGTTTCGGAGGCAATCAGAAAGGTAAAATCATTGGCTCTGGAACCATAGGTAATGGTACTTTACCCTCTATATCTAATGTCTTATTAGTAGAAGGATTAATGCATAACTTGTTATCCATAAGTCAATTAAGTGATAACGGTTATGATATAATCTTCAATCAAAAGTCCTGCAAGGCAGTTAGTCAGAAAGATGGAACAATCCTCTTTAATGGAAAGAGAAAGAACAACATTTACAAAATAAAACTTTCTGAACTAAAAAGTCAGAATGTAAAATGTCTTCTGTCTGCTGACGACGAGCAATGGGTCTGGCACAGAAGATTGGGGCATGTTAGTATGAGAAGAATATCTCAGATTAACAAACTCAATCTGGTCAGAGGACTTCCTAATCGGAAGTTCGGCTCAGACGTTCTGTGTGAAGCATGTCAAAAAGGCAAGTTTTCAAAACCCTCTTTCAAACCAAAAAATGTTGTTTCTACCTCCCGACCATTAGAACTTCTTCATATATATCTGTTTGGACCAGTAAAAACGGCATCCATCAGTGGCAAGAAGTATGGATTAGTGATCGTAGATGACTATAGCAGATGGACATGGGTAAAGTTCTTAAAACACAAGGACGAGTCACACTCTGTATTCTCTACTTTCTGCAACCAAATTCAGAATGAAAAAGAGTTTAGAATTGTAAAAGTCAGAAGTGATCATGGTGGGGAATTTGAAAACAAAAATCTAGAAACATTTTTTAATGAAAATGGCATTTCTCATGATTTCTCTTGTCCTAGAACTCCACAACAAAATGGAGTTGTAGAGCGCAAGAATAGAACTCTACAAGAAATGGCCAGAACCATGATCAATGAGACTAACATGGCTAAACACTTTTGGGCAGAAGCAGTTAATACAGCGTGTTACATTCAGAATAGAATCTCTATAAGACCTATTCTGGAAAAGACTCCATATGAGTTGTGGAAGAACGGAAAGCCCAACATTTCTTACTTCCATCCTTTTGGATGTACATGCTTTATCTTAAACACTAATGATCCTCTAAACAAGTTTGATTCTAAGGCACAAAAATGTTTCATGTTAGGATACTCTGAACGTTCAAAAGGATACAGAGTATATAACACAGAAACACGAAGTGTGGTAGAATCCATTTGTGTCAGATTTGATGATAAGCTTGGCCTTCAAAAGCCAAAGCATGATGAATCTCTTGCAGAAATAGAAGTTCAAATAACAGGCACTGAAACTAGATCATCAAAAAAACTGGCGAGCAAAACAGAAGGAAACTCTAATTCTGAAGAACCCATCCAGAAAAGACTGTCCAGAAGTTCTCTAACTCATCCCGAAGACAAAATTCTGGGAAAGAAGGATGACCCAATCAGAACAAGATCCTCATTCAAAAAGACGGAAGAATCTCTAGTGGGATTAGTCTCTCTGATAGAACCCACTACAATTGACGAAGCACTCACAGACAATGATTGGATCCTCGCAATGCAGGAAGAACTGAATCAGTTCACCAGAAACGACGTTTGGGATCTAGTTCCTAAACCCAAAGGCTTCAACATCATTGGAACTAAATGAGTCTTCAAAAACAAACTAAATGAACAGGGAGAAGTTGTCAGAAACAAAGCACGACTGGTTGCACAAGGTTATAGTCAGCAAGAAGGGATAGACTATACAGAAACCTTTGCTCCAGTCGCAAGGTTAGAATCTATCAGACTTTTAATTTCATATGCTGTAAATAATGACATCACTCTCTATCAGATGGATGTCAAAAGTGCGTTTTTAAATGGTTACATTGATGAAGAAGTTTACGTGCATCAACCACCTGGTTTTGAAAACACAAAACATCCAGAATATGTTTATAAACTTAAGAAATCGTTATACGGTCTAAAACAAGCTCCCAGAGCTTGGTATGAGAGACTAAGTAACTTTCTCTTAGAAAATGATTTTACCAGAGGGAAGGTGGACACAACTTTATTCTGTAAGTCATTTAAAAATCACATTCTGATCTGTCGGATATACGTAGACGATATAATTTTTGGATCCACTAAAAGCTCCTTGGGGCAAGAATTTGCTAAGACTATGCAGGCAGAGTTTGAAATGAGCTTAATGGGAGAACTCAAGTTTTTCTTGGGAATTCAAATCAACTAAACTCCAGAAGGAACTTACATACATCAAAGCAAGTATGTCAGAGACCTTCTGAAGAAATTAGAAATGTCAGAAAGTAAGCCTTCAAAAAATCCTATGCATCCCACATGTATTCTGGAAAAAGATGAGGTAAGTAAGAAAGTAGAACAGAAGATCTACAGAGGTATGATTGGTTCTCTCCTTTATTTAACTGCTTCAAGACCTGATATTCTCTATAGCGTTTGCCTTTGTGCTAGATTTCAATCAGATCCTAGAGAATCTCACTTAACAGCTGTTAAGCGAATTTTTAGATATCTGAAAGGTACTACTAATCTTGGTCTTTGCTATAGAAAGTCCAGGGAATACAAATTGGTAGGATACTGTGACGCTGACTTTGCTGGAGACAGAATAGAAAGAAAAAGTACCTCTGGAAGCTGCCAGTTTCTGGGAGACAACCTAATCTCTTGGTCCAGCAAAAGACAATCCACCATTGCACTATCAACTGCTGAAGCTGAATACATAGTTGCAGCTGGATGCAGTACTCAGATGCTCTGGATGAAGAATCAGCTTGAAGACTTTCACATTTACGAGAGTAACATCCCTATCCTCTGTGACAATACTTCTGCCATTTGTCTTTCAAAAAATCCTATTCTGCATTCTAGGGCTAAACATATAGAAATTAAACATCATTTCATTAGGGACTATACTCAGAAGGGAATTCTTTGTTTAAAATTTATAGACACAGACCATCAATGGGCTGATGTTTTCACCAAACCCCTTGCTGAAGATAGATTTAATTTCATTCTGAAAAATCTCTGTATGGAATTATGTCCAGAATGAAAACGTAATTTCTATATTTTTAACTCTCAGAACTTCTTTTCTTTTGTGAACATCTGACCAATAATTCTTCAGAAGTGAGAAGAAAGATTGCATCAGAATCTATTCAGAAGATCTGAACTTTTCATTTCAAGGATAGATCATTAAGTTCACTCTAGCAAACACGTGTCAACCTACGCTCCAGATTTTCTTTGATGATGAACGCGTGTCAAACTCTGGAAAACTGAAACGTCTGTGTTGACATATTGAGGCGCCAAGTCACATCGGTAACTGTTCCAAAAATTTCTCACGCTATCTCCCTTGTCAGAAATCATTACGGCTATTAATCATGATGTTATTGTTTTTAATTGCTATTTAAGTCTTGGTCTCTCTTATATATAAATGCCACTTCTAACACCCTCACACGCTCACTATCACTCATTTGCTCTCTTTCGTCTTCTCCATATTATTTACATTTCTTGTTTCTGTGTTCCCAAAACCCTAAGTCTGTGAACAATGGCCTCCTGCTCTCAACAAAGCTCTCAACAAGCAATATCTCAAGAATCAGCTGACCAAGTCATTGGAGAAAGGTACGTTGAGCCCTCAAGAACTCTCCTCACCCCTTTTGCCTCTCTTGAAGTTCTCTGTGAGCTCATCGTCGATTTTGAAAGCATGAAAGACAATGGGTATGACCTTACTCCTGAGATTGAGTTTCAAGGATGGAACAAATACTTCAATCGCTTAATGGGTCCAGTTTTTCCCCAACTTGTTAAGGAATTCTGGATTTTTGCATCGGTCTCAAAACATCAAGTAATCTCGTATGTTATGGGAAAGAAGGTTGTCATCACTGAAGATCTTATTGGTAAGCTGATTGATCATGATGGATCAGGAATCAGATGCAGTGAGATGGAAAAGGGCACTGATCTTAATACTATCTCAAAAGAAATCTTCACCTCCGGTCAACACTCCAACAAAATCAAAGGCCTAAAAGATCGTCACAGAATTTGGGCCAGAATCATTCTTGGGTGCATCTATCACAGGAAACCTTCAAGCTCGTCTGACTACATCAACAACGATCAACAGTATCTCCTGTACCTCATCTCCACTTTTACCAAAGCGAATCTTCCCTACTGCTTATTCAATCATCTGAAGAACAGTGTCAAAGAAACTAGAGAAGATGAAAGAACCAAGAGAGATTGGATTCCTCTAGGTAGACTTATATCAGATATTCTTACAGAGAATAAGCTGATAGATCACTTAACTGAAGCTCGGGAAATCTCTGATCTAGAAACTATTGCCGGAAGACCTCTCAATGCAAAGAATCTCAAGAAGATGAAAATCATTGATACCATCAAGAAGGATCCAACTCTAATCTCTAAGGAAGTCATCACCACCAGAAAAATTCCTCTGAAAGATTTTCCTCTTTTCTCATCAGATACTCATCCAGAAATTGTCCTCAGATATTTGGATGCATGTAAAGCTGATGGTACCCTACCAGAAGTTTCTCTGCAACAGCTCAGGCAAGCACCTCTAGAAGCTGCCCCCAGAACCTCAAGAAAAAGGAAAACCTCTGAAGGAACTCCTCAGAAAACTCCAAAAGTTGCTAAAGCTGCTAAGAAGAAAGGTAACTCCGCTTTCATTTCTATCGTCGAATCCATAATGGTATCAACATCTGAAAACCCATCGTCTCCTCAAACCCAAAATCCACCACCATCACCACAAACTCTTGAGGATTTTGACATTGACATTGACCCCACTCCTTCTGATTTTATTGAACCACAACCAGAACTTGCTCAAGTTCTGTCAGACATTGGTCATGAACCTCTCTTCACTTTTTCCCAACCAGAACCAGAACATCAAACTCAACATCCTGACACTTCTATACCTGGTATCAACTGCCCTCTCAACTTCTTTCAACCTCCACCAAATTTCACCAGTCCCCCACAAACCTCTCCAGAATTTACATCACCTAACTCACCTATCCTCATCTCTGACTCTCCTCCAACAAATATCACAGATGATCCTCTCAGAACCATAATTGACCTAGAAGCTCTAGACAAGCTCACCTCAACCTCTCATAAAATAGCCATTCCCAAACCAAACCCATCTCTATCCAAATCAGATGTTGATAACTCTTTATTGGCATTCGAGGCAGAAATGCAGGAATGGATCAAATTTCTAAAGCAGGGTTGTTCGGAAAATCTGAATCCAGCTGCCTCTGACTATCTTTGGACCAAATTCAGAAAGTGGTTTAACTCTGAATCTCAGAAAATGAAGGAACTGAGCTATGACATAGCCCAACAGAACTTCTGTGACCATATGAAGATCTTCCATGAGCAGATTCTAAGATTTTGGGAAAAGAAACCCATTCTTCCTCTAGGCTGGAAAGCTCCTATGGATTCAGAACCTCATGCACAAAACTCTGAGCATCAAACTCTGGTTATTACTGAAGTGGAAGATAAATCACCTGAAGCCCCTCCAAAGGAAGTGTCTGCAAAAAGCTCTGAGGATTTGGTAACTTCTGAAGAACCTTCTTCATCTGTTCTTGTGCTGAAAACTCTGGATGAGTTGAAGAAAGAGAATGAAGAAGTTAGAAAGAGATTGGACAAACAGGACGAGACAAACACAGAAATTAAAGGAATGTTTGGCAAGCAAGAAGAATCCGCTAATCAGATCAAAGGCCTTCTAGAAGCATTGTTCACAAGACTTCCTCCTGCTCCTCAACCTTAATTTTTTTTCTGTTTTGTTGCATTTTATCTTCTGTCATTATCTGCTTTTAATTGTTCTCATGTATCTTTTCGCTTTTTGATTAATGACAAAAGGGGGAGAACGTAGAATATTTTGAACCATAACAGTGCACCAGGACTTTGTCTCGAACATTTTAATTTATGTTTCTACTGTGTTAAGCAAGCAGGTAACTGGCAATCAGAATCTCTTGGAAATCTTAAATTAAATTATTTTTCAAGGAAATGCTCAATCCAGGGGGAGTCTTCTAACCTCAATACCCTTTAAAATTATTTATCAAAATATGAGTTTTTGTCATCATCAAAAAGGGGGAGATTGTTAGAACAAGAATTGATTCTACATTCCTAATAGTTTTGATGATAACAAACACTTGTTATTTTAGAACTTGATGCTCCTAATTTCATTGTTTATGATATGTAGGAAAGTTCTAATACAAAGAAGTTCTGAAATAGAAGTATCAGAAGATTCAATCTGAGCGAAGTTTAAAGCAAAGTTCTAATCAAAGCGAAGCTCTGATTTGGAAGCATCGGCCTAAGTTCTGATGATGGATGTCTAGCGCTTCAGCACCAAAGTTGTATCAAGCCAGAAACTCTGATGATTCAACGTAGACTCTGATATGCTATCCTTCTCGTTTATGAGAATCTCAAAGTAACGGATTGAATCTGTATTTTTGGAAAGAGCATTAATTAGCATTATTATCCTCTCCAAAAATAGTTCACGCGTCTCCAACGGATCAAATCTTCTCATCTATTTAAAGGAGTCCCTGCAGATGACCAAAGCACCTTTTTGAGCTCATACTGTCCACAATTCTTCAATTTCACTTGCTCTTGTATTTTGATTTACATTTTGATAAAACAGTGTGTAAAAATCACGGTTGTGATAAAGCTTACTAGAAGCACTTGTTTTTAATTTTTTTATTCCTTGAGAAAACCAAGTTGTGGTTAAACCTCAAGAAGAGTGACGGTTGTTACTGAAATTGTGTAATCGTAACTGATTAGTGGATTAAGTCCTCAAGAGAGAGGCGAAATCACCTTGGCGGGTGGACTGGAGTAGATTGAGTTCAATCGAACCAGGATAACCATCGTGTCCTTTGCATTAATTTTTAAAAAAAACTCCAATTCAACCCCCCTTCTTGTGTTTTTTCGTTTCTTCACCGGTTAGAGTTCGAAGAGATGAGAGTAAAGGTGGGAGTGAAAGCATTTGGCTCTTCCGAAGCAACGTGTTGGTTTGTAAATAATAGGCGTCGAGCTTACGACGTAAAACAAGCATGTTTTATCATTTTTTGTTCCGTTATTACTTTTTCATTATGATATTTTGTATATGAGATTGTGTAAGTGTTAAGTGGAGGCCTACACCAGAACCTTGTTGTTGTACTGGTTTTTGTGGTTCTGGTGTAGCGCGCTTAGCGCGGGTCTGCGCGCTTAGCGCGCTCTGTTGTGCTGAGCCAGTGAATTCTTTTAATTGTTCACTTGTCCCCCTTCTTCCCACTTCCACCAAGGCCTTATATATTAGTAATTATTAGTAATTTTTCTGATTCTTTTGTTGTTGTTTGGACTCAAATTTTGGTCTGATTGCTTGAAGTCGCATTCGGTGATTTTTTCGATTTTGATTGTTTCAACTTGCGAATGCGTGGTGATGACAGGGTTTAAAGCTTGGTACGCGTTCAGGGTATGTGTTTATCGCTTTCTAGACTTTAGCATATTCATGATACTTAGGCATTTTACAACTTCTATGCAATTCATTCTTTTATATACTTGTTCGTATGTGAATCACTTTAGTTCCCACCCTTTTTGTGAGAAAGCCTTCCATTGTTTGTATATGCTCGGAGTTCCAACATTCTTGTTCTAACTGGATTTTATTATGTTGAATCTGTTGTTTATGTTGTGTATATGAATGCATGAAAAGGATCAAGGCATTTGTTTCATTTTGAGCACAACCGCCCTAGCCAAATAGTCAATTCACCTTGTGAGTGTGTGAGAATTTGTAACCCCTTTGAGCTTTTTGATCCATGTTTTTATTTGAACTTAATGCTTGTCTATGAGTATTTAGTTCACTTATTTTTTATGGATTTTGTTTTTTCTTGGACCTCAACTTTGTGTTGTTGTATGGATTTTTTCCTTGCCTTAGAAAGTAGGGAGTATTCACATGATGATGTGGTTGAATTCAAGTTGGGGAGAGAATGATTGTGTACTCATTGGTTGGATTCTATGAGGATTGAAAAAGAAAAGAAAAAAAAAGAAAAATATGACAAAGAAAAGAAAAGAAAAAAAAGAAAGAAAAGGAAAATCCTTGAGAAAGAAGGAAACAAAAAAAGTTCAAATAATTGTGCTAAATAAGTATTGTGTTTTGTGTAACACTTGGGATTTTGGAAGAAGTTAATTGGAATTTTGTGTTTAAGTCTTTGTGAGTTGATCACTCCCTTAGGTTTAGGCAAGTTTTTGTTTCAATTACCTTTAGAAATTGCCCCTTGTTTGTTTACCCGACCACGTTACAACCTTGAAAGTCCTTGTGATTCTTGCCTTTGTATGTTCAATGTGAATTTTTGGATGAGTGCATAATTTAGCCTTTTGTTTGCAAGATTGTTGTGTGAGTGAAAAATCCCTCATTTTGTATTTTTCATCTACCGATGATTGTTTTTGCTAGGTGTGATTCACATTTTAACTTGTGTTGTTTTAGAATGTTTGGCATGATTTTTGTATTTTGCATTTGTTTCGTGACTAGGTTACCATTGTAGTGTAGTGGTAAGTATTTACTTTGTATGTACCGTTTTCATTTGAACCATTG
The DNA here is from genome assembly GCA_022829125.1 of Lathyrus tuberosus. Lineage (NCBI taxonomy): Eukaryota > Viridiplantae > Streptophyta > Magnoliopsida > Fabales > Fabaceae > Lathyrus > Lathyrus tuberosus. The sequence continues at coordinate 13,160,245 of JALAZF010000142.1, read as the reverse complement.
CATTTGTTTTATGTTTTCAAAACCTATTGATTCGTGATTCTTTGGTTTTCACTCGGTTTCTTTGAGTTGTTTGATTTTTGTTTGAGGACAAACAATTATGTAAGTTGGGGAGAGTTTGATAAGTGCAAATTGTACCTATTTTTGTATATAAGTTTTGTTGCACTTATCGTTACTTTGTGTTAATATTGGTTGAATAAACCCCACTTTATGTGTAAATACGTTTACTTTACGTTTTCGTGTGTATTTTGCATTTTCTCGTATATATCATTGAGTTTAATTTATTTTATCTCATTTTTGTAGGTTTTTAAGTAGTGGTATTTTGCCACTGTTGTACAGAGCATTGAATAAGCTTTCCAACGCTTCGAACCGGGCGAAAAACGGAATTACGGTTCCAAAGTTATGAAGAAAGCAAGCTTTGGATTTTCAAGCATGCTACGAGCGCGCTTAGCACGCTCCTAGCCCAGGAAGCATGCTATGAGTGCGCTTAGCGCACTTAGCGCGCTTTTAAGGCGGTTTAACATTAATAAGAGCGCACTTAGCACCCAAAACCGCGCTTAGCGCGGTCTGCGACTTTGACAGTCCATAAATAGTGGAAAAACATATTTTTTAGGGGATGGTTTGGGTATTTTTTGCTCCCACTCCATCAAACTTCATTTCTTCATTGGATTTGCTTAGAAAACATCATGGAAGCTTGCATTTGGATGATCCGGGGTGGATTTCTCATCGATCGGCTCTGACAATCCGTGAAGTGTTTGGTTCATTTCTGATTTTCTTCATGTCTTTCTTCTTTGTTGGGTTTGTATATGTTTTTACTTTGATCTTATGTACATTTTTCGCCCATGGCGTTATATTTAATTTGCTTTACAAATCTCTGTTGGTGATTGTTCTTGATTTTTGCTTAAATGCTCGGGGTTTGGGTCGTGCTAGAGATAAACGTCACAAACTTCGATTAAGGATAATTATCTGTTAGTTTCTGGATGCTAGAGATAGATTTAGGGCTAACAATCCGTATGGGTGTCGGAACTTAAATGTCTTCCGTATTTCGAGGCTTCGTGCGCTAGAGTGACGTAGAGAGTGATACGGTTGTTTCTCAGCTCGGTGTGTCAGAGATGAACACTATTGTGAGCGATACTGGGTGATATTGAGGAGTATTGTAAGTTGAGTGTAACTGGTCGATAAGTTTAAGTCTGTGACGAGTGGAATATATACATGCTTGATAAGTCTTTTTTCTCTGATGAATAAATTTTCTTATGTTCTTATTTACTTTTCCGCATTTACGCTTTAAACCATTTAAACCCAAACTCATTAACAGTTAAATTTTCGAATGGCAGTTCAGTAGCACCGATCTCTGTGGACACGATAAATTCCCGGAAAAATACTTCCAAATCTTTTTGCTTGCTTGCCCTATTCCGTAACCAACACTTATCCCCTGTGGAATCCTGGGCCTGGTGTCCCTAGCTATTAGCTTTGATTCAAGTTTCTCCAATTATAGGTGATCCTTTCTCAGTGGATCTTTCTTTTCTTTCAAGCAGAGTTCATGTTGTTATCCCCTAGTGGATCTTTTATGTTAGAAGATTGTTTGGGTTTATCCCCAAGTGAAGTACCTTCCTCTCCCCAGTAAAGTACTGAGCATGAATCCCCAACTAAGCTTTGATTCAAGGATCCTAGTTTCTCCAGCTGAAGGTGTTTTTTTTCGCCAGCAGAATACTGAATTTACCTTATCTCCTGTGGAATCCTGAGCCTATCGTCCCCAGCAATTAGCTTTGATTCAAGTTTCTCCAGTTATGGGTAATCCTTTTTATCAGTGGATTTTTCTTTTCCTCGAAGTGGAGTTCATGTTGTTATCCCCCAGTGGATCTTTGATGTTAGAATATTGTTTGGGTTTATCCCCAAGTAAAGTACCTTCCTCTCCCCAGAGAGATTTGAGCCTTATACCAGGACTTTGTCCATTTGTGGGCTTTGATTTATCTCTAGTAATGTTTCCTTTTTGTTGAGATTAGCTGAGTATTCGGTTGTACTGTGATGTTTATTTCATCTCCAGTTTATTTGTTTAGCCTGTTTTGTCTGCATAAACATAACACAACATTCATTCATTTATACATACGTGCCTAATTCATGCTCATTTCGCATTTCTCGATGTTGTTTACTCCACTCACTTTGGTTGTGTTTGTCACCAGGTGATGTTTTTCCTCTCTCCAATAGAATTGTCAACCTTAAGTAGAAAGTGTATATCCTTCCTAATTCCCCAATGAGTTTATACCTCTTGGAAAATTTTTGCTTTAGCTTTCCTTTCCATTTCTGGATAAGGCAAACCCTCAGTTAAGTTCATTCCTCATTGGTTAGAGTCTTGTTTGGCTGTTTCTCTCCAGTTTATTCCTGGATCGAGCTTGGTCTCTGACAATTCTAGTTTTGAATCTCTCTAGGCTGTAAAACCTAGATTGAGAGTGCATTTATTTTTCTCCTTTGAATACTTTGTCTCCCCAGGAAAAATATATTTTTATGACTCCCCATTGAAGACAAACTTTTATCCCCCTAGCAGTGTTGTTATAACACTTTCTTGGAATTTATACCTAACAACAAGTGGCAATCTCTTTATTTGAGAAGCTTGTTTTGTTCTCGGATTTCCTTATGGATGGAAAATGGTAGTCTTTTTCCGAGCAGTTTTTCTATCCCCAATGAAGTTATCAGCATATCAATTCTCTTCCATCAAATGGCATCTCTCCAGAAAAGTCTTGTAAGAGAAGTTTGTTGAAGATTATTTCAAATATTTTCTGTTTATTTGAGATGACTTGTTACAAGAATTTTATCTGCTCCAATGCAATTTTAAACTACAGCTATTAACATTCTCTCTAGTGATTTCGTTATCAAAATTATTCTTCCATCAGATGGCATCTCTCTGGAAAAGTCTCGTCAGAGAAGTTTGGTAAAGATTCTTACAGATGATCTTCTCTTTATTTGAGAAATCTGTTTTGCAAATTAACCAACCCGAATCTCTTTCAAGGATCCCCGTTGAAGTTATTGATCCCTGGTGAAGTTATTTTTCAACAAATGATTACCTTTTTAGGAACTTGTACATTACCTTTTCCAAGTGGAATACTTGGTTAAAGAAGAAACTGAGACCCGTTCATGGCTTATGACCCGAAGCGTGGGGAGGTTTACATTATCCTTTCCGAGTGGAATACTTTGTTAAAGAAGAAACTGAGACCTGTTCATGGCTTATGACCCAAAGCGTGGGGAGGTTTATATTACCCTTTTCAAGTAGATGACTTGATTAAAGAAGAAACTGTAACCCAATCGTGGCTTATGACCAGAATCGTGGGGAGGTTTATTATCCTTTTCAAATAAGATTATTTAATTATATAAGAAGTTGAACCCTATTCCGATAGTGGAAGCTTGTTATTATTCAATTGTCAGAGTTGTGATCTCATCCCTAGTTTGGTGGCAATCTTTCCCCTAGTGGAATTGCAACTTTTTCCTCAGTAATTCGTCTCCTGTGGCACCACATTCCCCATAGGAATCCTAGTCTTGTATTCATATCATATCATAAGCATCTTTGTGGTATATTAGGGCAATAAATTATGCATGTTTGTATTTAAGTCTCTCCAATCTCATCGAGATGAAGATTTCAATCTTCATATCTCTAGATAGAAGAAACTTAAATAGGGGCATTTGTCATACCCTAATTTTTAACCCTAAGATCTCATATTCATTTTCATCATTTACATAGAATCAATCAATTTTTTTTGTGTTTTATGTTTTGCTAACCCCATTAAAAATACAAAAATATGTCTTGCTTGCTTTATTTATAAGTTAGGGTTTTATACCGAAGAGTTCAAGAGGTTGATCAATCAGGGTTTAATGTGATCCTCAACATCCCAAGCTCCTCTACTCATCCATGGTGATCAAGAGATTCCCTTCATCAATAATCAAGTTGGAGTTGGCATCAATTCAAGTTCATCAAGTTTCAATTCATCAGAAGCTCCAAATTAGGGTTTTGGTCAAAGTCAGCCTGATGTTGACTTTCTGACCAAAACATGATCCCATGTCTTGGAACATGATTCAAAGGCTTCAAATACATCTGTGTGGTCCATTCATGTGATTAAATTGGCTCAAGAAGTTTTATTTGTTGATAATTTAAAGATTTTGGTTCAACTGATAAAAGTCAACAGATGCTCTGAGTTAAAGCTTGACTTTTGACATTTTTGGTCAACTATAGACTTCTCAAGTCAAGAATCATGAAAGTGTGGAAAATGATTGAATTTGATCAAATTAAACAATAAAATCAAGAAATGATCAAGAGTTGTCAAAATTAGGGTTTTTGAAATTTCCCTAAGTACAAAGATTCATGATCAAATGACTAACTTTCCAAGGTTGTAACTTCCTCCTCAAGCATCCATTTGAAACACTTGAGGGATGCATTTAAAGATGGAATTTGATACTACAATTTGATGAAAATTTGAAGCCAAAAGCTTTCTTGAAGTAGAAGAAATTGATGTTTAAAATTGAGGTTTCAAGATGTTGCAAATCTCAAAACACTTAGAATTTTTTCTAAGTTTTTAACCTTTCCAAGTACATGACTTTGTGGCCAATTTGTGAACAATCTAAGAATCCAATTGAAACACTTGGGGATGTATTTAAAGAGCATATTTCCTACTTCATCATGGTGGAAAATTAATCCAAAAGCTCTTGCCAATTGAGAGATATGAGAGGCAAAAGTTAGGGTTTCACCTTGTGGAAAAATGCAAGATTGGCCAGATTTTTCTAAGTGTTGAAAATCAGTTAGTTTCACACGAGTTTGAGGCCACTTTTGGACACTTACCAAACCTTTCCTCAACTTGTCATGAACACAAAACTTGTTCTTTTATGTACTAACTTTTCAAAGATGTCATTTTTGTGCAATTTAGACCTTTACAAATAGGACAAAACCTGCTGCAAATTGTCCACCCTGAAGTTGTACTTTTGGCATTTTGTGAAAAACCAATTTTGGTCAAAACTTGTTAAGCAAGTAGTAGCTCTGATCCAACTGGTTTCTGATCCCAAAAGCAACTTGTCCAAGCCTAAAATGAGAGCTCAAAGTGGTCATCAATCTAAAATCCAAACCTTAGCATAGGTGGTACCTTTTTGCCATTTTTGTGATTTGATCCATATAAGCTAAATTCCTAACCTTACATCTGATCACTCCTTTCTCTTGACCTATTTTCAAACCTCTACATATGCAAGTTAACCCACACAATATCAGCATCAATCAAGAAGAGAAAAGAAGACATTGAACCAAAAACATCAAAACACCAGTGAAGCTCAAAATCGAATCTCACAACTCTTGCACTTTCCTTCCCATTTTCTTTCATAAACACATTCCATACAACACATATAACCAACTGTATGCACTGAAATCCATCTGTATTACCTCAAACACCATATCCCAAACCTCACTTTTTCCATCTGCAAGTTGATTTGGTCAGAGAAATCTAGGAGGTTCCAGGAAATTCTAAGCACACCATCACACTCCTGGGAACTCAAGGAAGTTAAAGGCATCTTTATTTCATTTCTACAAAGGCATTTAAAGGCGCAACGGACTCACTCCGTTAGGTAAATTTTCACTTTCTCGTTCTCAGATGGTATATTCACATTTTCACATTTTCACATTTTCAGATGGTATATTCAAATTTTCACTATGACCATATTTAGATTCCTTGTTAAATTTTGAACAAGATGGTATATTCACATTTTCATTTTGGTTTGTGTTTGAGAAAGTTTCATTTTTAAAAATTGAAGTTTATCACGAGGTTGAAGATGATGCTGTTGTTGCGCGCGTTTTCCATTTTTCAAAATTCATTTTTATTATTTGTTTTTTTCATTTGCACATAGTAATAGGCCAAGGGCCTTAGCGCAGTGGTAAGGGCATTCTGTGGCAACCTCAAGGGGACGGGTTCAACACCCAGGGCCCCATATTTTTTCTCCTTTTCCCTTTTTTCCCCACTTCTTCTTATTTTCTTCCTTTCTTTCCTCATTTTCTTTATTATTTTTTTTCTTCTTTTCTTTTATTTGTTTTAGTTATTTTCTTTTCATTTTATTTTATTTTTCTAGTTCCAATATTAAAAACCTAAAAAAAAATATTTATCTTGTTTAAATTATTTATTTTGTTATTTATGTATTTATATATCATGTTAAAAAAAAATGTGTATTATTTTAACATGCTTTGATTATTTGTCATATTTTGTTGACCTTCCAAAACTCTTTTCAACACTATGTTTTTGTTACCTTGACCTTATTTGATACCTCTTTAAGGGTTAGATTTGGTTGATGTTTGAATTGTTTAGGCTTGATGTTTAATGATGATGTATCCATATGGTTGTTTGTGCCTTGACTTGATCTTACTACACTTAAGATGCATGAATGATTGTTCACTTGTTGTTGATATCTTGGTTTGAAACCCTAAGGACTTGAGTTTTTTGCTTTGACATAAACCTACACCGTGTGTTGATGGTTTGCCTTAAAACTTGAAGAGTAGTTTTAGGATGATGATTCTTGATAGATGTACTTTTCATATTTGATCTTGAGGCTTGCCTTGTGCATAAGTTGTCCTCTATTTATGAGCTTTGTTTGACACTTAAGACTTGTCTTATGTTGCTTAATCCTTGATTATTTCTTGCTTATGCTTGTATTTAAATCCAAGGGAAAGGATTATAGTTGACTTGTTGTCATGTGCATCTCCATTGTATATTTTGTTACATTTTTACCCATCATTTGCTTCATTGTTTACCATTAGGTCTCCCTTTTTCTAACTTGAATCTTTTCATAAAAAACCTTGACATTAGGTCATTGCATTTTCAAAATCTTTTTTTTAATAAATTCTTTAAGACATCTTAAGCATATCCAAATCTTTTCATAAGACTAAAAAACACAAACCATGTTCAAAACTTTTGCCATTTGAGTTTTCATTTTAAAACCTTTTCTCAAAAAGACTAAACATGAGTCCTCCCTAGTTGAGATATAATTCTCCTACCCCATAATATTGTTGAGAAAGATGTTGATTATTTTCCACTTAAGGGTGGTATGAAGCATACTTATTGATTCTATATCCAAGTTGGAGTCATTCTCTCATAGTGATGCAAAGATCCATCTTCCACTTATTTGTGGTGGATTAGTTGAGTATTCTCCTTAAGATGACAACTTGTTTCTTCTTCATTAAAATCAACCAAAACAAATCCCTTTTGTATTTCTATCCCGAACTACAAGGTTTTGATCCTTTATTGGTACGTAGGCATAAGACTTCATGTCTTATCTAACACAAAAACAATAAAAAAAAACACTTCTCTTCTCATCTCCCTGATTTTTTCCAGCATACACTTTTAACCAAACACAAATACTTCAAGAGGTTCCTATAGGATACTATAGATACTTAGGATGCTAGTATCTTCCCTTAGTATAACCAACCCCTGTACCTTAAATCTCTTATTTGCGTAGCTTTTAGCCTTGCTTTGTGCTTTGCACGTTTATTTTGGGTTTATTCGATCTTTTCCCCTTCCCTTGGAAAAATAAAAGTTCGGTTGTGACATCTTAGTTTTGTGAGTCTAGCTAATCAATAGCTATGGTCTCCGATTCTTCACCGCGACAATGGGTTCAGAAGAGGGGACTCAATTCTAAATAGAACTGAATATTGAGTTGGTACCATATGCATATGCATAGAGTTGCATAGTTGAGTTGTGTTGCATAATAAGTCATATGCATAATTGTTGAGTTGTGATTGATTGATGAGGTTAGGTGTGAGAATCTATTGTGATATATTGTGAATTATATTGTATAGAGAATATTGTGTTATTATCCTACCTTGAAGTATACGCCTATTATTATTGTTTGTGATTTCTCACCCCTTTGTTGTAGTGGTATGTACTCCTCTTCAGAGTACAGATAAGCAGGTAACTTAGTAGCTGCTTAGAGTGGAAGGGTGTCGAGAGGATGTTTATTCTTCTTTGTCTTTCTGCGTTTAGTTACGTGCTATGATATGTAACACTGGGGGAACATTTGTGATTTATCTTCTATTGTGTTAAGTAGAGAGTTAAAGTATATACTCTCATGGTTGAATTTTTGAAAATTTGAAGAGATTGCAATTATTATTTCGTTTATGTTATAAAGTCTTTGAAATTAAATGATTTAGTTAATGCATGCTTTATCATGGGAAATTCCATTGCGATGATACCCTAAGTGAATGTGAGCATGCAATGACACCCTAAGAGAAGGTGTTAATTAATGTTACTATCTGTTAAAATGTTACAAAACATGTATGTTTTGAAAAGAGAATGTGTGACATCCTATTTGATTGGGTGGATACTCTGATTTTATGGTATATTTATGCCTAGAGGAAATAGGGTGTTACATTTACATCTAAGAATTTGGCTACTATTGATAGTCGAGATCCCATTGGGGCTCTCCGACTTCTCTATGTCTATAAACTACCAAGTTATACGATGTCAATAGGTCGAGATCCCATTATGGCTCTCTGATTTCTCTATCTCTAGAAACTATCGAGTTCTAAGATGTCAACTGGTTGAGATCCCACTGGGGCTCACCGACTTCTCTATGTCTAGAACCACCCAAGTTTTACGATGTCAACAGGTCAAGATCCCACTAGGGATCTCCGACTTCTCTATATCTAGAACCTACCGAGTTCTATGACGTCAATAGGTCGAGATCCCACTAAGGCTCTCTGACTTCTCTATGTCTAAAACCTACTGAGTTCTACAACGTCAAGAGATCGAGATCCCACTGAGGCTCTCAGAATTCTCTATATCTAGATCATACCGAGTTCTACAACGTCAATAGGTCGAGATCCCACTAGGGCTCTCCGACTTATCTATGTCTAGAACCTACCAAGTTCTACGACGTCAACAAGTCGAGATCCCATTGGGGCTCTCCGACTTCTCAATGTCTAGAACCTACCGAGTTCTACAACGTCAACAAATCAAAATCCCACTAGGGCTCTCTGGCTTCTCTATGTCTAGAAACTATCGAGTTCTACAATGTCAATAGATCGAGATTCCACCGGGGCTCTCCAACGTCTCTAAGTCTAGAACCTAAAGAGTTCTATGATCGCAATAGGTCAAGATCCCACTAGGGATCTCCGGCTTCTCTTTGTCTATAACCTACTGAGTTATAAGACGTCAACAGGTCGAGATCCCACTGGGGCTCTTGTTGGTGCAGTAAAGCGGTAAGCAACAAAAATATTTGGAAGTATTTTTCCGGGAATTTATCGTGTCCACAGAGATCGGTGATATTGAACTGCCGTTCGACAATTTAAATGTTATAGAGTTTGGGTTTAAAATTGGTTAAAGTAAAAGCAGAAAAGTAAATATCAACATAAAAAGAATTCATTAATCAAAGAGAAGAAACTTATCTAGTATGCATATAATCCACTCGTCACAAACTTAAACCTATTAGCCAGCTATACTCAACCTACAATACTCCTCAATATCATCCAGCATCGCTCACAACAGTGTCCATCTCTGACACACTGAGCTGAGAGAACAACCGTGTTACCCTCGTCGACACTCTCGCACCCGACTCGAGATACAGAGGCATTAAGCTTCGACACCCATAAAGATTGTTAGCTCTAAATCTATCTCTAGCATCCAGAAACTAACAGATAATTATCCCTAATCAAAGTTTACGATGTTTATCTCTAACACAACCCAAACCCCGTGCATAAAGCAAAAATCAAGGACAATCACCGATAAAGTTTTGTAAAGCCGATTTTATACAACGCCATGGGCGACAAATATACATGAGTTCAAAGTAAATACATATACAACAACCCAACAAAGAAGAAATACACAAAGAAGAAAAGAAATAAACCAAACATCTTGCGGTTTGTCAACGCCGGTCGATGAGAAATCCACCCCAGATCATCCGTGTGCAAGCTTTAATGTTGTTTCCTAAGCTAATCTACTGAAAAATGAGTTTGATGGAGTTGGGAGCAAAAATCCCCAAAACCATAACCCAAAAAATGAATGAAATAACTTATATAGTATGTCAAAATCTGTCAAGTTCGCAGTGCGAACTTTTATTCGCAAAGCGAACTCCAAAAATTGGCACTTAAGTATCTCAGAATAGCTAAACCGCCTCTGCGTTTCTGCAGAAGTTCGCAATGCGAACTTTTATTCGCAAAGCGAATATTTGCTAGAAAGTTCGAAATGCTAACTTTGGTCCCTTTTTCTACTGCCTCCAGACTGGGAGCATTCCCTGGGAAGTTCGCAAAGCGAACATTCGCTGGAAAGTTTGCAAAGTGAACTTGACAGCTGATCGGAGAGGACCAGGAGGAGATCGTCGCAGCCTTCGTGTAGGACAAGAGTTGATGTTCGTAGGAGTGGGAAAAGGGGTGGAGGTACCTGCAAGGTACTCCGATGCCAAAGTAAGTATTTGGTCAAAAAGGGGAAAAACAAGTAAGAGAAGTCAAGTATGTGATTTGTGATACCTGCCCCTCTCAAGCGAGGGGGTTTTTATAGATGGATTTCTGGCGAGCAAAGCGCCTGATCGACCAATGAGGGATTGCCAGATGGAGGGCAAGGCGTGTGGCCTTTCTAACTGTTTTCGTGATGTCCGGGGAGGCAGTTGGTCGCGTGAACAACTCTGCGTGTGAGGGGGACACGCCCAACGACTATATTGTGCCCAACGGCTATATTGTGCCTATTGGGCCTGTTCGCCAATTAGGGTAGATTGGGCCTGATCCTTAAGGGCAGGAAGCCCTGCCCGGTCCAGAACAGGAGCCCCCCAAGTTGTTGCTCTGCTGGAGAGTAATGACTTTGGACAGCTGTGATTCCGACCTTACTGTCGGGGAAGTTGTTGCTCGGGTGGAGTGTTCCATACGTGCCCCGAAAAGGTGTGGTCGTTAGACAATTACGTAGAAGGTCGACCAAGGTTTGCAGCGTGCTCGCAGAAATGGGCGTTTTTCGCCGAGCAGCCCTGCACGGACGTGTTCATTTTGACGAGGAGACTTGCTCGTGGGAGCCAAGGACTAGTGTATTTTCTGCACTAAGCCAGGCGAAGAGTTTTTGTGACACGTGGTGAGCATTTATGGCTTTTGTCAGTCCTAGGGCCTCATAAGCTATGATGACCTTCACGATTCCCCACGATCAAATGGTTATAAAAGGGTGAAGGAAGGTTTCACTTTCACAATTCTCACAAGTTTTCACTCTTTGCCCTTATTTGCTCTGCAACTAGTCCTTCGCCAGAGCTCTTCTTCACCACCGTCGATGCTCCTCTTCTCCGTCAACTTCTTCTTCTTCTTGTAAGTTTGTTCTTCCTTTTCTGTATATTTTTTATGAACCTTCAGTTCTCTGGGTGCTTGTTCATGGATTTTCCGGTTGAACTTCATGTTTTCCGGTTGAACTTCATGTGTTCTTCGATGAACACATGAATTTATGGAAAATTCATGAAGAACATGAAGAACATGATGAATTTCAGGATTTTCTAGGATTTTTGTAGAAATTGTTAGCGTAGATCCTTGTAGAATCTGGTTAGGTGTAGAATTTCGTTTGTAGTCGGGCACTAGGCCTGTTCGGGACTTTGGTGTGATTTTGAGGTGAGCATGCGTCCTCGTATGGATATCTGCGAGTTTTGGTCGCGGAGACCTCTTCTGGCGATTGGTAGGTAATTTATACGGGCACGTAGTTGTCCTCGGATTCATCAACGCCCTTTCACTTGATTCGTGGTGGAAGGGTGGATTTGATCTTGGATGTCTAATTCACTTCTCTTCCTCTGCTTTTCAGGTGGAAATGGTTGAACCCCAGGATGATGTTGTGCCCGACACGCAAGATACACAAGAGGGACCCAGCGTGCCCGCTGATTATTCGAATATCAAGATCGCAGGAGGGGACCTTGACTGGCTCGTACATGAGCCTCTCACGTTCCGATCAACTTTCTCCGCGGAGGAGATAAGAGACTTTGACTTGTTGGAGAGGCGTGAAGAAGACGCTCCTCGGGCGTGGAAAGCATTTTGCCCCGGGGAGTACGATAGAATTTGCTCCTCGTACCCAGGATTGCGTTTTCCTATGTACGAGTTCGCTTTTACGGAGGCCAAGATGCGTCTCCCCTTTACCGACTTTCAAGCCTCCCTGTTCACCCATCTGGCCTTGTGCCCGTCTCAGCTTCACCCCAATGCCTTGGCTTTCATCCGGGCTTTTGAGCTAGTGTACCGTTACCTTAATATCGGAGCGACCACAGATCTCTTCTTCTGCCTTTTCCAAATCCAAAGGAGCACAGTGGGGACGAAACAGAGTTGGGTTTCGTTTAAACAACAGAGTAGGCTATTCTGGCCGTATTCTGATTCAATTCGCAACTTCAAGGATAGGTTTCTGATCGTGAAGCCTATTACCGAGGAGGCTAAGAGGACCATCTCGACCATTAAGAAGGTGGTGGTGAATGGTCGGGAAAGGGACGGTGTTGTCTCCATATTTCCTTTGGAATGGGTCTATACCCACTTCAAGCGCAGAACGGATCAGTGCCTGGTGAAGCACGAGCAGCTTTACCCGGCGGACAAGGAGTCGTATAGGATCCTTCATGCTTACGTGGAGAGTTTTTCCCCAGCCTTCGTAGTTGATCGGGATGGGAAAGAGCTGGTTGGGGATGATGGGCCCGTCCGAGCAGCTAGATATATTAACGTCAAAGCTCTCCTCGAGTGTGACAATGACGATGATGCGATGACCTTGCTTGGTATGCTCCACTGTTTGATTTTATTTCTTTGAATTCTCGGTCCTGACTTATTATGTGTGTTCGCAGGTATGATGGTCGACATGCGGGAGCGTTTGATGAGGTCCCAGGCGGCGAAGGTTCACAAGAAGACGACCACAGGTGCTAAGGTCGGGGTGCCTAAGCAGACAAATCTGGAGAATTTTGCCGCTGGTTCTACCCCCGCCCCGGAGAGAGCCCCAACGCCGCTGACCCCGAACACCTCCCATAAAAGGAAGAGAGATGCCGCGGGGACTTTAGTGGCCGCTGGTTCTGGAGGTTCTGGTGTCGGTCATCTTGTCCTGCCCGCCTGCTATACGCATCGAGATTTGTTTGCTGAAGAGGAGTCCATAGATGTTCACGATTTTGAAGCCGTGGCTATTCTAAATGCCAACTCCAAAGCGAGGAGAAAACAGTTGTGCCAGGATGCTGCGAGCATGTTTAGGGTGCTTGAAGCAGCCCTTGTCCTTGCCGATGATGAAGCTGTTACTCGGGAAGCCTCGTGACGTTCAAGAATAGAATTGCCGAGTTGGAGGCAGAAAATAATAAGCTGTTCAATGATTTAAAACAGCTGAAGTTAGCTGCGCTCAAGGCTGACGAGGAGAAGGCGAGTTTGCAGGCGAGGATCGCTGAATTGGAAGGCTTGACTTTTGCTATCCAGGACGAAAATGACGACGAGAAGTCCCTGAGGTCGCGGGCTGACTTGATCGGGAGGATTAGAATCCTTGGCGAGGACAACCTGAAAGCAACTGAGTTCGGCTTCAGTGCTGAAAAAGAGCAGGTGGTGGCCCTCAACTCTAATGTACAGCTCACGACGGATGGGATGGGTTTGTTCAACAAAGTTGTGGACGGTCGGGTCATTCCTGCCGAGGAGGAGAGTGAAGTCGCTGAATAGGACTTTGTTGTTTTTAGCATGTTTTGTGGGCCTGCGTGCCCTTACCATTTTGTATGGGCGCTGCCCCTTTTTATATGAATTTGTAGGGGCTATGCCCTTTTTTGTATTTATAACATTATCCGGCCATGCCTGGTGTTTCAATATACTTGGATTTTGCGAATGTTTTATCATGGACGTTTGCTCTGTTTATTTGTATGCGTGTGCTCGGCGAGGTGTGAAACCTACCGAGGAGGGCGAAGTGGTTTTGCCCGTGACGAGGCTAGGACTTCGTTTGAGGTACTAATCTCATAGGCTTGGACTATTCCCATCGCGAGCTGGGTGTCCTGCCTGAATGGTGCGGCAACGGCGGAGCTAGGTCGAGGTATCCCTGTTGTGCGCAGGATCTGCTCGTACAACGAGCAGAAGCTGGCCGGCGTTGTAATGCATGTCACGCTTCACCAGAGCATGATACGATGACCGCGCAACCCTCCCCGTTTTGGGTGATTACGTCGACAATTTTTCTATCCTCGTGGTTAAGGACTTAACTGTAGTACTGCTTGTGTTTTTCAGCATTCCATGGTCGAGCAAGTTGTTTTTCGTCCAATGTTTCCAAGTAATATGCTCCCGTGCCCGTTTTGGACTTGACCCTATAAGGTCCTTCCCAGTTCACTGCCAGTTTCCCTTCGCGTGAATCCTTCTGATTTCTGCGCAGGACCAGACTGCCTACGGGGAAGTCGCGCTTTACGACTCTGGCGTCATGTCGCAACGTTATTTGTTGCTTTAATGCGGCCTCACGGAGGGCGGCCCTTGATCTTATTTCTTCGACCAGATCGAGCTCCTCGCGTAGAGCCTCATCGTTCGTTTCTTCATCGAGGGGAGCTTCTGTCCTTCTGGAGGGTTCCCTTATCTCCACCGGTATTACCGCCTCTGTTCCATATGCTAGTCGGAAAGGGGTTTCCCCCGTGGTAGAGTGGGGTGTCGTTCTGTAAGCCCAGAGGACGCTGTGGAGCTCCTCGACCCACCTTTTCTTGGCCTCGCCTAGCCTCCGCTTCAATCCGCGTAGGATTACTTTGTTCGCGGCCTCCGCTTGCCCGTTGGCTTGGGGATGCTCGACCGAAGTAAAGTGTTGTTCCGTTCCCAATTTGGCGATGAAGTCTTGGAATTTTCTGTCTGTGAATTGGGTTCCGTTGTCGGTTACGAGGGCCTGGGGTACCCCGAATCTGGCGAGGACGTTCCTTTTGTAGAAACGCAATATGTTGAAGGTTGTGATATTGGCGAGCGCTTCGGCTTCAATCCACTTTGTGAAATAGTCGACGACCGCGATTAGGAATTTATTTTGATAAGATCCCATTGTAAAGGGGCCTAGGATGTCCATCCCCCACCAGGCGAAGGGCCACGGCGAGGAGAGGGTCTTCAACTCGTTGGACAGTGCCAAATGCATGTCCCCGTGGCGTTGGCAACAGTCACATTTTTGTACGTGCTCTTTGGCGTCGTGTTGCATGGTTGGCTAGTAATATCCTGCGCGCAAAGCCTTTCGAGCCAGAGATCTTCCCCCTAGGTGTTGTGCGTTGATGCCCTCGTGGATCTCTTGTAAGATTCCGGGGACCTGGGCCTCGTCGACACATTTCAACAGGGGGATTTGTCCTCGACCAGTACGTACGAACATGCTCGTCGCTTAGTTACGCTGGCCTCCTTACTGTCCTCGGGGAGTTCCCCCTTGGTGAGATAATTGTATACCGGGGTCATCCAACAACGGGGATCTCCGATGACGTTAACATCTAGCAGGTCGGGCTTTACAATGCTTGGGCGGGCCAGCGTTTCTTGTATGATGGATTTGTTCCCACCTTTTTTCCTGGTGCTGGCTAGTTTAGAGAGGATGACTGCTCGGGTGTTTTGCTTGCGCGGGACGTGCTAAACTTCCCATGCTTCAAACTCCGCTATTTTTTCTTTTACCATCGCCAAATATTCGGCTAGTTGGTCGTTCTTTGCTTGGAACTCTCCCCGTACTTGGGACGCTACGAGCTGGGAATCAGTGCAAATTTTTATTTCTCTCGCGCCGACGTCTTTGGCCAGTTGTAATCCTGCGAGGAAGGCTTCATACTCGGCTTGATTATTGGATGTTTTGAAGGAGAGGATCAGGGATACTTCGATCAGGGTCCCTTCCTCGCTCTCGAGGATAATTCCTGCTCCGTTGCCTGAGGGGCTTGATGCGCCATCCACGTAGATGATCCACTTCCGTGTCCCTCATAGAGGGGATAGTTCTGGAGTCATTTCTGCCACGAAGTCGGCCAGAACCTGTGCCTTGAGGCCTTTCCTCCCCTCGTAGTGAATGTCGAACTCGGCCAATTCAAGGGACCATTTTAGCATCCTGCCCGCCATATCTGGTCGGCTTAACAGTTGCCTAATAGGCTGGTCGGTTCTGACGACAATAGTGTGCGCCAGGAAGTAATATCTGAGTCTCCTCGCGGCGACTATGAGAGCAAGGGCCACTCGTTCTATTTGCGTGTACCTGACTTCGGGTCCCTGCAGCACTTTGCTGGTAAAATAGATGGGTTTTTGCCCGTCGTTCGTTTCTCGAATAAGCGCTGCGCTCACTGCTTCGTTGGCCACGGAGAGGTACAGGTATATGGTTTCCCCCCGGTCTGGTCGGGACAATACTGGAGGCTTGGACAAAGCTTGTTTGAAATGGGTAAGGGCCTCCTCGCATTCGTCCGTCCATTTGAAATTTGCTTCTTTCTGGAGTAATTTGGAGAAGGGCAGGGCGTGCTGGGCGGATTTGCTCACGAAGCGAGCAAGGGATGCGAGCATCCCGTTGAGGGATTGTATCACCTTATTCAACCGCGGAGTGGGGAACTCCACGAGTGCTCGGCATTTATCCGGGTTTGCTTCTATTCCTCTTTCGGTGGGGTAAAACCCGAGGAATTTCCCTGCTCGTACACCGAAGGTGCATTTTTCTGGATTGAAACGCATCTTACATTTTCGAGCTTGGTAGAACACCTTGCGTAAGTGGGTGGTATGGTCGGATTCCTCTTGGGATTTTACGATCATGTCATCTATATATACTTCGAGCATGTCCCCGATTTCTTATCGGAAGACTTTGTTCATCATGCGTTGGTATGTGGCCCCGACATTCTTTAGTCCAAAGGGCATTACGTTATAGTAATAGTTCCCCGAGGAGGTCATGAATGCCGTGTACCTCTTGTCCTCGTCTGCCATTGGGATTTGGTTGTATCCCAAATAAGCGTCCATGAAGGACAAGAGCTTGAAACCTGCGGAATTATCTACGAGTTTATCTATGCTCGGGAGCGGATAAGCGTCTTTCGGGCAAGCCCGATTGAGATCAGTGTAGTCAATGCACATGCGCCACTTTCCATTACTTTTCTTTACAAGTACAATATTTGAGAGCCAGGTTGTATACCTGGCCTCAGAAATAAATTTTGCCTCTAAGAGGTCTTGTACAAGTTTTTCGGCAGCCTGTGCCTTTTCCTCTGATTGCTTTCTTCTTCGTTGGGCAATGGCGCGAGCAGCTGGATTGATTGTCAAGTGGTGACATGCAGTTTCTGGATCAAGGCCGGGCATATCCGCCGCACTTCAGACGAACAGGTCGACGTTGTCGTCAAGGCATTTCTTCAACTCCTTCTTTACCTCTTCGGGGAGACCAACGCTTATCTTCACTCCCCTGTTGGGGTTATTGCTGAAGGTGATGATCTCGAATTCCCCATCTGGAACTGGTCGCAGAAGTGCGGGAGACGGGGAGCTCGTCACTCTTGGCTTTTTGTCTTCGTCACGATCTTCATTTCCATCTTCAGGAAGCCTGCTGTCGAGGTTGATGGTATGCACGGGAAGCATGGACTTTTTCTCTGGCTGGCCATATTCAGCTGGAACCTCGTCCTCTCTAGTGCGCTTTGTCGCCTTTGCCTTCGTCGCGATCTGGTTCTGCCCTTTTGTTGCGGCCTCAAAGCATCTGCGAGCAGCCTCGATGTCGCCATGCAGAGTTGCGACGTGTCCCTTATCAGTATAGTATTTGAGCTTGAGGTGGACCGTGGAGGGGATAGCAACGAGTTCGGCAAGAGCTGGTCTGCCGAGGATGCAATGATAGAGCGACGGGCAATCAATGACTAAGAACTGCGTTTTGATTGTCCGAGATGCCTCTTCCTCGCCAAACGTGACTGGTATCTCCACGTAACCCCAAGGTCGGGCTGTTTCCCCGTTGAATCCTTGGAGATCCGATCCCACGTATGGTGAGAGGTTGGACTTATTCAGTTTCAACGCGCGAAACAGGTTGGAATACATGATGTCCACGGAGCTCCCCTAGTCGACCAGGATTCTCTGAACATCGGTAGAGGATAACTTGGCCCTGATCAGCAGAGGAATATGGGAATTTGGTGATCCTCCGGGGAGTTCTTCTAGGTAGAACGTGATTGGCTGCGAACGCCCTTTACCCTTGCCGATCGTGTACAACTGCTCGGGGCTACTGTCTATCAGCTGTTCAAACTTTCGTTTGATGGATCCTATCGTAAGCTCGTGGTACCCCCCACATGAGATAACCATGGCCGTAGGAAAGGCTTCCCAGGTGCTGTGTATGAATGCCTGGGAAGTTGGGTTGAGGTGGTCAGGAACGAAGAAGTCCTCTGGTCGGCTGATGGCCATTGCGACCCGCGGGGGAGGACTGGATGGGGCTGATTCTGCTTCTTTCTTTGGATCCGATGTGTCTCGTCGGGAGGACTCTCCTTTCTTCACGTATTGCTTCAGGTGACCCTCTTTGATGAGGATCTCTATTGCGTCCTTAAGGTGTACGCAATCTTCTGTCACGTGGCCGTGACTACGATGGAAACGACAATATTTGCTTTTGTCGACGTTTCCTTTGGACGTGGTCGGTTTAGGGAACCGGACACCCCCTTGCTTGAATTCTGTGTTGATGCAGTCGGAGAGAATGCGCTCTCGCGAGGTCGTGAGTACGGTGTACTCCGTAAACTGACCAGCCGGCCCTTTGCTTTCGTGAGGACGCTCATCGCACCGTTTCTCCTTCCCCTGCCGGGATGATTCTGGCTCATCTTTTTTTGATGCCCGGGGTGCTTCGCGATCTCTCAAGTCCCGGGCATGGTATGCGGCCTCTTTTTCCTCGTAACGGATGTAGTCCTCAGATTTACGAAGAAGTTCTATCAGTGTCCGGGGAGCTTCGATCCCTACTGCCTTACGGAAGTCGCTTTTGGGTCGGAGTCCCTTTTCGAGGAGGTACTTCTTCATGTGATCCGTTGTTCTGACTTCCACCGCTTCTTTGTTGAATATTTCAATGTATGCCCGCAGGGATTTATCCCTGCCTTGTATGATGGCCTCCAACGTAGCCTCCGACTTAGGGTGTCATTGGGAAGCTGTGAAATGTCGGGCAAATTGGCTCTTTAACTCCCTCCACGAAGATATGGATCCGCGAGGAAGCCGTTTAAACCATGTCATCGCTCCCTTTCTCAAGGTGAGGGGAACATTTTGCATCTGATAGCCCCGGAGACACCGTGATATTGGAGCATAGCCTCTATATTTTCGATATGCTCGCGGGGGTCAGTCGTTCCATCGTAGGTTGTCAACGTGGGTGGTTTCTCCAATCCGCGGGGAATTCGAGTGTCGAGGATGTCCCTTGTGAATGGACCGTGAACGTCATCGTCACTGCTGGAACTAGGAGAGAGCGAAAGGGAGCGGTTGTGCTCGCGGCTTCGACTTCGGCGAGGAGAACGTCCGTGGGTGCGACGGTGATCGTACTTATCCGCGTGTCGAGACCTCTTGGAGACCGGGGAGTGCCTGGATCTTCGCGGGGGAGGCTGATGGCATCGCCGGGCTAGATCGGGTGTAGGGTCCCTCGATCTTGAACGTTTCCTTTCCGGGGAGAGGCTGTCGTGTCTTCGCTTCGAGGGGGTCCGTGGACGCGGGGAGAGGCTCGCCAGTTTTTCTGAAGCGATGCGTTCCTGAAGGATATGCTCGAGGGCACTGAGCTTCTCCCCCTGCTGGAGGATCAGGACGTTCGAGTTGTTGAGAGAGGCGATGAGCGCTGCGGTGCTCGGATCAGCACCCTGAGGAACCGGAATGGGCTCGAAGGTGAGCTCCACAGCTGGTGTTCGTGGCTTTTGTTCGTCGGGTTTCGGGGAAGCGGGCCTTCCGTCTCTTCGGTCGCTTTCCTGCGGGATATGCCCGACGAAAGCATGGTTGTTGTTGTTGTTGGCCGCAGGGGCCACAGAGTCTTGGTGAACATCATTCTTGATGAAAGCCATGTCGATCTGAGATTTGAAGAGATGAAGCTTTGGTCTTTATTGAGCGAGAGAGAATCTTGGTTAAAGACGGGGAAGCTGGTTTCCCACAGACGGCACCACTGATCGGAGAGGACCAGGAGGAGATTGTCGTAGCCTTCGTGTAGGACAAGAGTTGATGTTCGTAGGAGTGGGAAAAAGGGTGGAGGTACCTGCAAGGTACTCCGATGCCAAAGTAAGTATTTGGTCAAAAAGGGGAAAAACAAGTAAGAGAAGTAAAGTATGTGATTTGTGATACCTGCCCCTCTCAAGCGAAGGGGTTTTTATAGATGGATTTCTGGCGAGCAAAGCTCCTGATCGACCAATGAGGGATTTCCAGATGGAGGGCTAGGCGCATGGCCTTTCTAACTGTTTCCTTGATGTCCGGGGAGGCAGTTGGTCGCGTGAACTACTCTGCGCGTGAGGGGGACACGCCCAACAGCTATATTGTGCCCAACGGCTATATTGTGCCTATTGGGTCTGTTCACCAATTAGGATGGATTGGGCCTGATCCTTAAGGACAGGAAGCCCTGCCCGGTCCAGAACAACAGCAAACCAGCCCTTATTTTGACCACAACTTCTGAACCGTAACTCGGATTGACGCACGGTCGGAAGCGTTGGAAAGCTTATTCAATGCTCTATACAACAATGGCAAAATATCATTGCTTGAATACCTGAAAAAATGAGATAAAATCAATTAAACTCAATGATATTTATACGATACGCAATATATACACTATAACGTAAAGTAAACATATTTACAAACAAAGCGGGGTTTGATTCAAAA
This sequence comes from Lathyrus tuberosus, assembly GCA_022829125.1. Lineage (NCBI taxonomy): Eukaryota > Viridiplantae > Streptophyta > Magnoliopsida > Fabales > Fabaceae > Lathyrus > Lathyrus tuberosus. Next base: position 13,139,586 of record JALAZF010000142.1, on the reverse strand, counting down.
CAATTTGAGTACAACCCAAATATGGCTTCATGAAGATAGTTGATTCAAATCATGATTTTAACTTCATTCGGATCACATGAGGTTGTGATTCGAATCATGTTCTATTTGTGGTTCGAATTAATTTTTCCATAGACAATTCCCAGTTTTCATAAAGCTTATGATTCGAATCACGATTAACACGTGATTCAAACCAAGTACCTCAACATCCAAATTTAAAAGCTCTAACTTATTATTCAAGCTATGCTTGATGAAACGACAAAGTAGCAACTTGTTAGGCTAAAAAACAAACAATATCATAGATCAAAAGACTCTTGTTTAATTAAGCAAGAAAGGTTCTTAGTGGCACAACAACATAATAGTCGAAGCAATTACAATTGAAATGAAATACGAGTAAAGTACAAGTACACAAATATTGAATGAAAAGCAAAATACAAGTACGCAAATAGATTAAAAAAACTACATTCAGATTGACAAAAATATCAAAACAACTAAGCGATACCATACGACATCGTGACTGCACTTTTAGATTCTTGGTTATGGCATACGAGCTTAAGTCACATGCATTTCGACTTAATAAATAGAATAACATCCAATAATCTAGTGATCGGTCTTCCTAAATTAAATTTCAAAAGACAAATTATGTGATGCTTGTCAAATGAGAAAGCAAACAAAAGTGTCATTTAAATCAAAAAAAGGTTGTTTTGACATCAAAACCTCACGAGCTTCTCCACCTAGACTTGTTTGGCCTTTCGTGAACAAGAAGTTTAGGATGCAATTATTACGAGTTTGTGATTGTTAATGACTACCTTAGATTCACTTAGACATTATTTCTAACCCATAAGGATGAAACATTTGAAGCTTTTGTTAATTTTTCTAAGCTTGTCCAAAATATTTTTAGTTTGAAAATTATCACACTCCGTAGTGATCACAGTGGTGAAATTGTTAACCATCATTTTGAAAATTTTTGTAATGAAAACGGGAATGCCTATAACTTTTCATGCCCGAGAAGAATTGGTGGAGAAGCTTAGGCTATCCATTTTTAATGTAGTTTATCATTTATTTTCGTAGGATAATTGCATGCTTAGGTTATCAATTCTTAGCGTAGTTTATGATTTATTTAATTAGTACCAATTTATTACGTAAGGTTGGATTTTGTTAGAATCAGTACCTAATTGAGCTTTAATGGTGATTAGGTTTTGGAAAATTAGTGCTGTTAAAATACAATATTAATTGAATCAATTGTATAAGACACGTCTCGTCTAATATACAATTACTCAATTAATCGTTGTCTTTGAATAACCTGTGAGTTTTGTGAATTGTGTATTTGCCAATGTGATTAAATTCCAAATAAAAGCACAAGTCTCTATTTTCGTTTTAAGACTTTCGAGCGCAATTTTGAAAAACCTCTGATATTTCACTTTGGGAAAATCATTTGAATTTTTAATTAGGTTCTATTCACTCTCCCTCTAGACCGTTTCTCTGTTTCATATTCTCACCCAACAATGAACTATGCATGTTCACTAATTAACTTCTCAATCCAAACATGTTCCTTTGCGGCATTTAGGGCAACAATATACCCGACATCAGTAGTAGAATATATGGTTCTATGACCTGAACATGTTAGTTAAAGGTTTTGATAACGATAAAGGAAACTAAACAAAAATAATGAATATTTTCAAATGAAGAAGAAAGTTTGTAACAAATAAAAAAGTGAGAAGTTTCTAATGAATGATGCAGAATAATCAAAAGCTAAATAACTTCACCAAAGAACAGAGCCAACTGCTAAAAACGCACATGTGCGCTTGTGCTTTGTTGTTTATTTATTTTCATAAAATAAAAAATGTAAAATTAATGTGTGTTCTTCAAGTTCTAAAGGTGTATCGCACACACATATACAACCACACTAAAATCTGTTTTTCAACGTCTTATGTTTTCCAAAACTATGTTAACAACATATTGGTTTGGACAAATCTTTTGAAAATCATAGCGTTATTTTAAAATACTTACTTAATCAGTTATATAAAAAAAAATTACTCTAATCAATTATGACATTTACGTAAATGAATATGGGATAAACTTGTTCAATTATCAATTAAGGTAGCCTTCAAATCAATAATGAATTAGATCCAACTAAACATTTCCTATTTTTATAAGTCATAATTAATTATTACAAAAACCTAATTGATTATGATGCAAATGTGAATCTAAAAACCTTCATTTCTTGCTCTAATATTTTACTATTAAAAGAAGACTTATAATCATTTGATAAACACACAAGAATTATAGGTCATAATCGATTATGACCGCAACCTGGTTAACTATGCTGAAAATCCGATCACATTTGCTCAAAAATTATTTAAATATTAAGAGAACAAACATTAAAGAGAATTATATTGTGTAAACCCTTAGAGTATCTTAAGTGGTGCAACTCATTTTTAAATTTTTTTGTGGGACCTATTAAACCACATCATCTTAAAGCAACTCACTCAATTTTAACTCTAATAGTGCAACTCTAAAGAACTCTCATATTAGAACCCACAATTTTATCTTATATAATAATATTTTATTCCATTTAAATTTTATTTTAACTCAAAATATTAATTTAATTATTTAAATAAATATTAATGTGAGATAAAATAAATAAATAAATCTAATTAAACTTAAACATTATATAACAATAATTTTTAAGTGAATAATACAATAAATTAAGTGAATAATACAATAATTTTTAAAGATTAAAACATTATATAACAATAAACAAATATTTGTTAAAAATGAAAAAGTAATTAAATATAATATTTTGTTTAAACCATAGGTTGCTTCATGTAAAAAAAAATTGTTGCTATGCTGTCGAACTCCAGTGATAAATTATGGAAAAGCAAATAGTTCTTGACTTCCAAGCTGACGAACTAAAGCGAAAAATCCTCCAACGGTGCTCTTACAATTGTAACAAAATAGGATTTGATAGTATAAGCGTAACCAAGAAAATAAATAATCTAAATAATCAAACTAACCTAATAATTTCAATGACTTCCAATTTTCCCTCAAAACATCCCATCGTCTGTCATATCTGTCAGCATAGGACCCCACACTGCTCCAACCAGCCAGCCAGCGGCGCCATTTAGTCTTTACTTGGATTCCAAGTTCACCCACCTCCCTCTCTTTTTCTTTCTCTATCTAATCTTCTAATCTCATCTTTCAAATATCTCTCCCTAATAAAATCCTTTCTCTTTAGAATAGAACCCTCTTCTCTTCTATTCACCTATCACAAACTCACAAATAACTAAAAAAAACATAGCAAAAGAGAGAAAAAGATGTTCTCAAACTTTCAACAACAACACCACCACCACAATCTTTTTCAATCCCCTCGTAAATGCCAAACCTCAGAAGACGATGAAAGCCGAGGCTGCGGTGGGCCCGGCACATTAACACCCCACAAACCTTTCTCCGCGATAAGCGGAGGCAGCGACGGTGCTACTATCGAGATTGGCCGTAGGCCCAGAGGCCGTCCGCCTGGGTCCAAGAACAAGCCCAAATCGCCTCTCATAATTACTCACGAGCCCGAGCCCGCGATGAGCCCACACATTCTTGAAATTACAGAAGGTAGTGATATCGTTGAAGCAATAGCCCGGTTCAGTATCAGAAGAAAAACCGGGTTATGTATATTATCCGGTTCAGGTACCGTCGCTAATGTTACACTTCGTCAGCCTTCGGCTCCTCCTGGCACCACCATTATTTTTCACGGCCGTTTCAGTATCCTCTCCATATCCGCCACGTTATTTGTCCCATCAGAATCTTCCCCGCCGATGAATAAAGAATTCTCGATCTCCCTCGCCGGACCTCAGGGTCAGATTATCGGAGGGTTTGTCGTTGGAAAGTTGCTTGCGGCTGGAACGGTGTTTGTGATTGCTGCTTCGTTTAATAACCCTACTTATCATAGACTACCTTTGGAAGAGGATGTTCGGAATAACTCAGTTTCCGGCGGTTGTGGTGAGAAGTCGCCGCCGTTTCCGGGTGGTGAGTCGTGTATGTATAGCTGTCAACTTCCTTCTGATGTGATTTGGGCTCCAACGCCAAGAACGCATTTCTGAGTTCCGATGAATAATTTTTTTTTTCTTTCTATTTTCGCGTTTGTATTATGGCTGGTCATGGTTTTAGTTGTGATGGTTTTGTAGAAATTAACCGTTTTTTTTTTAATTTTGTATTAAGTAGTGAATTAGTTGTTAATTAGTCCTACTTTGATGGAGAGTTTATTTTCTATTTTTATTTTAGATTTTCATTTTGTATTTGGATTTTTGGTTTTGTTGTGCTGCACTTAATTGAGAAGAAAGAAAAGTCAGATATGTTTTTCATTCTCAAGAACAAGATAATTCAGTTTATGCCTAATTTCTTAAGAATTTTTTTGGAGCACATAAAACATATCTAATATTTGTATTACTTTACTTAATTGTCCATTTAAATCAGTTTAATAACGAAGAATGTGTGAAAATTAAATGAATGTAATGTAGTTTGTTGAATAATCGGGTATGGCAAATGAAGAAATTATAAGCATATTGTTTGGTAACACAATGGCTACCGCCACCGTATTTTTAAAGCTTTTTCACCATGATTTATTACTTTAGGGGTCTGTTTTTTCACCTTGATTTAAAAAGCTAACATGTGTAGATTTGTCCTTCCTTGATTGTCCACCGGTATGTATCTTTTGGTTCTGCAAGCAGTGCGGAATTGATTTTGAATTAATTAATTTTTTGAATTAATTAATTTTTTGAATTAATTATTTTTAGAAACTTAATTGTAATTAAAAGTAAATTTGATTTAAAGTAATTTATATTAAGATTAATTGATATGTATAATTGATAAAGTAATTTTTTAATTAATTATATTATATTATTAATTTAAAATTTACAATCGGATGTGGCAGAATATATAAGAGTGATTAGTTGATAGTGTAAAATAATTTTACAGTGTCAGTGTCTACTAATTAAATTCATTTATATTTGAATATATTTAAATAAGGAGAATGTTAACATTTTTTTTACCAATTTCAATATACTTTCAATGTCATGTCATTTTATATATATTTTTTATTTAAATATAAATTAATATTTTACGGATTTCATTCATTTTAAATTCATTTTCCAGATTTCATTATACTTTTTATATAATCACTTTCAAAAAGGTATTATAATGTTAACACTTCATTCATTTTTCCGGATTTTAATATACTTCTTTTTACCAATTTCAATATATTTTCAATTTCATTTGATAGTTTTGCATATCTCACTCTAATTTTATACCCGTTAAAAAAAGAGTGAGATGGTGTAAATCCGTCAAATAAAATTGAGTTTAAAAATCTAAATCGTTCGGCCAAGGTGAAGGGTTGGCGGGCAGTGAACTTGCCATCTTATTTTTTTAAGATTTGTTTTTTACTTTTTAATAAATTAAATGATTTTTTTTTCACATTTTAATTAAAACACATCAAATCAATAATTAGAAAGCGTAAAATAACAACTAAAAATTTAAAAACATTAAAAAAATGTATCTAAAATAGAACCATTAACAAGAGTTTCAAAACTAGAGTTCAAATATTAACCTTCAACCAACCAAAATAAATATTTTGAGTGCTTGATAACTAGGCTAGCGGGTTGTCGGACCAACCGACCCCCTTTTTTGACGGATTTAAGGTGAGATAAACTTAAGACTGTACAAACTGAACCGGTAAACAGACACAAAATCTCAACCAACTCGCCATTTTTTGACGCGTGCACAGGTTTGACGGACCTTGGTCTGTTTTGCCACTCTTTTTTCGTTATCTTTTGTTGGATCATTTGGGTTTGCCTGAATTCAATTCTCTTTGACGACGACTCTTTGGATAAGTTTGATGGGATGAAAATGATTAAACAAATGTCGTTGAATTGGATTGTAATTAAGATTAGATTGGATAGTTTGTACTTTTCATCCGAGTTATGTGTCATTCCGGCTCCGATTTTGGGTTTGTCCGAACTGATCATTATTGCGTCGATGATTTTTCATTGTATCAATTTTTAATGGGTTGTACATTCTTTGTGTCGTTTTAATTTATTTTGTTTATAAAAATGTATTTTAGCATTTAAAACAATTGATGAGATAAATTTATTTTATACTCAATCTAGTATAAGTAATTCTTTTAAGAAAATCTAATATAATACTTTTACTTAGAAGATAAAATCTAATATATATATATATATATATATATATATATATATATATATATATATATATATATATATATATATATACTTCTTTTAAAGGCAGAAATTTTAATATAATACTTGAACATATTGAATGTGATTTAGAAAAGGTACACATTTGTTTAGTTTGAATATAAAAGAAAAATATAATGAATATCCTACTTTAAACGACTAGAATAAACTTTTCTTTACAACCAAAACGAACCTTGCTAAATTTGGACAACTAGGTAGATTTGCTTTAGTCTTTTTGAGACTAGGGTTTCTAAATTAAACTCCATAGTGAATTTTTGGTTGATTCTTCAAAAATGGTATTACTTCGGTTTGAAGCAATTGGGAGTGGAGAATATCTGCACACTGGTGCTTTGCTTTGCAGTGTAGCAGAGGCCTGATGAGATACGGGTAGTATTATTGGATTGGAAGAAGATAATGCTGAGGTGACTAACAACATGCTATACTTGTCTGGTTAGTTGATTGATGATAATGTGACTAAGCTTTCTTGATTTGGAAAAGTGGACCACGTGTCTACTAGGGTTGGTCCTATTACATCATATTTGATACGTTGCTTCTATCCACTTACCATCTTGTAATATGTGTTGTGTTTCCCTTTCTTCGCTTTTTATCTCTTCTCTTTTGTACTTTCTTTTGTCTCTTTTATATTACAATAATGCTGAGACTCAGATTTTGGGTATATATACTACTAATACTAATAATAGAATTGTCAACATTTTTATTTTGGGCTTCAGTTTTTAGGATATCTTTTTAAAATATTTAATTTATAATATTATTTAAAAAATATTTAAATTGAAAAAAATGCCTTCTTTTATAATATTGCCTATGTTGTATTAGTTTTTTTATTTTATTTTGATTCTGTTAAAATATAAATATATTAAAATACAAATTAATCATTATGATTAATAAAAATCAAATTAATAATATTATTGTTAATAATTTTCAGTATTAAGATGGGTAAGGCAACTCAATTGATATGTATTGATTGAGTTAAATTGATATAAATTGTTGGTTTAAGATTCACTCTTTAGAAGTAACATTTATTTCTATAATTATATATTAATATAAATAAATTGTTACAATAATTTTTTTAATAAAATAAATGATTATTAAAATTATAAATTTTTTTAAAAAAAGTTGATTCTGGACTGGTGTCTTATTTTGTGTCTCTTTTGTGGTGTTTATGTTGATATGACATTTTATTGGTTTGTCTTGTGTGACTTGGTAAATACAAATTGATAAATGATTTTAAGTTGATTAGGTTGGCAGATAGTTTTTCTCAGGATCCGAGTAGTTTTTTTTAGAGTTTAATCTCATTAGGTGGTAGAGCAAAGTTTAGGGAGGTAGTCTAGCATGCAATGGTTTAATCTATTTGGAGGGTTAAAAATGGTGTCGGTGTGAAGACAGGCTTTCAACGTTGTTTTATGTTTTCATGAAGACAAGTATATCAAAATCAAATGCATTATTAAAGAAGAAAAAAATTCTAAGTTTAAAGAAAACTATGCTGACTAGGATCACAAGTATTCTTCAAGATAACATTGGATTTTATTGGATTGATCTCAATAATAAGATACAAGTTACAATTAAGCTTTGTATATTATCATAGTACTCAAAACAATCATGCATCCTTCATCTCTAAACATTCAAACTCATTTTGAAACTTATGCTTTTGAAATCATGTGGTTATAAACAGATTTTCATATTTTCAATAAGCTCTAACTGGTTACACAAATATCTTAACCAGTTACAAAAACAAAAACTTAGCCTTTTTGAAAAAAGCTTAAGCTCTAACCGGTTAACTAAACCCTGTAAACCGTTTACTATAATACCCTGAAATTTGATTAATCTATTTAATCAGATTAATCGTGTTTAATTATTTAGTATGTGATTTGTTTTAAATTAAAAATATTATGAGTTGTATGTGTATGTGGTTTATGGTGGGGTGTAGTGAGGGTATTCGTGGGTGGATAGAATGATTAAAATATTTTGAAATAAATAGAATTAATAATTATTTTTAATTAATTAATTGATTAAAATAAATAGAAATAGAGGTTTTGGGTGGAAAATAATAACTAAGGAGCAATAAGGGAAGTAGTGAGAGTTATGAGAAGAGTTGAGCCAAAGTATAATTAACAAAAGCTTAAATTAGGGTTTTAGAGATAGAAAGAGGTTAATGGAAATTTTGAAAGAGAGTACGTAAAGTTAGAAAAATTGGAGAAAAGGAGACTAGGGCTTGAAGAGGGAAGAACGCAAACCACTACCTTTAATCCAAAATCAGAGTTGCTGCTAGAAAACTAAGGTATGAGGGAGTAAGGGCTTCTATATTGGTGTTTTGCATAAAATAGCAGAGAAGAGGGACACTTACTCTCTTTAGGAATTGTGTGAAATTATCATGATTTGTTGTTGTTGTTGTATGGTAATTTGAAAATTGATAATTGGATGTGTTGTTATCTGGTTTTCGTGACTGAATTCATATGTGTAAGATCATGTTTATGTGTATATGATTATATGTCATTGTTGTAACTTTTGAAAGTTTGAAGATAAACATGAAATTCATGAAGATGATGAATAAATTGTGTAATTCTATGGTTTATCATGTTATTAGGATGTTATTATATGTGGTATGATTTTCTGAACGTGTTGGGATGGTTAGGAAGTCAGAATTAGAGTTTCAAGGATACTCCTATGGCTATTTCACATTTTGTTTTTGCATTATGGTGCAGGGTGATGAGTGACACATCACATGACGGGCTGGCCATCATGCACCTTAAGACGCTGACAGACATTAGTGCTATGATAGGGAGACCGTCATGGTCCCCAGGCTTGGTTTTCCAAGTTGGTCGTCACTATAATGATGACCTGGGGATTTTAACAGGATGACAGGTGTCACCCTGGTGATGGGCTACCCACCATGTTGTCAAAAGGGGCGTTCTTGTCCCAGTTTGTGTAGTTTGAGCTGTTGATTCAAAATTTTGATGTTGTTTTCTAGTTTGGGCACTGATTGGCTATTGTTTGGTTGTGCTTGTGTTATTAATTAATTATTATGACTTTAATTAATCATGAATCACTTAAATGTTGTTGTGTACCTGGTGTAGCAATTGTATGGAATGCATATGACGTTGTTTTATGAGGTTATATGATGTGAATACAACTAGTATTATTGTGAGATGCATTGTTATATAGCGAGTAGTTATGTATTATTGATGTAATGATAAATAGTTTAAAATAGGGGACTATTTAAGTGTTGTATACATTGTTGTTATGATTGTTGGATAGTAGTTTAGAAGGGGGGATTAATATTGTATGTCAACGCATGTTGTTTATGGTCAGAAGGGGGCCATAGGCATTGATATTGTTGTTTGTGAGGGCAAGGTTCCTTAGTCTTTGTTTTATGATGTCAAAACTAGTAATATCTCGTACTTGTGTAATTTGGACGGTATCATCGCGTCTTAGATTGCATTCATCCTTTAATATACATAAAATAATCCACATACGTGTGTCTATGCATATAGGACCGTCCTATATATGAAAATTGTGCATTGGATCATGTTGGATACCTTATGTCAACTCATAAAGGGCTATAGGTCGACTCAAAAACTTACAAAAATGTGTTTGGTGCATTATGGTATCCTTGTGTCGACTCACATATGTGTGGAGGTTTACTATGATAGAAACTTGTATCTTAGATTTTCGGGTAGTACTTTCAGCTCTATATTTGGTTTCTCTGGCTCTGGAAATGGAGCTGGAGTATGGGCGAGGCACTCTTTGAGACTTGCATCTAAATAGTCCTGATAATCTTCAACCTTGTTTTCCTTTAACTCTTCTGTCGGAGGCACATTTAACACTTCAGTTGGTGGTGCCTCTAATGTCAGCTCCTTGATGCTCTCATCTATTATGTCTATAAAGCAACGTGTGTCATCTATTGCAGGGGTTTTCATGAATTGAGATAAAATAAAATTGATCTTTTCCTCTCCAACCTCTAAGGCAAGCTTTCCTCTTTTTTACATATAATGATAGCTTTGATAATAGCTAAGAAAGGTCTTCCTAACAAGATTAGGATATGCTTATCTTCTTTAATGTCCATTACTACAAAACCTGTAGGAATATACAACTGGCCGATTCTTACTAGGATGTCTTCCAGTATTCCTACTAGGTACTCTATTGATCGGTCAGCTAGCAGAAGGGACATCTTTGTTGGCTTTAGGTCTCCTAAATTGAGCCTCCCCCAGATAGAAATAGGCATCAAGCATACATTGGCTCCTAATTTACATGAAGTTTTGACAATGACGTATTTACCGATAACACAGGGAATTAAGAAGCTCCCTGGATCTTTCAATTTTGGCGGCATCTTATTCTGGATTATAGTGTTGCACTCTTTAGTTAGTGACACTGTTCCATCTTCATCGAGCTTCCTTTTGTTGGTTAAGATTTCTTTCAGGAATTTAGCATACAAAGGCATTTGGGTTATTGCCTCCAAAAAAGGAATAGTGATGTAGAGTGTCTTCAAGAGCTCAACAAACTTCTTAAATTGTCCCTCAATTTTAAAATTTACAAGTCATTAAGGGTGGGGGTACATATGGTTGTTCCTTTTCTTTCACTTCCACCTCATTTGCTTTTGATGTCTTTTTATTATTAACTACTATATTTTCTCTCTTGATGTCTTTGTCAGTTACCTTCTCTGAATCTTTCTCTACACTCCTCCCTACAGTCTGGTTTATAACTCTCTTATTGACGAGGCCCTTTAACTTTGTTTCGCTTCACAATGTTATAGCATTAGTATGTCCCTTGGGATTAGGTTGCGACTAGCAAGGAAATATTCTAGTTGGGGCAAAGGTAACCTCCTGTTGCTGGGCCACTTGAGAGATTTAGGCCTCTAACATTTTTATGTGAGTGGCCATAACATCCAGTTTATTGGCCAATTGCTTAATCAACTCATTGGTATGAATATTTCAGTTCATAAACTCTTTATTTTGTTGAGTTTGAGACAAGATGAAGTCTTCCATCTTAGTTTCAAATTTGACTTCTTGGGGGCAGCAGGAGCAGCATGGGTAGAGGTGTCAAAAAAGCCCTAAATGACAAAGCCCCCATAATTAGGCCCCTTGTTGGCCCTGTTTTTTTAGGCCCCTTACAAAATGAATATTTTATTGGCCCCTTATTTTTAAGCCCCTTCATATTTTTGTCTTTAATGGGGCTTAAGTGAATGACTCAAAATCTAATTTATTTGAAATAAAATATTTTATACTATAAAACCGATTTTTTTCTAAAACCGATTTTTTCTTAAAACTGTTTTTTTCCTAAAAACGATTTTTTGCAAAAATAAAAAAAAAATCAAATTTTTCAGAAAATAAAAAAAAAACTGATTTATTCAGAAAATAAAAAAAAACTGATTTTTTCCGAAAATAAAAAAAATTGATTTTTTCCGAAAATGAAAAAAAAAAACCAATTTTTTTCGAAAATAAAAAGCCGGTTTTTTCAGAAGAAAAAAAATCGATTATTTCCGAAAAAAAAAACCCGATTTTTTTTCCGAAAAAATAAAAAACCGATTTTTTCCGAAAATTAAGAAAAACTATTTTTTTCAGAAAATAAAAAAAAAAACCGATTTTTTCGAAGATTAAAAAAACAGATTTTTTCCAAAAAAAATAAAAAAAAAATAAATTTTTCCGAAAATTGAAAAAAAAAAACAGATTTTTTCCGAAAATGAAAAAAATCGATTTTTTCCGAAAATTAAAAAAACCTATTTTTTCCGAAAAATAAAAAAAATCGATCCGAAAATAAAAAACCCCGATTTTTTCCGAAAATTAAAAAACTCAATTTTTTCCGAAAAAATAAAAAAAAACTGTTTTTTTTTTCGAAAATAAAAAAACTCGATTTTTTCTGAAAAAAAAAAACTTTTTTTTTCGAAAACAAAAAAAACTCGATTTTTTCCGAAAATAAAAAAACATATTTTTTTCGAAAATGAAAAAAACCGATTTTTTCCGAATATAAAAAAATTGTTTTTTTCCGAAAATGAAAAAACCTATTTTTTTCCAAAATAAAAAAAAAACCTATTTTTTCCGAAAATGAAAAAAAACCGATTTTTTTCGAATATAAAAAAACCGAATTTTTCCGAAAATGAAAAAAACTGATTTTTTTCCGAATATAAAAAACCTGGTTTTTTCCAAAAATGAAAAAAACCGATTTTTTCCGAATTTAAAAAAACCGATTTTTTCTGAAAATGAAAAAATGCGATTTTTTCAGAATATAAAAAAACCGATTTTTTCTAAAAATGAAAAAAAACCGATTTTTTTCGAAAATAAAAAAATTGATTTTTTCGAAAATAAAAAAAAACGATTTTTTCCAAAAAAAAAAAACGATTTTAAAAAAAATTAATTGAAAAAATCTATTTTACAAAAAAGTCAAGTTTTGAAAATGTTGGGGCTTTGAGGCCCTACTTGAATTTTAGGGGCCCTTAATTTAGGGGGCCTACATATTTTGGGGCTCATTTATTTTTAAAATTTTGGGCCCTTCTATTTTTTTGGGCCTTGAAATTTAGGCCCTAGCCCCCTAAATTGACACCTCTAAGCATGGGCTCCTTTATGGTTTTGAAAACAGAGCATTATTATTCTTGTAGGAGAAATTTGGACAAATTCTCCATACATGATTATACATGTTCAAATAAGGGTTTCCTTGTGCATAATTAACCTGGTCCGAGGTAGGCTCAGCTAATAATTGATAGTTAGCAATGATATGTGCTTACATTCTGCCATACCCTAATTTTTAACCCTAAGATCCCACTTATCATTTGCATCTTGGCACAAACACAATCACATGTTGGTTCTCCCCCTCTCATCCTTTCGGGTTTTGCTTTTAAGATCACCAAGCACCCTTTTATGTATATTTTATCTTTTTGTTTATATACTTATTGTTTAATTAACCAATAATCAAAATGTAAAAATATGTCTTGTTTCTTTAAGCTCATTGTGCAAGGTAGAGCATTTCATTAAGAGCATCATGCTCGGTTCCTCAGCTAGGGTTTTGTTTTTCAAGTCAAAGTTTGAACATCCATTGACTCCCAATGACTTATTTCTCAGGATATGGCTTCTAATATCAAGGTCTATGTTCTCAAGCATCATCCTACATCATTTTGGGCAAGAGTACCTCAAGGTTATGTAGCTTGTTTCCCAAGAAAATCAAAGGTTCATGTGTTTATTTCCATGCCTTCATCAACAAGTTATCTCAAGCCTTGGTCAATTTAATCAAAGGACATTCCAGGACATCTTATTTTGGGTTCATATGATCATCCATGTACCTTGAAGTACAACAAAATTTTAAGTATACAAGTTGGTTCAAGAAGGTTTGACCAAAAACTCATTTTCAAATCAAAATTCCAAGGACTACAACTCCTTAAATTCTCCATATTTTTAAGTGCTTCTTTTTGCATATGACTCTTCTCAACATCCTCCACAACTTCTCTTTACATGACAAGAGCCAGTTATGCTTGGAGGACCATCAAAAGTTTGAAGACATTATAGGTCATTTGTGAACTTAGTGAAATTTGACCTATTTTCAAGTGAGTTTTTCTCAATTTTCAAGGATCACAACTTCTTCAATTTTTATCCTTTTAAGCTTATTCTTTTTGCACAACATCATTTACAATGCCCTCTACAAGTTTGCTTCAATGATCAAGATCAAATTATGCTTGGAAGGCCTTGGAATTTGTTAGAACATTATAAGTCATTTTCTTCCTCAAGGACTTAGAATTTTTCTAAGTATGTTGACTAGTTTTTCATGCTGATTTCAAAATATCATAAGTTTCTCCTCAGATGTCCAACTAAATACTTTCTTGGCGCATTGTAAACTAGACCATGAGGACTACACATTGCAAGAAGAATGGTGGCAAAAAGCCTCTTGAGTAGGATGCCCCATTGATGCAAACATGGTAACTTGAAACTAAAGAAAACTCCATGATCACATTTTTTATTCATTCTAATTCCAATTAGATGCCAAATTAAAGTTCAATTTCATGCCTAATCAAGTTTAGCAAGTATCCAAAAGTTGTTTAGCACTTGAAACGCAAGTTTTGGTTTAGTTTTGATGACTTGAGAGTCACACTTTTGGCATGATGAGGGAGTGCACAAATTCACTCAATTTCCACTCAATTCACCCCTCTCAGCATTCCATCATCTTCAGCTATAAATAGAGGTTCATTCTACCTTCATTCCCAAGCTTTTGAGAGCCAGAAAACCCCTACTCCACCTTCAAACTTTCTGAAAAATGTGAGCTATCGTGTTTCAATTTCCAGCCAGTCTCACTCTCATTTCTTGATTCCACAAGCTTCATTGTGTTCCTCTGAAGCTTCTGCAACAAATTCCAAGCTCTAAGAGTCTCTGAATTGCTCAAACCAAATCCAGTTTCAGAGCTTCTCAGATCATTTTTGGACAAGGTAGTTTGAAGCTCCATTTTCACTCAAACAAGTTACCACAATGTAGTCCTTTGCTTGCTGAACGTTTCCCCTAACCTAGCTAGTGTTAATTCTTCTTGTACATCATTTAATCTTTGTTTTCGTGTTTTTGTGTTCTTCTGATTTTCTCCAAAATTCTCTATACTCCTTTTCAATAAATGAAAATGGAGAGTGAGGTAGAGTTCACCTTAATGATACAGTCACAATAACATAGGTCTCATGACATATCTTTACCATTTGTGGAACTCCAGTAAGTTGCTCACCGGAGAAGATGACCGGAGAGGTGAAGAAAATGACATGGGGTGGAGACACGCTGGCATTTTAAAATGTTTTAATTGGATGATTTCAAATGTGATTCCATGTTATTTCTGAACTAAATTCCACCATGAGCGCGCATTTCTGGATCATGAGATCTACCACATCAGATTAATGAAATGAATCCAACGCGCGTCCTTTTTTCTCTTTTTATTTTATTTTCTGATTTTTATTTTAAATTGCATTTTCATTTAAAAATTCATAGTAATTTCATTTTTTATCCAAAAAATACCAAAATAATTTCTAAAATTTTCTTTTATTTTTCTCTTTCTGATGATATGTTTTTCATATTTTTATTTTGTCATTTGATAATTTTTCACGATTTTCTTCTTTTTGCATGTATTTTAATTAGTTTAAAAATATTTTTATGAATTAAAAAATTCTCAAAAATTTTCCATAACATTCTTGCATTATTTCTGACTTTATGGGTTTTTCTTAGTCATTTGTGATCTTGTTTGATGCATCATTTGCATTTTCATGTTTATTTTCATTTTAAAATTCATTTTAGAAATCATTTTGATGCATATTAATTCATATTATTGCATGTTTGTGTTTGTTGACCTTTGTTGACTTCTGTTTGACTTGGATCTTGGTTGATTTGGTCAAGTTTCATCAAGCTCAATGGATCTTGGATGTTGATGGGGTGAAAATCCTAATCCACCAAAATGGATGATTGATCTTGATGATAGCTTGATCAATCCTTGGACTTAAGTTGTTGTTTTTGTTTTCTTGTTGCCTTTTCTTCATCTCCCTTCTTCTTCTTTTTTTGGTTGATGAAAATCTTTAACATCATGGATTGTTGAGGATCAAGGATGTTTGAACTTTCATTACTTCAAACATGTTGTTGAAGTGATCATTTGGATCACTCACTTCACTTTAGAGTAGTGATAGGTTGCCTTTAATTATTGATGGAAGTCCTTGATTAAGATGAGGCCACTCCTCTTTCTTTTCTTTTTGTGTGCCAAGCTTTAGGAGAATGATTTACATGTCATTTCTCTAGCTTGTATTAACACATAAATTGTTATTGACCGGCCTCCCATAGTATGACCTTCCTTATAGGTTGTGCTACGATTGCTTAACATAGCGCTAAATTTGTCCCGAATCGGGAACTAGGTCATTTTTGTAAGTGAGATTGTCAGCCTCATATTCTCCATGGCATTATGTGAAATAGAGTGGATCTTTTGTTACCTAAGAGAGCTAGTGGCATGCTTGTTGATTTTATCCAAGTTGGAGCCCTTCTCTTGGTAATGTATAAGACCATGTTTTCATGCTTGTGGATGTCTAGTTGAGTGTTCTCCAAAAAATAACAAGTTAGCCGTTCTTTTCTAATCACTAACTTACTAATATTTTGTTGATTTAATCTTTACTTTAAAGTAATTTATATTATTCTCTTTACTTATTGCAATTCACTTTATAATTTTACTTAGCATTTCATATCATATTATCATATTGCTTTATCTTTGTCCACTTGGACTTGTGTTTATGCATATGCTCTTTTCATTTTATCCATTTGGACTTTCTCTTAAAACATTATTAAACTCCAAAACCCTTAAAAAACTTGGTTATTTTCATGGACTTGATGTTACTACCCTATGCATTATTGAGGAGTTATGGACTTAGAATTAAGACCTTGACCTTTGCTTGGAAGTACATCTTAAGACCTGTTTGGATTCATTTGGTACCCTTGGCTTAAGGATTCTCTTGAAAACTCATCCTGGTTATTATTGATTTCATCCGATGCTTGGATTATTATTGCTTATTTGGCTTGCTTAAGGCTTAATCCAAAGGAGATAATTCTTGATTGACTTATGTCATGGGCTTGCTATCTTCTCTTGGTTAGATCTTTCTTGGTCCTATCTTTTATTTTATGCTTTAGGATAGTCCATTCATCTCTACCCCATTCTTAAATTTTCAAAATCTTCTCCCTTTTTCAAAAATCTTCTTCTTTCAAACTAAAACCTTTCTTAATAAAACTTAACTTTGTCAAGTGCATTTTCAAAATATTTTCTTTAATAAATGCTAAGACATCTTAAGCATATTCAAACCATTTCAAAAGACTTAAAAAATACAAAAACTTATTCAATCATTTTGTGCCTCCGTGCACTTTTTGTTTTAAAACTTTTCATAAAGTTTAGACATGAGTCATTTCCATAGTTGAGATGGAATTCTCCTATCCCCGTACTATTGATGGTAATTCTTTTCCACTTGTGAGAGTTAGTGGCATACTTGTTGATTTTATTCAAGTTAGAGCCCTTCTCCTTGTGATGCAAAGTTCTCATTACTTGTGGGTGATTAGTTGTAGTATTCTCCTTAAAATGACAACTTGTATCTCATTTAAAATGAATCATAATAAATCATTTTGTTATTTTTACCACGAACTACGAGGTTTTGATCCTCTATTGTACTTTGTGGGTACGTAGGCACGAGGCTCAGGAAGTCTTATGAAACACAAAATTATAAAAAAAATACTTCTTTTCTCACCTCCCCAATCTTTTACAAGCAAACTATTTTCAAACCAAAAAGCATAGATACTTCAAAGAGGTTCCTATAGAGTACTATAGACGTTTTGGGTGCTAACACCTTCCCTTTGCGTAACCAACCCCCTTACCCTCTCTCTGTTTATTTGTTCTATTTTTAGACTTTTTTAGGGTTTTGTTCGTTCTTTTTCCCTTTCCTTTGGAAATAATAAAAGCGCGATGGCGACTCTTGCTTTATGAGTTAAGTTAATCAATAGCTTATACCCACAGTTTTTATCGCTACAGAAAAGTAGCGACTCTACTGGGGAGTAGTCCTTAGTGGGTTCAGCCTACTTTTATTTATTTATTGCTTTATTTGTTTGATTTGTTTGTTATTGATTGTTCTATATGAGTGCTTGGTGATTCTTTGTGTGGTGAGATAAGTCTTATACCCGGGCTTGAGTTCACTTATGATATGATGGTTGGTATAATCAAGGAGATATGCTTGGAGTAATCCTTAGAATGTCAAGTTGAGATCCACAGCTCAGTGGAGGCCCCTTTGGAATTACTGATTGTCACAATGAGTAGTCGTATATTGACATTACTTTTTCCGACCTAGGAGCCTGAGAAGCTGGGGACCTTAGAACCCTTTAACCCATCTTGTCCTCTTAGGACGTAGTGTGGTGACTATTCAGCTGTAGACTTGAATTAGTTGTTACGCGATACTACACTCAGTAGAGTTTCTCTTGAGAATATTATTGGTTGGCGAGTAGTCGTTTAAGCCGGTAATATCCAAAAGATGGAATTATGACTCTGAGAACTTTTTAGAACCTTTTTCTACAGGTGTTGATATACCCTTAGTACATACCTTTTTTGGGTTGGTTCTTACCCTTGGCCCCATGCTCGTGACTCTGAACCCTTGGCCCTATGTGCTTTGTGTGATCTTGTTTGTAGTTGTTGCATTGCATGCACTCATGCATTCATGAGCATTTTCCAAGTTTTCAAGGAACTTAGAGATTATTTTTGCAAACATCACAGATATTGTGGTTATGGATCTCGGAAGAAGGAATACTAAGAAGTACAATTTCAGGAGTCCTGATGTACGAGAGTTGAGAAAGCTAGGATCTTTGGTATCTAGTCCTGTGGATTTCAGAGACCATTTTGAGAAGCTCTTGAATATTCTGAACACTAATTTGGAAGAAGGGATTCTTAATACCTTGGTTCAGTTCTATGATCCTTTGTACCATTGTTTCACTTTTTCCGATTATCAGCTTGTACCAACTTCGAAGGAGTACTCTTATTGGGTGGGATTGCCTATTTCAGAAAAGGTTCCTTTTAATGGTTTGGAGGAAATTCCTACGACTCGAACTATTGCAAAAGCTCTTCATCTCAAGGAATCTGATGTCAAAGGAAACTTTGTTGCTAAAGGAGGTATTATTGGGATGACTTCCAAATTCTTGTTGGGGAAAGCTTCTACCTTTGCTAGTATGGGAAGTATGGATACTTTTGAGGCTATTCTTGCCTTACTTATCTATGGCCTTGTACTTTTTCCTAACCCAGAGGGTTTTGTTGATGTTGATTATATCCGGATCTTTTTTATTGGGAACCCAGTGCCTACATTGCTTGGAGACATTTATCATTCCATCCACCATAGGACTTCCAAAGTATATTGAGCTATTACATGTTGTGCACCTCTATTGTACAAGTGGTTTATTTCGTACTTGCCGCAGTCCAGACTCTTCAGAGATAACAAGGATAAGCTTAGGTGGTCTCAGAGGCTTATCTCCCTCACTCATGCTGATATGACTTGGTACAACTCAGCATATGATACTGGAGTGATTTATTGATAGTTGTGGGGAGTTCCCAAATGTGCCTCATCTTGGTACACGAGGAGGAATCAACTGCAACCATATTCTTGCTAAACACCAGTTTGAAGAAGAGAATTGTGCATTCTTGGCACAATTCCCATAGGAAAGGAAATGATCAATTAGGTAGGCAACATTGTATGGCTGTTGAACTTTACATTCAGTGGGTTCATGATAGAGCTTGTAAACTCAAGATGCCTTATCCTCTTGAAGAGCCATTATTCCCTGTTACTACACCATCATCTTCTCTTGTCTTAATTAATGATAGAGGAAGTCTTCAAGAAGCTATGTCCAAGATGAAGCAAGAGAAAGAAGTGTGGGAAAGCAAATGTCATGCTTCCAACTTAGAGAAGAAAGAGTTGCAAAAACAACTGAAGGAGAATGATGTTTTGACTGAGTTGCTGGAGCAGCGTGCTATGAAGAGATCAATGGAGAAGAGGATTTATTTTCCTCTAGCATTTCATCATCTACTCATCTTTCTACTTCTGGTGCATGGAATGGTATTGTGGACCAACTCGTGATAGAAAAAACCCCAGAAGATCAGCTATGAGAGAGAGATCAAGAGGCTTCGCAAGAAGTATCAGTTTGGAGTTGGATCATCTTCTGACATGATTCCATAAATTTAACTTTTTCCTCTCATGTATTAGGATGTTGAGATTGTATTTTAGTTTGCAATCCTTTTTCCATTATTAATAAAATGATATTTCCTGATATTTTAAAGTGTAGTTATTTTATGATGTTTGCAATTTGTTTTATGTCTTGAAGTTCCTTGAAAACTTTACATTTGCATTTGTATATCAAGCATCATGCCACATTTTTGGTCTTTCTTTCCAGGTGTCTTATTTTCTTCCTTTTCTTGGTCATCGTTCAGACAAGCTGTCTTACCGGTATAATACTCGTGCAAATCAACTAAGAAACATGGATCAGGTGCAACAAGAGAATCGGGAACTTCGCAAAGAAATAACCACTTTGAAAGACATTTTAGAAAGGCTCTCTGCTATGATGGAAGCTTTGGTGGCTACTCAGAATCAGCCACCACCACCTCCTCCTCTTCAGACTCCGCTTCAAAGAACAGTGATATCAGAGATTGTCTCAACGCCCGTTTCTGTGGCCCTAGTTAATGTTTCTCAACATCAGATGCCTCCTGGTTTTCCTTTGGGCATGCCTTTCAATTTCATGCCTGAAGGGTATCAATCTTCATTTACTGAAGTTCCAGTTATTCCTAATGTTGTATTTGTGCCACCTCTTGTGGTTCATATTGTTCCTTATGTTGAAGATAAGGTTTTCCACACTGCTCCAAGCGATAGTATTGGTGTCTATGAAATAATGGATGATTTTCAAGACTAGTTCCAAGAAATGCAGAAGGAAATTAAGGCTCTGAGAGGTAAGAGTTGTTTGGCAAGAATGCTTCTGATCTCAGTTTGGTTTCCAATGTCAAAATTCCGCACAAGTTTAAGGTGTCAAACTTCGAGAAGTATAAGGGCAACTCTTATCCTATAAGTCATCTTGTGATGTATGCTAAAAAAAAGTCCATTCAGACTGACAATCACCAGTTACTGATCCACTATTTTCAGGACAGTCTGACGGGTGCAGCCCTAAAATGGTACATGGGACTTGATAGTGCCTAAATTTGTACGTTCAATGACTTGGGCGAGCCTTTTGTGAAGTAATACAAGTATAACATATACATGGCACCAGACCGTGATCAACTCCGCAAAATGTCTCACAAAGACAAAGAGACCTTCAAAGAGTACGCGCAGAGATGCCGCGAGATTGCTGCTTAGATAAGCCCTCTATTGGAGGAGAAAGAGATGACTAAAATCTTTCTGAAGACTTTGGGTCCTTTTTATTATGAGAGAATGATTGCTAGTGCTCCTACTGATTTCACCGAAATGGTGAATATGGGAATGAGGATTGAAGAAGGTGTCCGTGAGGGACAATTGGTAAACGATAGTGGTTCATAAGGCAGTACCAATAAGTATGGGAACAGTTTATCGAAGAATAAAGAGCATGACCCCAATTCCATCTCGCAAGAGAAGCATGGGAGATCCCACATAACAAGTCAACGTCATCAACAAGTTGCATTATTTACTCATGTTGTTAACAATGCTCTAGTTGCTCATCCAACTTCTAACTATCAACCATGTTTCCAACAACGTGCTCCACAAAAAAATAATCAACGAAGTCCTGTGCAAAAGAAAATATACTTTGACCCTATTCTGATGTCTTACACGGAATTGTACCCAGCTCTTATTCATAAGAATTTGGTGCAAACTAGGGCTCCGACCGCTGTTCCAAAGGACCTTCCATGGTGGTACAAACCAGAGACTCACTGTGCTTTCCATCAGGGTGCGCCTGAACATGATCTTGAAGATTGTTTTTCATTGAAATCAAAAGTACAAAGATTAGTGAAGAGCGGTATTTTGACCTTTGAAGACACTAGTCCTAATGTACAAGATAATCTGCTGCCAAAGCATGGAAACACCACTGTTAATATGGTGGAAGGTTGTCCTGGTACTTACCATTTTTTGATGTCTGCTTTATCAGACAATCTCTAGTTGAGATGCATGCTACCCTATGTGAACTGAGTTATTATGAACATGATCATGCCACTTGTCGTATCTGTTCGAGAAGTCCTCGAGGATGTGCTGTAGTGAAAAGAGATTTACAAGAGATGTTGGACAAGAATCTTATTCAGGTTTGCAGATATAGGAATGAAGATCATGGTGTGAATGTCATAGTTCCACATTTCAATATTCCAGAGTAAGTTGTTGTTCCTTACAATAATCAAAGGTCTGCTGCAACACCTTTGGTCATTCGTTTGCCTGGCCCCGTACCATATAAATCAGATAAAGTTGTTCCCTATAAGTACAATGCTACTATGTTGGAGGATGGAAAGGAGGTTCACATTCATTCTCTTCCCTCTGTTATGAATATTGCAGATGTGAGTGATGTGACCTGAAGTGGTCGAGTCTTTAATAGTGTACCCTCGAAGAAGATTTGAGATATTGTAGGTAAGCAAACTCATTTGGAAACCTCCATTGAAGTTGGTCAATCAAGTGGTGTAAATCATAAGTCAGACAGTGATGAAGTCTTGAAGTTGATTAAAAGAAGTGAATACAATGTGGTGGACCAATTGTTGCATACCCCGTCAAAGATATCTGTTTTGACTTTATTGATGAATTTGGAAGCTCACTGAGAGGCATTGCAGAAAGTGCTAGAGCAAGCCTACGTAGACCACGACGTAACAATTGATCAATTTGATGGGATCGTTGCCAAAATAACTGCCTGTAATAATTTGAGTTTCATTGATGAGGAACTAACTGAACATGGAAGAAACCATAATTTGACTCTCCACATTTCAATGAATTTCCAAGAGGATGCCTTATCTAATGTGTTGGTGGACACATGTTCTTCTTTGAACATCTTGCCAAAAGCTATGCTTGCCAGACTATCATATCAGGGTGCTCCCATGAGGTTTGGTGGAGTGGTTCTGAAAGCGTTTGATGGGTCAAGAAAGGCTGTGCTTTGAGAAGTTGATCTCCCCATTAAGATCAAACCATGTTGCTTTCAAATAAATTTTCAAGTGATGGATATTCATCCAGCCTATAGTTGTCTTTTGGGTCACCCATGGATCCACGAAGTCGGTGTTGTAACGTCAACTCTTCACCAGAAGTTGAAGTTCGTGAAGAATGGGAAGCTGGTTACTGTTGGTGGTGAACATGCCATTCTGGTCAGTCATCTTTCATCTTTCTCATACATTGATGCCAATGAAGCTGAAGGAACTCCGTTCCAAGCTCTTTCTGTTATTGGTAATGTTGTTCAGAAGAATGGGTAACACATGTTTTCTCTGAAAGATACTCATAACATTGTTGATAATGGTCAAGCTGCTGGTTGGGGCCAGGTGGTTGAACTCGTAGAGAACAAGAGCAGAGCTGGTTTAGGCTTCTCGCCTGATTTAGTCATAAGAGATTTGAAGCATATTCAAGAAGTTTTCCATAGTGTTGGGTTTATCCACGCCAAAGACCAGTCTACTGTTGTAATTCTTGAGGATGACCAAGAGGAAGAAGTGCCTAATTTTATGACGCATGGATTGGCATGCCAGAATTGGATTGCCGATGGTGTTCACTCTGTTATTCATTTATCAAAGTAATATGTTTGTCATTTTCAAAAATCCTTTCTCTCTGCTCAAGGGGAAAGTGAATTGATGTGGGCTTTGTTTCAGTTGTTATCATCATCAATAAAATTCTATTTCGTTTATCCATATTGTGTTTTTCTTTTTTACCTTTTCTGAAAAATGGTAACATAAAAAACCAAAAAAATAATGATCACTTTTTATATCTACATAATATTTGCGCATTTATTTGATCATATTCTAAAATCAAACATAAAATCATTGTGAAGATTGATTGTAAAACCCATTGAAAATAATGACTTTATGCCCTCTCCCAACTTTGAATTCCCTGTGTTTGAAGCAGAAGAAGAGGATGTTGAAGAGAATCTCGATGATATTTCCAGTTTGCTTGAGCATGAGGAAAATACTATTTAGCCTCATCAAGAGCCGTTAGAAGTAATTAATCTGGGTTTCGAAGATATTAAGAAAGAAATCAGAATTGGGGCATTTCTTTGTCCAGAGGTTAAGAAGAGGCTAGTAGAGCTTCTTAGAGAGTATGTGGATGTATTTTCTTGGTCATATCAAGACATGCCAGGTCTTGACACTAATATTGTGGAGCACAAGCTGCCATTGAAGCCAGAGTGTTTATCGGTCAAACAGAAGTTGAGAAGAACTCATCCTGACATGGCTGTGAAGATTAAAGAGGAGGTTCAGAAATAGATTGATGCTGGTTTTTGTGTGACATATGAGTATCCTCAATGGGTGGCCAATATTGTGCCTATTCCGAAGAAAGACGGAAAAGTTCGTATGTGTGTTGATTATAGAAATTTGAATAAAGCTAGTCTGAAAAATGACTTCCCATTACCACACATTGATATCTTTGTAGACAATACGACAAAATTCAATGTCTTCTCCTTTATGGATGGATTTTTCGGATATAATCAAATAAAGATGGCACCCAAGGATAGGGAAAAGACAACATTTATTACACCCGGGGGAACATTTTGTTACAAAATGATGCCCTTCGGTTTGAAGAATGTTGGTGAAACGTACCATAAGCCATGATTACTCTTTCCATGACATGATGCACAAGGAAATTAAAGTCTATGTTGATGATATGATTTCCAAATCAAAGTCTGAAGAAGATCATGTTGAACATTTGTTGAAGTTGTTTCAGCACTTGAGGAAGTTTAAACTCCATTTGAATCCTAATAAATGCACTTTTGGTGTCTGTTCTAGAAAATTGTTGGGTTTCATTGTCAGCCAAAAAGGCATTGAAGTAGATCCTGACAAAGTCAAAGCTATTCAGGAAATGTCGGCACCTAAAAATGAAAAACAAGTAAGAGGATTCTTAGGGCATTTGAATTATCTATCAAGATTTATATGCGACATGATTGTCACGTGTGCGCCAATTTTCAAGTTTCTCCGAAAAGATCAGAGTTGTGCTTGGACGAATGATTTTCAGAAGGCTTTTAATAGCATCAAAGAGTATCTATTGGAACCTCATATTTTGTCTCCTCCGGTGGAAGAAAGACCTCTGATTATGTATTTGAATGTCCTGGAAGATTCCATGGGCTGTGTTTTGGGTTAACAAGATGAATCTGGAAAGAAATAATATGCCATTTATTATATGAGCAAAAAGTTCACTGATTGTGAGTCTCGGTACTCTGCTCTTGAAAAGACTAGTTGTGCTCTGGCTTGGGTTGCTAAGTGCCTTCACCAGTATATGTTGAATCATACCACATGGTTGATATCCAAAATGGATCCAATCAAGTATATCTTTAAAAAGCCTGCTATAACTGGTCGAATTTCTCGTTGGCAGATGTTGTTATCTGAATATGATATTGAGTACTGGACTCAAAAAGCAATCAAGT
Organism: Lathyrus tuberosus; assembly: GCA_022829125.1. Lineage (NCBI taxonomy): Eukaryota > Viridiplantae > Streptophyta > Magnoliopsida > Fabales > Fabaceae > Lathyrus > Lathyrus tuberosus. The sequence goes on along the minus strand of JALAZF010000142.1, from coordinate 13,114,283 downwards.
GAAGTATATTGGCTGACTATTTGGCTCATCAGCCAATTGATGATTACCAATCCATCAGGTTTGACTTCCCTGATGAAGATGTGATGTATTTGAAAGCTAAAGATTGTGAAGAACCATTACCTGAGGAAGGACCAGAGCCTGGATCCCGTTGGGGTTTGATTTTTAATGGAGCTCTTAACGCTTAAGGCAATGGTATTGGGGCTGTCATAATTACTCCTCATGGTTCTCATATTCCTTTCACCACAAGCTTGATGTTCAATTGTACAAATAATACGGCAGATTATAAAGCGTGTATTATGGGCTTGGAAGAAGCTATTGATTTGAGAATCAAGATTCTTGATGTATACGAAGATTCATCCCTATTGATTAATCAGATCAAAGGAGAATGGGAAACACATCAACCTGATTTGGTTCCTTATAGAGACTATGCAAGAAGTTTGTCAACTTTATTCAATAAAGTTGAGTTTCACCATATACCTAGAGAAGAAAATCGGATGGCAGATGCTCTGGAAACTTTATCCTCCATGATTCTGGTGAATCGGTGGATAGATGTGCCCAAAATTAATGTTATACGCCTGGATAGACCTGCACATGTGTTTTCGGAAGAAGAGGTTATTGATGATAAACCATAGTATTATGATATTAAATGCTTTCTTCAGAAACAAGAGTACCGACTTGGGGCATCAAATAAAGATAAAAAGACTTTGAGAAGGTTGGCTGGCAACTTCTTCTTGAATGATGATGTGCTATACAAGAGAAATTATGACATGGTCTTGCTCAGATGCGTGGATAGACATGAAGTAGACATGTTGATGAAAGAAGTTCATGAGGGATCCTTTGGTACCCATGCCAATGGACATGCAATGGCAAAGAAATTGTTGAACGCATGTTATTATTGGCTGACAATGGAATATGACTGTTACAAATATGTGAAGAAATGCCATAAGTTCCGGATTTATATTGACAAGATTAATGTACCTCCAAATCTTCTCAATGTTGTCTCTTCTCCATGGTCTTTCTCCATGTGGGGAATTGACATGATTGGCATGATTGAGCCTAAAGATTTAAATGGACATCGTTTCATTCTGGTGGCCATCGATTATTTTATCAAGTGGGTCGAAGCGACATCATATGCCAATGTGACCAAGCAAGTGGTTGCCCGGTTTATCAAGAATTAAATTATCTGCTGTTATGGTATTCCATGTAAGATCATTATTAATAATGGACCAAACTTGAATAACAAGATGATGAAAGAGATGTGTGAAGAATTCAAAATTGAACACCGTAACTCTTCTCCTTATAGATCAAAGATGAATGGGTATGTTGAAGCTACTAACAAGAATATAAAGAAGATTATTCAAATTTTGGTTGTAACTTATAAGGACTGGCATGAGATCCTCCCTTTTGCTCTGCATGGATACCGTACATCCGTACGCACATCAACAAGGGCATCCCCTTTTTTCTCTTGTATATGGTATGGAAGCAGTGCTCTGGATAGAGGTTGAAATCTCGTTAATGAGAGTCTTGATGGAAGCCAAGTTATCTAGGGCTGAATGGTGTCAAACTAGGTATGACTAATTGAATTTGATTGAAGAGAAGAGATTGACGGCTTTGTGCCATGGTCAGTTGTATCAACAATGGAAGAAGAAAACTTTTGATAAGAAGGTTCTACCTCGCGTATTCAGAGAAGGCGACCTCGTTTTCAAAAAGATCTCGTCTTTTACCACTGATTCTACGGGCAAGTGGACTCCTAATTATGAAGGCCCATATGTTGTTAAGAGAGCCTTCTCTGGTGGTGCATTAATTCCTACAACTATGGATGGTGAAGAGTTCACTCGTCCTGTGAATGCCTATGCAGTCAAGAAATACTTCGCCTAAAAAAAATAAAAGAACAGCTTGCTAGGTTGAAAACTTGAAAGGGCGGCTTAGGAAGAAATGAGCATCTCGGTGGATTGAAAACTCGAAAGGGTGGTCCAGGAAAAAATTAGAGACATAAACAGAAATAATCATCCCGGTAGATTAAAAAATCGAGAGGGAAATCTAGGCAAAAGTTAGGAATTATGGAAAGTAATTGTATAAGGCCAGACTTGATCGTTCGAAGAAACGGTACCTATCAAGGATTCTCATTCAATCATCCTTGATCGAAGATTTGAGCATAGCGGAATTCAAAGTTGTTAGGGAGAATAGTAGTCACCGGTGATACCATTCTTATTAGAATGGAATTCAAAGTTGCAGGCTACCATTCTCATTAATAAAATTTGATTATTTTGTCCAATTGTTTGCTATTCTTATGTTGTTTCAGTTTACGGAATTTCATTTATTTTTTATGATAATTTTTGAAACAAAAGATGAGTAAATAATCATAATTTTGAAATGTACAAAATGTTTCCCTTGATTTATGAATATAAAAGAGGAATATCAACGGCGATTTCAAGAATGTTAAAATCTTAAAATGCGAAGCTCAGTGCTTTCCTAAACAGAATCTTTATTTTCCCCGACAAGGATCATAGAAGTGATCTTATTTCCTCGACATATCTTTTTATTCCCTATGCATAGTGGTTTGATACCCCTAGTAGAGTTTGCATTGTATGCATACCTACCAAGACTTTATTCCTTTCTCAACTGAATTTGTGGATGTTTCTTATCCCCAGGAAGAGTTTGGAGGTTTTTGTTTGGATGTGTTTATCCAATAGTTTTTCTCCTTAGAGTGGAGTGTTGGTGTTAGAAGATTGATCTTTGGGTGTTTCCCTAAGCATTATCTTCATCTCCCCTAAATTTTTAAGCCTTATAGTAAGATTTATTTTCCTTTGATGGCTTTTGTTTATCCCCTGCAGGATTCCTCCAACTGTATCCATAGCGAAGTTCCCAATGATATCTCCATCTTGTTGAGATTTGGCTGAGAATCCGGTTGTGTTGTGCTTTGGGTTCTTCCCTGTTTACCTTTGTGCTTGTTTCGTCAGCATATTCATACATGTGCATCATTTACTTTGTGCATTGCATCATATGTTTCATGTGTAGTTTTGCATTTCTTTGTGTTCACCCCGCTCTCTGGTGCTTATCTTTCCTGCAGAGTATGTGTGTGTGTCCTCTCTCCAATAGAGTGTCAACTTTAAGCAGAAAATATTTACCCATTCTAATCCCCCACTGAGTTTGAGCCTCGTGGGAGATTTTTGATTCAGCCTTTCTCTCTAGTGTTTTTATCTGGATGGAACTAAACTTATTTGAGTTAATTCCTCATTTGGTTGAGTATTGTTTGACCGTTTCTCTTCAGTTGGTTCTTGGATTGAACTTTGGTCTTTCAAGTTTATTGCCTTTGCTTCTACCCAGTAACCAGTAGCAAGTAATATTTCTCACCCCCTTTTGGTCGGTTATCTTGTTAAGCTACCTTGTTGGTAGTTGATATCCCTCCTTCGAGTTTACCACCTTTGTTAAACCACCATACGTTTAGTGAAAGGTGATATTCCTGCCTTTTGGTTAGTTATTGTTGTTTTCTACCCAGTGACTGGTAGTCGGTAATCTTTCCTTGTGAGTCTATTACCTTTGCTTCTACCCAGTAACCGGTAGCAGGTAATATTTCTCATCCGTGTTGGTTGGTTATCTTGTTAAGCTACCTTGTTGGTAGTAGGTAATCCTTCCTCTTGAGCTTGTTGCCTTTGCTTCTACCCAGTGACCGGTAGCAGGTAGCATTTGTCTCCCTTTTTTGGTTAGTTACGTTGTTTTCTACCCAGTAACCGATAGTCGATAATCTTTTCTTTTGGCTTATTACCTTTGCTTCACCCAGTAACTGGTAATAGGTAATATTGTCCCCTTTTATCTGATTGGTTATCTTTGTTTTTTACCTAGTAACCAATAGATGATAATCATTTCTTTTGAGTTTATTGAATCTGTTTTCTACCCAGTAATCGGTAGAAGGTAATATATCTCTTTGCTTCTATAGTTTGAGTGCCTTTGTTATCTTCCCAGTAACCGGTAGTTGGTATCTCTTTCCCAGTTGATTTGGGTTCTTTTCCCTTGGTGGATTTGGATATCCTTTTTGATGTTACCTTTTCCTGGTGGATACTTGCTTTGTTTTGCTAAGGTCTTCCCTGTTGGATCCTTTGTCCTCTAACTATGTTTTGGGTTTCTTTCCATACATAGTCGTCCCCGAGTCGAGTTATTTCTCTATAATTTATTTCCCGGGTAAACATCCCTTGTTTCCGGCAATTGTGTGTCAGAAATTTGGCCTACACATCTGTCTTTCCCTTGTGGAGTTTTGTTTTTCCCCAACTGGATCCCTTTGGATTTTGTCATTCCCTTACGGAGTTTCAATTTCCCTATTTCTCCCCAACATTTGAATGTCTCTTGTAGCGCCGTGTTCCCCACATAGATCCTTTTCTACATTTGTTCATATCATATAATGTGCGTTTTGTGCATCTTAGGGCCAAAAATTGGGTTTGTTGTTATATTTAAGTCTCTCCGATCTCGTCGAGATAAAGATGTCAATATTCATATCACTGGATAGAAGAAACTTAAATAAGGGCATCTGTCATACCCTAATTTTTAACCCTAAGATCCCACTTATCATTTGCATCTTTGCATAAACAAGATCACATGTTGGTTCTCCCCCTCTCATCCATTGGGGTTTTACTTTTAAGATCACCAAGCACCCTTTTATGTGTATTTTATCTTTGTGTTTATATGCTTATTGATTAATTAACCACTAATCAAAATGAAAAAATATGTATTGTTTCTTTAATCTCATTGTGCAAGGTAGAGCATTTCATCAAGAACACCACGCTTGGTTCCTCAGCTAGGGTTTTGTTTTTTGATTCAAAGTGTGAACATCCATTGACTCCCAAGGACTTATTTCTCAGGATATGGCTTCTAATATCAAGGTCTATATTCTCAAGCATCATCATATATCATTTTGAGCAAGATTACTTCAAGGTTGTGTAACTTGTTTCTCAAGAAAGTCAAAGGTTCATGTGTTTATTTCCATGCCTTCGTCAATAAATTATCTCATGCCTTAGTCAATTTAATCAAAGGACATTCAAGGACATCTTATTTTGGGTTCATATGATCATCCATGTACCTTGAAGTACAACAAAATCTTAAGTATACAAGTTGGTTCAAGAAGGTTTGACCAAAAAGTCAACATTCTCAAATCAAAATTCCAAGGACTACAAATCCTTCAATTCTCCATATTTTTGAGTGCTTCTTTTTTCATATGACTCTTCTCAACATCCTCCAAAACTTCTTTTTACATGACAAGAGCCAATTATTCTTGGAGGACCATCAAAATTATGAAGACATTATAGGTCATTTGTGTACTTTGTGAAATTTGACCTATTTTAAAGTGATTTTTTTCTCATCTTTCAAGGATCACAACTTCTTCAATTTTTATCCTTTGAAGCTAATTCTTTTTGCACAATATCATTTACAATACCCTCTACAAGTTTGCTTCAACGATCAAGATCAAATTATGCTTGGAAGGCCTTGGAATTCGTTGGAACATTATAGGTCATTTTCTGCCTCAAAGACTTAGAATTTTTCTAAGTATGATGACCAATTTTTCATGCCAATTTAACACATCATAACTTTCTCCTCAGATGCCCAAATGAATACTTTCTTGGCACACTGTAAACTAGGCCATGAGGACTACACATTGCAAGAAGAATGGTGGAAAAAAGCCTCTTGAGTAGGATGCTCCATTGATGCAAACATGGTAACTTGAAACTAAAGAAAACTCCATGATCAGATTTTTGATTTATTATAATTCCAATTAGAGGCCAAATTAAAGTTCAATTTCACACCTAATCAAGTTTAGCAAGTATCCAAAAGTTGTTTAGCACTTGAAACACAAGTTTTGGTTGAGTTTTGATGACTTGAGAGTCACACTTTTGGCATGATGAGGGTGCGCATGAATTCACTCAATTTCCACTCAATTCACCCCTCTAAACATTCCATCATCTTCAGCTATAAATAGAGGTTCATTCTACCTTCAATCTCAAGCTTTTGAGAGCCAGAAAACTCCTGTTCCACCTACAAACTTTCTGAAAAAAGTGAGCTAGCGTGTTTCAATTTCCAGCCACTCTCACTCTCATTTCTTGATTCCACAAGCTTCATTGTGTTCCTCTGAAGTTTTTGCAACAAATTCCAAGCTCTAAGAGTCCCTGAATTGCTCCAACAAAATCTAATTTCAGAGCTTTGCAGATCATTTTTGGACAAGGTAATTTGAAGCTCAATTTTCACTCAAACAAGTTACCACAATGTAGTCCTTTGCTTGCCAAACGTTCCCCCTAACCTAGCTGGTGTTGATTCTTCTTGTACTTCATTTAATTTTTGTTTTCGTGTTTTTGTGTTCTTCTGATTTTCTCCAAAATTCACTATACTCCTTTTCAATAAATGAAAATGGAGAGTGAGGTTGAGTTCGCCTTGATGAGACGGTCACAATGGCATAGGTCTCATGACCTATCTTTACCATTTATGGAACTCCGGTGAGTTGCTCGCCGGAAAAGATGACTGGAGAGGTGAAGAAGATGACCTGAGGTGGAGACACGCTGGCATTTTGAAATGTTTTAATTTGATGATTTCAAATGTGATTCCATGTTATTTCTGAACTAAATTGCACCATGAGTGCACATTTCTGGATCATGAGATCTGCCACATCAGATTAATGAAATGAATCCAACATGCGTCCTTTTTTCTCTTTTTATTTTCTTTTTTGATTTTTTATTTTAAATTGCATTTTCATTTAAAAATTCATAGTAATTTTATTTTATCCAAAAAATACTAAAATAATTTCTAAAATTTTCTTTTATTTTTCTCTTTCTGATGATATATTTTTCATATTTTGATTTTTTCATTTAATATTTTTTCATGATTTTCTTTTTTTTGCATGTATTTTAATTAGTTTAAAAATATTTTTATGCATTAAAAAATTCTCAAAAATTTTCCATGGCATTCTTGCATTATTTATTACTTTCTAGATTTTTATTGGTCATTTGTGATCTTGTTTGATGCATCATTTGCATTTTTATGTTAATTTTCAATTTAAAATTCATTTTAAAAATCATTTTGATGCATATCAATTCATATTATTGCATTTTTGTGTTTGTTGACCTTTGTTGACTTCTGTTTGACTTGGATCTTGGTTGATTTTGTCAAGTTTCATCAAGTTGGATCCCTTCTCTTGGTAATGTATAAGACCATGTTTTCATGTTTGCGGATGTCTAGTTAAGTGTTCTCCAAAAAATGACAAATTAGCCTTTCTTTTCTAATCGCTAACTTACTAACATTTTGTTGATTTAATCTTTACTTTAAAGTCATTTATATTATGCTCTTTACTTATTTCAATTTACTTTATGCTTTTACTTAGGATTTCATATCATATTATAATATTGCTTTTTTCTTTGTCCACTTGGACTTGTGTTTATGCTTATGCTCTTTTCATTTTTTTTAAAGGACTTTCTCTCTTCAAACATTAATAAATACCAAAACCCTTAAAAAACTTGGTTATTTTCATGGACTAGATGCTACTACCCTATGCTTTATTGAGGAGTTATGGACTTAGAATTAAGACCTTAACCTTTGCTTAGAAGTACATCTTAAGACCTATTTGGATTCATCTGGTACCCTTGGCTTAAGCATTCTCTTGAAGACTCATCCTGGTTATTATTGATTTCATCTGATGCTTGGATTATTATTGCTTATTTGGTTTGCTTAAGGCTTAATCCAAAGTAGGGAATTCTTGATTGACTTATGTCATGGGCTTGCTATCTTCTCTTGGTTAACTCTTTCTTGGTCCTATATTTTATTTTATGCTTTAGGATAATCCCTTCATCTTTCCCACATTCTTAAATTTTCAAAATCTTCTTCCTTTTTTAAAAATCTTCTTCTTTCAAACTAAAACCTTTCTAAATAAACCTTGACTTTGTCAAGTGCATTTTCAAAATCTTTTCTTTAATAAATGCTAGGACATCTTAAGCATATTCAAACCATTTCAAAATACTTAAAAAATACAAAAACTCATTTAATCATTTTGTGCCTTTGTGCACTTTTTGTTTTAAAACTTTTCATAATGTTTAGACATGAATCAATTCCATAGTTGAGATGTAATTCTCCTATCCCCATAGTATTGATGGTAATTCTTTTCCACTTGTGAGAGTTAGTGGCATACTTGTTGATTTAATCCAAGTTGGAGCCATTCTCCTTGTGATGCAAATTCTCATTACTTGTGGGTGATTAGTTGTAGTATTCTCCTTAAAATGAATCATAACAAACTATTTTGTTATTTTTACCATGAACTACGAGGTTTTAATCCTCCATTGCACTTTGTGGGTATGTAGGCATGAGGCTCAGGAAGTCTTGTCAAACACAAAATTATAAAAAAAATACTTCTTTTCTAACCTCCCCAATCTTTTACAAGCAAAACATTTTCAAACCAAAAAGCGTAGATATTTCAAAGAGGTTCCTATAGAGTACTATAGACGTTTTGGGTGCTAACAACTTCCCTTTGTGAAACCATCCCCTTTACCCTCTCTCTGTTTATTTGTTCTTGGTTTAGAACTTTTTAGGGTTTTGTTCGTTCTTTTTCCCTTTCCTTTGGAAATAAAAAAAGCGCGGTGGTGACTCTTGCTTTATGAGTTAAGTTAATCAATAGCTTATACTCATAATTTTTACCGCTACATATTCCATAGATTTTGCAGTTATGAGTCACGACAGCTATGTTATCTACATGGTTAATTGTTAAGTTGTCGATCTTTTGAGTGAGGGAATCTACTTTAGGGTTCATGTGATCAAAACTGCTCACCTCGTACATACCGCCATTAGGTTGTGTATTCTCAACGGGAATGCGTTCGCTTCCCAATTGATAGTGATTCTAAGTCATACTCTAAATCAGAGCGTAGGCATCAGTGAAAGGTTTATTCATTATAGCTCCGCCCATGGCGGCATCAATAGTCATTCTCGTATTATAGAGAATACCATTATAGAATCTATGAATAATTAACCATTTTTCCATCCCATGGTGTGGGAAGGCTCTCATCATTTCTTTATAGTGCTCCCATGCATCAAAGAGTGATTCTTCATCATTCTTCTTGAAATAGGTGATTTAGTTCCTCAGCTGCGTTGTTTTGCTCAGTGGAAAGTATCTAATGAGGAATGTTTTCTTTAGCTCATTCCATGTTGTTATGGAATTAGACAGGAGACAGGAAATAGTTGTAATTGAATGGCCTCAGAATCGATGCCATTACTTCTCAGTGTGTCAGCGAATTGTACGAACATTGAGAGATGTAGATTTAGGTCCTCCATCGGACTACCGAAGATTTTGTTTTTCTATACGATTTATAGTATAGAGGGTTTTAGTTCAAAATTGTTAGCCTAAATTGTTGGGTTAACAATAATCAAATGCGACTCAACCTGAGAGGGGACATAAAAGTCCTTAAGAGGACGATTATAATTATTCTCAACCATATGAGAACAAAGTTGCTCGAGGCGGATTCAGATATGCAACTAACGCTCTGGTTCGTCTATCAGTTGGACTCCCGGAGGTTCGGGTCTTTTGCACACAACCAAAATGAGAAAATAAAAATTAAAAGCAAGAAAATTTCTTTAGTTTAGACAATGTAACAACAGAGTTACAATATTGGCGTTATTGGTCCCTGACAACATATACCAATGGACAGCTAACATATTATGTTATTACTTTGTTTATCAAATGGATATATTTTACATCCTTATAATATATTATGTTATATATATATATATTATATATGTTATGAGAGGAGAAAGAAGAAGAAATTAGTAAGAAAAGGAAAGGAAGAGAAAGAAGAAGAGAACTAATGGAAGAGGAGGAGAATATTCTTGGATTCATCATCTTCATCATCAATTCATCCCATTTTCTTCATCAAGGTGAGTTCCATTAGATAGTATAGCATTTTGGGGGAAAGTTGGAAAATATTGGGAAGTTAGGTTTTGTGTGAAAAACATGTTTAATTGTGATTTGTATGTTGATACTTGATGATCTTGATGAATTATATGCTATACTATGTTAATCCATGATTAGTTGGATGTTTTTATGATGTTTGATCGTGTGGGTATGAGTTTTAGGCCATGTTGACCTTCATTTCTGCATTCTGCAGAATCTGTGTTCTGCTTGGGTCGCACAGCGAGCTCCAGCAAGCACCTCGCCTTGCGGTCGCATAGCGACCATGGTGGCATTTTGATTCTGCCTATGCCTCGTCTTGAGTTTGCACAGCGAACTGAAAGTGAGCTGGCCTCGCTTTGGGGCCGCACAACGACCATGACAGGGTGCAGTTTTCCCATTTCTTATTTTCTTCATATCTTGTGAACCGTAACTTGCATTGAGGCACGGGCGGAAGCATTGATATGGGTATATATATATATATATATATATATATATATATATATATGTATGTGTGTGTGTGTACGTTTGATTAATTTAATAGTGTTGAATTGAAATGAATGTGGAATAACATGTGAACGGGTGAAGATGAACACCTAGCGTTGTGATGAGTACCATGTGAATGATTTGATAATTGGTGAGGAACCTTTGTTCTGAAAGTCCTATTTATTATGATGACCATTTGTATTATGTGATATATTGATGTTTGACTTATTTATACTATGCTACTATATGTGTTACATGTATAATATATGTGTATGTTTATATGTTTGATTGTGTGATAACATGCTTAAAGCAATATGAAGATGAGTGAGGAAACCTAGGCTTAAAACTAGGAAATGGATTAAAAAGAGAAATAGGTTGCAAGTATGACTTAGATAACACTATAGGGTGACATTCATGCTATGATACCTAGGTGTGTATCATGGATGAATGGTTGCCATAGTTGTGAGTGAGATGCATTGTATTGAACATGTGTTATTGTTATGTGATTAAGGTGAATGTGGTCACCTTGTGATTGTCAAATACGATCAAGCTATGTTATATTTCATCACATAGTCAAAAACAAACCCTTGATATGTGTCGTCCCGAAGTTGGTGCTTATGTAAAGCTCCTTTGGGATGTACACACTAATACTTTGGCAGGAGTTCCCTTAAGCGAATTAAGCCTACTGCTAAAAGGCTTGAGATGGATAAGTTCCCATGGGAAGCGAAGATTCGTAATGTTGATTATATGTCCCTTAGAATTCGAATCCATTCGTTTGAGTCCTGTGTGTACGAATGGAGCCCACGGGTAAAAGACTTGAGATTGATAGGGTTCCATGGGAAGCGACGATTCATGTGGAAAACACCTTGAATCCGAACCCATTCGTATGTCAAAATATGATACAAGGATTTGCGACCCACGCAAAAAGTCTTAGACGTAGGTGAGGCGTCAGGGAAGTTTACCTTGGTATGGTTTCCGATTAGTGATTGTTTGAGTTGATGAACTCAAGAGACATGTTTCCATACATTGCAAGTTGTGTGAACTCAAGTCTTATTCCATTTTCCCTTTGACTTGAGTAGAATAGGATTAGAACCTTGTAGAGCCGATTGAACCCATAAGATGGGGGAAGTCACTGAGATTATTATCTCACCCCATTATTGTTGTTGTTTTTCAGGCACTGTTTGCAGGTTTAACTTACAAGTGGAGCTATGCTTGGATGTTTCAAGAGGAGCTTAGATTATGATTTTCCGTTGTGTTTTGTGTATATTTTACAATGAAGGATATTGTACTTAGATCTTAGATTTTATTGTTTTGACACTTTCCATATTTTGTACCATAGGTTGTTTCATTGTTTTAGTAATGGTCAAGTATGTAAATGTTGCCAATAGGCACTTATGATGGTGTCAGTACCAAATAATAACACTTGTATGATATTAGTCTAGATATATATTATACAGGGCATTACAACAATTCTAAATCTTGTTTGGAAAATAATCAATTCTTAAATCAAACAGTTATTTTTAGTTGAAAAGTAATTTAAAGGCATTGTCTGCTTTTGCGTGAACGGTATTGGATTTTAAGCATATAAACAACTATTTTCGCATGTTTGCTTATAATTTTAAAATCGCCTTTTTGAAAATTAGATTTTCCTAAATTAATTTGAAAAACGCTTTCGTTGTATTTTAAAATTAATTTCCAGATCTTCTACTGTCAAATACAGGTTTCACTCTTTCGAGCTGAAATCAGTATCACCTTATTCCTACTTTCGTGGTAAGTTTTCAATGTTAAAAATCGAATTTTAAAACTTAAAAATAATCCTTGTTATAATCATTATTCATACAATTTATTAGAGTATCGTCAATACGACAGTCCTCAAATTCCGGACTCGGCTGATTTAAGCTAACATATTAAAAATGGTAAAAATGAAGCTTATGTACATCATGTTCATGTTGCAAGCAGTAAACATAATGTTGAGCATACGAAAAGTAGCAGTAAAGAAAAAAAATGAAATCAGTATAATAAATAACGCTATCCATGACGAAAGTTTCACCTCGAACAATAGAAAACTGAGGTATAAAGCTAAGGTGCGCTAATTTTTATTATTTAAAAAAAACATAATCTCCCTCAATTTTTAAAATAATCGAGGTGAAAAAACAATTCAGTACAAGCTTCGATTCTCAGCTATCGCAGTTTATGATTTTGTTTGTTTATAAGTGTAAACAAATGTTCTAACCCTTCGATTTTATATTTTACCGAGGTATAAAATAATAAGATTTTACTATAAAAGCATTCGTTAAACAGATTTTACCCTAATCCTTACTAATATAAAGCCGCCCCAAACATCATTCTTTGGGATGAATTTCAAGGCAGAAAAAATCTTCAATGTTCTTCTATCTTGAACAAAACCTTTTTTATGCCCTTGCAATCTATCTCACATAATGGTGTTGATTTTGTATTTATGTAATAACATTCCTATATTGTCAATCAAAGAAAACATTGAGAAATATATTGCTTTCCTCGGTTGACAGCATTGGAAAATTTATTACTAAACACACGCATCCATTTGTCTTTCATGTTTTTTTCATGGTGAAAGCATCTCCCATGAAAACTTTTGCTCATTATAGTCTGGGATGGATTGTAAGTACAGAAAAAAATTCTCTTGGTAGGAACATATAACTTCTCAGATATCTGAAAATAATGTAAATATAAAAAAATTTCTCTTGTTTGGAACACATAACTCTTCTGGGTTAATTTTCAAGAATCCATTGTCAAACTCTGGATTTGGTTAAGTAATTTATTTTAATATTCTTTGTATACAATGTAAATATAAAAAAAGATATTTCACCTCGGTTTTAAGTAATAACTGAGGTAACATATTAGTGTGTTTTTTCGGTTTCTTCACCGTCCTTAAACAAATCTTCACAGTCCATTTAATGACTATCATAACTCAAGACATTTCCATTAGTGATCCTCGTGAAAACTAAAACCCTCATATAAAAGCATTCTGAGTATTTATATTAGATAGTAGTGAATCCACAAGAAACATTATTGTGAAACTCTATGTGATGGATTGCAGAAGCATAAAAAAGTTAGGTTTATTTAATATGTGGCTGGTGAGAGTGTATTTACTTTGCCAAAGATTTATGTGATGGATTGCAAGTGCAGAAAATTATCATGGGTTCAAGGTTTGTGTTCTTAATTAATCATATAATTGAATATTTATTTTATTTAGCTAACATTTTTTTATATCAGAAACAAATGAATGCAAAAGCAATAGAAAATATATTGCATTCAACATTTGATCTTCCTCAAGATAAACGAAACAAGGATCCCTAACATTTTTCTCTTCTCCAAGATATCCAACAATTGTTCTTCACTGACAGCGATGACGATGAAGAACGACATTTTTACTGTAATATTATGTGTAAACAATGTAGTTTGTAAGCAAATTAATTTATTAATATTCTGTGTAAACAATGTAATGAAATTATTAAAAAAAAAGATCTAACCCATCGGTGCTTAAATAAATCGAGAGGTTTGAGGCATTGTTTGTGTAAATAATAAAAATGCAGATGTTTGGGTTCGAACCCATGATCATATAACTTTACCCCACATCTTTTCATTAACCGATGCGTTTAGTTGCAATTTTTCATGTCACCGTTTGTTACATCGGTTTGGTATGCGATGTTACATCTATTTCATGTGCGACACTATGAGCATAATTTATAGTAGTGAATATAGAACTTGGATAATAAATAATACTTGAATAAATTAAACAGCTTCAAACGAAGACTTTAATTTTGGTGCAAGAATGAAACAACAGTAGCAAAAATAACTTGAAATAGAAATGTAACAACAATGGAAATAAAAAGAGCAACAATAATTTTTGCAGAAAATAAACTCAAGCACTTAAAAGTACGGTTGCAAGTACACCTCAATACAAGATGTAAATGTTTTTACAAGTAAATTTTTGGCTATGACAAAGATTGGATTCTTAAAATTGATACCTAATGACCTATTTATAGGCACAAATTCGTACTAAGAGTTGTTTAAAATGTGCTACAGTAGTCGAGAAAGTGGTGGAGGTGGAGAAAACAGATTTCTGAATCATGGGCGAAAAGCTGGGCTTCAGCGTCATGACAGGCGTCACGCTGCTGACGGTTGTCATACAACTAACAGACCAACTTTCATTTTTCTCAAGCTTTTGTTCCTTGTTTTGTTAACCAGATGTTGATGAGTTGGCTCCCCCTGAGGGCTGACAACCATCATGACAGTAGTTCACCCATCATGGTAGCAGAAAACTTGTATTTTATTCCCGTCTTTGCCATTTTCATTGTTTTTTTTTTGCGCAGAGGCCTCTAACTGCTACGTACCAGTATAAAATTATATAAAATTAACACTAAAACACGTGCAAATCGAGCTTTAATAAAGTGGTGCTACGTGTTATCAGTGAGCAGGATATGCACCTACATATAATGGATGTTTGCAATTATGGAACTTAGAATTTTGACATCATCTTCATCAATTTTCCTCGAGACATAAAAATTGGATATGGCTTGTGTCTTTACTAATGACGACTCAGATAATATTATTATTTAGGAACCTTCAGTATCAAGTACTTATTCTACCATATCGACTTATTATTGGTTAACTTTGGAGCTCAATCCATCTCATATTTAAACAATGACTTGGTCTTTGATTTAGAACCTCAAGTTACCTAAAAAATATTCGTCATTTTGTTTGGATCATCATGCATAGGAATTTACCTACCAACTATACACGGGCCAGTCATCACATGTCAAAAGAATGTCTCTTGTTATAAATACGGTACGTCTAATAAAACCATCTTACTCACTCTTAGAGATTGCCTAAGGCCATACTAGTTTGAAACAAATTCAATTTTCCATCTCACTCTCAATTTTATGAGGATGATATATATAATTGGATGAAAATTAATGTGGTCTCCAATCATGGCCTTTTGTTTCTCATTTGTTGTTGGATGATTTGAAAATCTCGTAATGAAGAATCCTTCAAAGGCAACAGTCACTCTCTCTGGAATATTCTTAGCTAAATAACTAATCTTTTACACTTTACCAAATAGGATTTTGGTGTTTCTAATAAGATATCAGCCTCTAGACTTGTGTCTTGACACCCTCCCCTAAAAAATGTGATAAAGGTCAATGTAGGTGGTAGTTCTATTGGTAATCTATGGTCATCCTTTTTGCTAGTCTTTTGAGAAACTCTTATGGAGGCTGGATCACAAGTTTTGCAAGAATTTTTGGTTTCACCTCTAATATTAATGTCGAGCTTCAAGCCATTTCTCATGGTCCTGATATTGCTTAGAATCATGGTT
The DNA here is from genome assembly GCA_022829125.1 of Lathyrus tuberosus. Classification (NCBI taxonomy): domain Eukaryota; kingdom Viridiplantae; phylum Streptophyta; class Magnoliopsida; order Fabales; family Fabaceae; genus Lathyrus; species Lathyrus tuberosus. The sequence goes on along the minus strand of JALAZF010000142.1, from coordinate 13,098,540 downwards.
TCAGAAATGTGATTTGCGAGTCTAACTCTTAAACGACTCTGAAGTTTATTCAAGAGGGTGTGTCTTCTACTCATCCTTTTGCTTCTCTGGTGGATTACATTCAATCTCTTATTCACAAAGAGTGATAGTTTTCCATTGTTTACACCATACTTTGAGTGTTTTCTACATGTCCCTATTCTGTAATTAATATCTATTTAGCAAACTCTATGGGAATTCAATTCCTAAGAACTTAATTTTCCGATGTTTTTTTTCATTAATAAAAAATGTTAAATTACAGTTTTGGTCCCCTTATTTTATCTGATTCACAAAATTGATCCCCCTATTTTAAATTTAAATAGTTTTGGTCATTCTCTCTTGTTTTTTTATAGAAAATCGATGAAATGCTTGATTTCCAACTTATATTTTTATCTATAAAGTTTCACAACAGGTTTATATACGATGATTTGTTATTTTTCACAAGAAATTTTTCATTTAAAAAATGGAAATATCATTAATTTTAAGTGTCAAAATATGAGAAGGGGACCAAAACAGTTTAAATTTAAAATAGATGGATTAATTTCGTAAATCATGTAAAATAGGGGGACCAAAAACTATAATTAAGCCTATAAACTAGAGAATAATAATGGAGATTTAGATTTACAATTTTGTTTAATTATTTTTACATTTTAAAAAGGTTAGAGTGGTTCATTATCAGTACTTTATAAAATATCTGTTATAAAATACCTGTTATAGAATGTCGTAACTACCGACTACTACTGCTACTACTAACAACTGTTAGTTAATTCCATAAGTTATATATTCAGTTTACAATGGGAGAGAGTAACACGTGATTTTTTTTTTTAAAATAACCACTTTTAAAAAAAATCCTAAAATAACCACATTTTTAAAAGAAATATCAAACTAACCACTTTTCAAACAAAAAAATTTTCTCCTAGAGAATACGCCACTGCCTGTGGCGCATGCACTTCTTATTTTTTTGCCTTGATGCCAATGTATATGGCGCATGCTCATGTGTCATGCCACTGGCAGTGACACATGCATGCAACCTTTAGGTGTTGGAAATTAATGGACAATTAATGCCCATGATTGTGTTCAAATATGACAAAGTTAAAGAGGATAAAAGTGCCCCATAGACACCAGTGGAATTTGCCTTTAATCTGTCTGAAGGAAATTTTGGTCAGTTTTTGTACTAAACATCCACCAGTGGAAGTTGCCGTTAAATTTTTCTCGGACTACTAAAAGTTTAAATTTCGAATTCAAATATACAACACTTTATGAAGTGGTGCATAATGTAACTATAGGCAAACCATTGCAATCTTATACTGAAAATGTGTTGTTTCATCAAGAGTTGCAAACTTGTGAAACAACACATGCATGGCCTATAAATACATTATTCAGAATCTGAAAATCATATCACAAATCAAATATCCTCTTGTACAAAATTACAGACACTCTTCGCTCTCGTGAGGAAGATTCTTCATGGATTGTTGAAAAATAACTCGAACTTAGAATAACCAAGAGAGTCTAAAAGGCTAAGGATATAGCATCGAACAAAATTGATAGTCAATTTATTTCTTTTATCTAATGGAAGAAAATAATAAGAATTTTGTTCGTAAGATTCCTATTATTCTTCAAGTGGAACATGATCCTAAGACTTATAAGGAAGCAATAGCTTCAAGAGACTCCTCTTGTTTAGAAGGAAGAATCATAGTTTGATGGTACACTAAACACCTACAAGTATAGATTAATGACCAAGGGTATTGTTAAACAAAAATAAAGTGTTTATCATTTGAAACATATGTACTATTAGCAAGCACAATGAAATTAGAGTATCATTTGCATTAGCTTATTTGCATGACCTTATAGTTCATCAAATGAATGTCAAAACGACATTACTAATGGAGATCTCGATGAGGAGATTTATAAGGAGAAACCAAAAGGTTATGTGCTTCTTAGTAATGAACAAAAGGTGTGCAAACTTGTCAAATCCTTGTATGGATTAAAACATGCACCGAAGTAATGACATCAAAAGTTTGACTTTGTCATTGCAAGACTCACCAGTTATAAGGGAGACACAGAACTTAGGGAAAGACTTTTCAGTCTTATCAAAACACAAATTCAAAGATTTTGTCATCATCAAAAGGGGGGATTGTGAGGAATACATCTTATATCTAGTTCTATTTTGATGAAGACAAAGATTATCAAAGAAGAAAAGATTCAAAAGTGTCATGCACATAAATGATGAAGTTGATCAAGAAGATTTAACATATAAATTCAAGTGACGATTTGAGACAAGTGAACGTAAATAAGGTGATCATTGCAATTTATAATATACTACTTTAAATTTCTCATAATTTCATCTCTCACTTCATCTAAAAACTTTCTTACATCATCATGCAAAATTATCTAAAAACCTTCTTCATCTGATTCTTGTTACAAACGTTTGTACATAAAGTTGTGTGAGAATATTGTGATATTCATTTATCTCCATGTTGATTATATGATCGATCATTAGCAACAAGATGAATGGTTTTTTAGAAACAAAGAGGTTTCTAACTTCACATTTAAGATGAATGATCTTGGACTAGTTGACACACTTTTAGGGATCAAAGTAAAGACAAATAGTGGGGGTTATGAACTTAGTCAAACACACTATGTTGAGAAAGTGCTTGATAAGTTCAAACACTTACACTTTAAGGAAGTGACCACTCTATTTGATTCTAGAGTCAAACTTCAAAAGAATGATGGAAGAATTGTGACTCATTTGGAATATGCAAGTGTATGTAATGTATTAGACCTAACATAGTATTTCCAATTAATAAAATGAGTAGATTTTACTAGCAATCCAAATGGTGAGCAATGGAAGGCCATCATTAGGATTTTCGGCTCTTATAAAAACCAAAAATCTTGGCCTCCATTATGGTAGATTTTCGGCCATATTAGAAAAATATACTGATGCGAGTTGGATATCGAGTATTGAATATCATAAATCTGCATTTTGGTGGATATTTACACTAAATGGTGGAGCAATTTCTTGGAAGAGCAAGAAATTGAGGGACCATCTATTGGAAGTTCCATTGGCTAAAGACAGTGTTTCAAAGGTGTTGATACATTGCGATAGTCAAACCACTTTAACTAAAACATAAAAAAATTGTATAACAGAAAGTCTATGCAAGTAAGACTTAGACATTCTTTCGTGATAAAATTGATTAAGGATGTAACATTCACATATATACGATCAAGCTGTAATTTTCTTGATTCATTTACTAAACCACTGGCCAGAAACTTAGTAAAAACAACCTCGAGAGACATGGGGTTGAAACTCCTTGAGTAAGAGTTCCGACAATGGCGACAACCCAATCTTACATTAATAGAACATTAACCTCAAAATTCAATGGGTAACAATAAGTCGTTGATTTGGATGTTTGTCGAATATTTCTTGATAATGTTGACCTTTAAAATGAGGGTTGAGTTTTTATTTAAACTCTTAATGAAGTTCAATACCGAGGGTATGTGTCTCATGGAAAAGGATACAATATGAACTTCACCTATGTGAATTTCGAGATGGTGTCGTCTCAAAGTGAGAGTTGGAGTTTCTCTCACGAAAAATTCATGAAACAGGAAAGCATATGGACATAAATAAGTGCTAAGCGAGATATGTAGGGGAAGAACCCTTAAAGAGTGTGTGTAAAGTAACGTCGGTCTAATCATATGGATTAATGGTTTAAAAGTACTGCTACCTAACATTCTGATTAAACTTTGTGTTGGTCTCACTAGGGTTAAGTTTAAAATCGAAAGATACCTAACTGTATTAACACTCTTTATACTTCATTTTCTGGAATTAGACTTGTCATTATTAGAACAAGTGGGGGATTGTTTGAAATTAATGGACAATTAATGCCCATGGGTGTGTTCAAATATGACAAAGTTAAAGAGGATAAAAGTGCCCCATAGACACCAGTGGAATTTGCCTTTAATCTGTCTGAAGAAAATTTTGGTCAATTTTTGCACTAAACATCTACCAGTGGAAGCTGTCGTTAAATTTGTCTCGGGCTACTGAAAGTTTGAATTTCGAATTCAAAATATACAACACTTCATGAAGTGGTGCATGATGTAACTATAGGCGAACCATTGCAATCTTATGCTGAAAAGGTGTTGTTTCATCAAGAGTTACAAACTTGTGAAACAACACATGCATGGCCTATAAATACATTATTCAGAATCCGAAAATCATATTACAAACCAAATATCCTCTTGTACAAAATTTCAGATACTCTTCGCTACATAATCGAGTTTTTGTCGGTCTTGTGCAAATTCGATATAAGGCTGAATTATCCCGGGTATTCCTGTGTTCCGACTCTAAGACATTTGAGAGTGTTTGAAATACTTATAATGAAAGTGATTTCGTTCACGATTCTAGCCTCGATCCATTTGATTTACAATTAATTTTCTAACATTAAGAGCATGTGTCATTGCCTGTGACGCATGCATGCAAATTAAAAAAAAAACATAGTAGCTACAAAGCAATGATATATTCTCTGAAAGATTGCATGCACGCACCAATGCGAATAACATGACACATGACATGTGCCACAAGTATTGGCGTCTAAGGTAAAAGAAAATGTAGTGACACGTCTTCTAAAGATAGATTTTTTTTGTTTGAAAAGTAATTTGATATTTCTTAATAAAGTTATTTGAGATTTTTTTTTGAAAAAGTGGTTATTTTAAAAATAAAATCGTAACACGTACATCGTTATTTGCTAAAATACATTATCTCTTATGATCGATAAAGTATTTTGAAATTTCAAAATTTTGAATTATAAGTTCAAACTTAATCAACAAAGATATCCAATAAGTTTAATTTGTAAGTAAATTGAGTATAATCACCATTTAAAAGGTGGGAGTTTATGGGAATAATCTGGATTTCAAATGAGGCAAAGGCAAGTGAAAAAAATAGTAAAAGCCAACATGTTTGGTACTTGTTGGATTGGACACTATGCATTATCTTTATCGCATCATCATCACGTGTGGATTCATATTCTGATACGAATAGTGATTTGACTTCCATGCATAATGTGAAATGAAAACTCCACTTCATTGCACCACACTTATTATTGCAAATGACTCTGTCAGATTTTTTGTTTCATTCCGTCCGTGTAATAATAGATTTGTTTCTGCTTTCGGTTATTTTGAATGGAATCAAATTATTTCATTCAATCCGTGAATTAAATTAGAATTTAATTGATATGTATTAATGGTAGAAAAAGGTGAAAAAGATTTTATGTTATTAATTCTTCTAATTTAAATTCAACAATTTCAACCTCTATTATATTTTTATTAAAAATTAAAGAGAGTTTTATTTTTAAATGACGTACACAAATGTGACAAATCATTATATTAAAGCTTTTTATGGAACATTATTGATAAAAACAATCATAAGTTATAAAATACACACTACGTTATTTTTTTAATGCAAAAAAGTAAAGGATGAAAACTATTTAAATAGATTAAGAAAAATGTATTTAATATTAATTAGAAAATATAATAAAAAAACAAAATTAAAATTGTAATAGACACTATTATAAAATATATCTTTCATAACATTATTATGGTCGTTCTGTTAACCGTAGTAATAATTCATTTTTAGACGATTTTTATTTTTGCAATTTACTAAAAGACATTTCATAACGTTCAATGTTAACAACTGTGATGAAATCTACGTGGAATATAACGGTTTGAATTCTAACACCAACAATTTTTTATTTTTTATTACAATAAAGACTTGTTTTTATATTTCATCACGGTTCAGATTATCAACCGTGATATAAGGTGTTAATATTTCATCACAATTCTTAAATGATATATATATATATGCAAAGTTATCTCACTTCAGTACATAACAGTCGTCTCTCTCAAAATAAAACCATAACATCTCTCCCACTTGTCTCTTTAATATACCCTAATCTCCATTAACGTTTCGACAACCTTTCTTCACAAACATGTAAAATGGAAACACCAAACTCATGCAACAACTCGTCTTCTTTGAATGGTTTCCTTGTTGCGTCAAAGTTTACAAAATGTGATTTAACTCCATCAAATATTAGAAAATGGTTACCGTAGAGGTTAGTTTTCACAATATATAATATTAGTTCTTACATGGTTCAATAACATATGTTTCCAAATCTATTTAGAAGTTAACTTAATATGAGTGAATTTATAACCTAAGAAGTGAACTTTGTTGTTTATGTATCATAGTTCATGTTTCAATAGCTTATTTCATATTGTTTGTAGGATAATATGACATGTATAACCTAAGATGAGTGAACTTTCTGCTGGTTTATGGATTATAGAAGTGTATGAATTATAGAAGTGAACTTTCTGCATTTTTTATAATTACAATGTCATGCTAATACTTTTTGACTTGTAGGTAGGGAAGGTGAATGAAAAAAATTAACTCAAGAAACTCCATTTTATGGGTATAGTTCGCAAATGGTTTGTGTTGCTATGAAGAGAAAATATAATGAGATGAAGCTAAAGTGAGCGCCGCAAACTTATGTGAAAGACCCAGAATGATATCCATTCAAATTTTACATAAGTTTGCAGCTCTCACTTCAGTTTCATCCTCCTTTCATTGTGGATTCCATTCAGGGAGAGGTACGTTCGAGAAACATTTTATGAGTTGATATGTTGTTGTTGACAAAAGTTGTTTGTTTTTAGTAATAAAAGTTATATGTTGTATGTTGTTTATGGTATGTTGTTGATGATTTTGTTGTTGTTAGTTGTTAATAAAAGTTGTTTTGTTGTATCTTGTATGTTATTTAAGGTTTGTTATTGATGAATATTGTTGTTAATTTTTGTTTAGAAGATGAGTTTATTATATCTTATGTTGTTTGAGTGTTTTTTCAATTCCTTACTGAATATATAAATTTTCGGATTGAATTAGAAAATTATAATATGAGATATTAAGTTATATTATAAAACAAATTACACTTTTCAATGTTATACAAGATTTTTTAGTCCTTTATCCGCATTCACTCTTTAACGGTTAGAACTTGGTTTAATGCTTCTAGTTCTTCAGTCGTTCCTTTTTCCACCTTTAATTTTGTTTGCAAAGTAAATAATATTTTTCAAAATGAACTAGAGGTAAAGGAATGAGAGGTTGAAGAACTAGGAGCATTGAAATAAAATCCAACAGTTAAAGAGCGGAATGCGGATAATAGGTTAAAGAAATCTTGTATACCATTGATTAATGTAACTTGTTCTTCTAATATAACTTAATTTGTCATATCATTAATTTCTAAATGATATTGAAAGGTTATATGCCTAGCAAGCATTGGTGAAATAAGCATTCCACATCATTTATAATAAACTTTGGTGTATATATCACAACAATTGTGTAGCGGTGAAAAATTGGAGATTAAACTATTGACTAACTTAACTCACAAAGTAAGAGTCGCCACCCCTCTTTATTGTTTCCAAAGGAATGGGAAAATAACGAATAAAACTCACAGAAGTTATAAAACAAAACTAATAAAACAAAGAGACAAGGGTACGGGGGTTGGTTATGCAATGAGAAGGTGTTAGCACCCAAAACATCTGTAGTACTCTATAACAACCTCTTAAAAATATGCGTTTGGCTTAAAAATGGTTGTTTGCAAAAGATCGGGGAGATGAGAAGAGAGATATTTTTTAAGATTTTTGTTTGACCAGACTTTCTGAGCCTCGTGCCTAAGTACCCATAAAGTGCAATGGAGGATCAAAACCTCGTAGTTCGTGGTAAAAATAATAAAAATGTTTTTTTTTGTTGATTTTAAATTAAAAGACATTGTGTCATCTTTAAGGGGAAAACTCAACTAATCACCCACAAGTATGAGAAAATAACATTTGCATCATCTTGAGATGGAGTATTTTTTGCTTGGATTGAAATCAACAAGTCTTTCACTCAACATCTAAGTGGAAAATGTCAACATCTTTAATACTATGGAGATAGGAGAATTACATCTCAACTATGCAGATGACTCTTGTCTAATCTTTGAGAAAAAAGTTTTAAAATGAAAAGTGCACAAAGGGCACACAAGATTTGAATGAGTTTTGTGTTTTTTAAGTCTTTTGAAATTTTTTTGATATGCTTAAGATGAATTAGCATTTATTTAAGAAGAACATTTTGAAAATCACTTGACAAAGTCAAAGTTTACTGAGAAAATGGTTCAAGTTTGAAAAACAATAAGGTTTTGAAAAAGGGAGAAGATTTTGAAAATTAAAGAAAGGGGGGAGATGAAGAGATTATCCTAAGAAAAGCAATAAGGTGGAAGTGTGTGCAAGTGTACTAAACAGGATCTAGCCAGCACTTGACAAGAGTCAAACCCACATCCCATTCCTATGGAGTAAGCCATAAGTAACAAGCATAGAATAAGATAAGCATCAGTTGAAAGAAGAACTCAAGCTATATAGTCAAAGCTATGTATCAGAGCCAAGTCTCGTGGTGAGAATCAGATACAAAAGCTATAAGATCAACTTGGCTCACAAAACAATGATATCACCACCGAACTTTTATTTTTTCATGGGAAGGGAGAAAAGATTGAACAAAAACCCTAAGTAAAAAATGCAAAGCAACAAGCAAGGCCTAAAGCTAAGCAAAGGGATATCAAAGGTACGGGGGTTGGTTATACCTAGGGAAGGTGCTAGCACTTTTGGGCCTCTTTATAGAGTGGAAGACCCATCCCTTTTGTACATAAATAATTTAGGCCTCAGTCATTGTATAAGTCCCTCCGTGGTTTTCAAAATCGCGACGCAATCGTCGCCTGTCAAATAAAATTTTGGGCCTCTCCCTGAGTATAAGCCCCATTTTTCTTTCTTCACAAACATTTTTGGGACTCTAATAGAGTGTAAGACCCAACCCCTTTTTGTACAAAAACAATTTTGGGCCTCTGCTATAGTATAAGTCCCACAACGTCTTTCGATATTGCAGTACGATCCCTGTTTTCAAAATAAGTCATCTGGGTCTCTCCTTGAGTTGTAAGCCCCATACAGTTAAAACTCTATAAATTAATAATGTCAGGACCGGAGAAATATATTAATTTAGAGAGTTATTAATTTAGCGATAAATTAATAATTATTAATTTAAAGAGTTTTTAAGTAATTATACTGTACATACCAAACAAAAAGGCAAATTAGTTTATGCCTCTTAAAATTACGTTGCAGCGAACCTTGGGACTCAACGTAAATTAGTAACTACTGTGTTCATATGCATTAGAAATCAATAATGACTTTTGAAGTACAGTAAATGTAAACAAAAGGAACAAATGTGTTCAATGTATTCTTAAGCAAGTTTGGCATACTGTATATAAATTACATGAATGTGTTAGCGTATTCAAACCATATCTCACAAGATGGCTTCTCATCTAAAAGGTGTTGCAAAATCAACTATGTCAGATCAAATACGTAAGGAGTTGTGTGAGTACAAGAGAGATAATCCTGCAAGCACACAAAAAGACTTGCAGAGATGGCTTGAGATAATCATATTTCAATAGAGTGTAATATATTTTTTTCAGTTTCTATGAATTATTAATTTATGATTTTCTTGGGACCGAAAATTATAAAGGGATCTCCCGAAAAATTATTATCTTATTATTTTATCGAGTTTTTCAAATTTTTACATTGGCCCAAGTCGGTACCGGACAAATTTATTATTTTAGAGAGTTTATTAATTTAAAGAGTTTCTACTGTACCTCTATTTTCAAAATCATCTGTCTGTTTTTAACTGGTACTAAGAGGAGCATTATTCTTAGTGAAACTACTCTTAGACCACTTAGGTCTCTCTTTGAGTTATAAGCCCCAAACACTCTTCTCTTTTCAAACAACTTTCTTTTAATTCAGATTCAAACCCAAAGTTTTCTCAAAACTTTCTTCAATTTCTTAAAACCCTAATCATACAGTTGTAAATCAATACAATCAATCACCATACACTTGGGCCTCTTCTCAGAGTATAAGTCCCAACATCTTTTCAATTTAATGCATATTTGTTATATACTTGTCAATACACTTATCTGTATATACTTGCGCATATCTATCTAGAGTTTCCCCAGCAGTTGGGTCTACACATAGGTCAAACCAGAGGTTACTTTTTTTAACTTAGTCAAAACTAGTTCCCTCATAGAAAATTCCCTCAATACAGTCTGCCTCCTCTTGGGCTTATTCAATATGGAACAGAGAAAGGCATTATTCCCGGTGAAACTTTTCTCAAGACTGTCAAAACTTAGAAATGTATATATGTACAAGAAATTCATTTCCCCAGAGAGGATTAATTCCCGGTGAAACCTCTCCTAAATTTCTTCAAACCTTAGAATTGTTCAACAAAGAAAGGATTAATTCCCGGTGAAACCTTTCTTGAACTCTTCTTAGGCTTGGACCCACAAGCTTCCTAGAAGTATCCCAGCCTCCTCTTGGGCTTAGTACAAGGACCAACAGGTTTCTTAGAAGTTCCCCATCCTCCTCTTGGGCTTAGTACAATGACCCAAAGGCTTCCTAAAAAGCATAAGATAGAAATTAGTCATCTCTACTAGTTCAATCCCCAGGAGAGTCAAAATTCCAGAACATCCTATCATTCCAAGGTTCTGGTCAAGACACAAAAATCAACATCCCCTTAGATGAGACCATGGGTCCTCTCTGTAGGAGGTTATCTCCTCTATACATCACATTTCAAAACAAACAATTAAAACCTTTTCCAGAAAATTGTTGTAAGTGGCACACTTGTTGATTCAAAATCCAAGTTGGAGTTCCTTCCCTTATCCTGGCTAAAATTTATCTTTCATCTAATAGCTATAATTGGCAAGCCTCTGGATTCCATATATCCAAGCCAATGCCCCTCTCTTAGCATGAAAGATTCATAAAGGAAAAAGTGGTATTGCTTTACACTGAGTTAAAGCTTCTTCCTTCATGACATCTCTCTTATAAATGAAATTATGGCATTACTGGATTCTCACATCCCAGTTAAAGTAATTTCCCTTATAATCAATTCCTCAACATTTTGTGATGAATATGTGAGATATCTCCCTTTAGAGATAACAAATTCTCTTTCAATCACCCCTTTTAGCTTCAACCTTGGGCTTTGAACAAGACACAAATACTCAGTTAGCTTCAATCTTGGGCTTTAAACAAGACACCAAATTTTCCTCCCATAGAATAGGAGGAACTGTGATTGCTCTGATTTCCCAAATCTCTTTACGGGAATACGTAGTCATAAGATTGTGAAATCTTAGCGAGCACACAAATCAAAAACTTTAGGTCCAGTACCTTCCCAAAAAGAACAGAAAACCCGAAAACAACAATAAAACATTCTCTCAATACTCCCAAAGGAGAAACTTTCCCAATCCACAGCAGATAAACATAAGAAACCATTTCAAGTTAACAGAAATACATGCAAAAGAAGGTTCACATGGATTACCATAGATATACTGGGTGTTAATAGCTTCCCTTTGTATAACCAGACCCTGATCCCCGATCTCTTAGCATTTGTTAAAGAAAACATTTGCGTGCAGGGTTAGTTTAAGATATCTTCCCCTTCCTTTCTAGCTTCATAGGATAAATACAGAAATCAGAAAGTAGCACCAATCATGCGGTAAGGTGGTCGCATCACCAGGAAAAAAACCGACGGCTACACTCTTGAGGTGGTAAAGAAAATAGTGAGGGAGTGAGGTTTTGTGGTTCGTGTCATAATAAAAAGGGTAGTGGTGGTGGTATCTTAAAGAAAAATATTTGTATGTGTATTCTCTCTTTTTTTAATCAATGTTGGGTCATGGATATTAACAAAAAAGTATATAAAAAATCTTGTTTTCCAAGTGGGTCCGCGTGTTACTGTATGCGTGAGGGAGCAATGTTATTGCGTATGTTTTTTTGTTTTTTTTGAAGTGTTTATTATTATTCCCATTTAAAAATGAGAGAACACGAGATCAAAAAGTGGTAATGTGAGGTAACATTTTTCTCTGTGTGAAAGCGAAAGTTTAACTTTTTGTTCATTTTTAATATGTCTAACGTGAAGACCAAGGTGCATGGCAGATGTATGGCGTATCCCTTCTGTGTTTCAGTAAGTACAGGTTACACCAAAATGTAGTACAAACAAAATATACTTTAAAACTTAAAAATTAAAACAAATATTAAATATTAAATATTAAAAAGAAAAATAAAAAAATGGGATAATATATTAATACCCTATATTAATTATTTATAAAAAAATCTGATTAATAAAAATGAATATTAATTACAAATTAAAATAAAAATCGGTAAAAAAAAAATAAAAAAATGCACCGGTATCGAAGTGCTCAGAAAAATAAAATGAATACACCAAAATGATCAGCGCAAAATATACGTATTGGAAAAATACAACATTTGATCAAATTTCGAAATTAATTTTACCCGGTTAAAACGACTTATACTGTCCAAAATGCGAACGAAAAGTGATCGAAAAATTTAAATGAGCACGCCAGGTTAAACTACGCAAAACGTAGATTAATATCACTGACGTCTGCAGGCTTGATTTTAAAATTTTTCGTCTACTGGTTTTTCGTCCAATTGACTTTTAGTTCGACTGATTCGGCTGTAGATCCAACAAGTTTATTCTGGTTGATAAATTTGGTATTATGCAAGATGCAAGACATGATACACTATACAGATGATGCAAAAAGACGTGGAATCTTAGAGTAAAAAATTAGGGTGTGACACCAAGTCTTCAAATGTTCAACCAAAGGGCTCAAGTATTAGATGAATCCAATAGCATAGGGAAAAGTGACCAAGGTCCATAATTCCAAAAGTCAAACTCCAAGTCAAGCAAAGGATAGTAACCAATAGTCCAAGAGAGATTAAAGTTTTTTAGGGGTTTTTCCTTTATTAATGTCTTCAAAAGAAAAAGAAAATGTCCAAGTGGACAAAGGAAAAAGAAACATAAACATAAACAATATGAAATGTAATGCTAAAAATAAAAGGCATAGAAGTAAAGAACAAGAAATCAAATGACAAGAAAATCAAAGGGCAAGAAAAGTAAATGGCATAAAGTAAAAGTTAGCACAATAATAATGTTAGTATTGATTTTAGAGTTAATGATCCAATTCGGGACAAATTTAGCCCTATGTTAAGCAATCGTAGTACAATCTATTAGGAAGATCATACTATGGAAGGCCGATCAATAACAATCGATGTACCATACATGTTTGAGATATGATAGAAATCATACTCTTAAAACATGTAGCACAAGTAAAAACCAAGGAAGGATCATGCACTAAGGCAAGGAGATTGGTTCATTACATCAATCATCCTTCATGACAACTTAGGACAAACTTATGCATCAATCCAAAGTACCTCAAATGATCCATGATCAATTGGAAGGTAGATTTGAAATGATGAAAGTTCATCAGGCATCAATCCAAACTTCATGAACAAGATGGACACTAAATAATCCAATTGATCAAGAGAAAAGAAAAACAAAAAGAAGGAGAAAGAGAGATGAAGAGAGAAACCAAATTGAACCAAGACTTGAGATCTATCTATCATCAATTTCAATCACCTCTCTTGGTGGATTAAGGCACTAAACCTATCATCAATCCAAAGTACTAAAAAAAATGATCCAAATGATCATTTAATAATAAGTTTGAATTGATGAATATTCATCCAACCTCATCAACACCCAAAGTCCATTGAGATTGACGACGATTTTGATCAAGAAGTCGTTATCCAAGGCAGCCAGAAGTCAAACCAAATTAAAATGCAATAATCAACAATTAAAATGCATGAAAAATGTTTTTTAAAATGATTTTAAATTGAAAATAAAAGTTAAAATGCAATTGAAGCATCTAAACATTAAACAAATGCTCAAGAAAATCAAGATAGATCAGAAACAAATCATGGATCATATAATATTTTTTGGAGAAATTTAAAATGCATAAAAGTATTTTTAAACAAATTAAAATGCTTGAAAAATGATAAAAATAAGGAAAAATATCAAATTATGAAATAAAAATGTTAAAAAATGCACTTAAGGTAGAAAATATTTTTATAAAATTATGAAAAAAAGTTGGGGTGAAAAATCAATTAAGAGTTATTTTTAATGATTTTTTAAAGAAAATGAAATAAAAATTGAAATAAAAGGAAATTAAAATAAAATGATCAACGGCTAGCAGAGGTGGCGCGCTCTCATTGGTCAGGATTGGAATATTCCTACGAAAATATGCGAAGCATCGTCTTCAACCTCTGAAACCCTCGCTATGGCAAGATCATGAACTGGATTTTCAAGCTCAAATACTCATGGTGCAAGCTTCCTCATCCTTCATCGTTCATGTCTCCTTGCTCAAGATCAATTTATTTGATCTGAGCAAGGAAAATTTTCAGAAATATGCAAAAACCCTAACAAATTCAAAGTAAAATTAAATTCCAAATATGAAGAATAAATTCCAGTTAGGTTAGGGGAAATGATCACTGGAACAAGACGAAGAGAATGGTAACTTGTTTGAATGAACATGAAACTCGTATCTAACTTTTCTCAATAAGCTTCAAAGTTTGAAAATGGTGGAATCAGTTTAGTGCTTAGTAGACATGGCAACGGGGCGGGTCGGGGGCGGGTTTGAGCAGCCCCGCACCCGCACCCGCCACCCTGAAACAGACCCGCCCCCACACCCGCACCCAGTGGGGGGTAAAAAACTACCACCCAGACCCCCTCCCAATGGGGAACGGGTTCCCCGCCCCCGCCCCCGCCCCCACCCGCAAAACTATTTTTTTTAAATAAATATTTTTCATAATAATAAAAATTAATAATTTAATTAAATAATTAATTATTTTAATAATAAACATGTTTTTAAAAAGTAAAATAATTAATAAACATGTTTTTCTAGTAAAACTATTTTTAAAAATTAAAATAACTTTAATAAATATATAATAAAATAATTAAAATAAGATATAAAAGTAAATTAAGGTAGACCGGGGCGGGGGCGGGGCCGGGTGCGGGGCGGGTAGTAGCATCTCCCGCCCCCGCACCCGCACCCCTAATAAAAAATCGGGTTTTACCCGCACCCGCACCCGCACCCAGTTAAACTGGGTTTTTCCCGCTAATTTCGGGGCGGGTCCGACGGGTCTCGGTTTTTTTTGCCATGCCTAGTGCTTAGAGGTCACGACAAGCTTCTATAATACTTTGGTTAGCTTCAGAAGAGACCAGTGATGGATTCTTGGCAAAGAATTGGAGTTGGAAAAAAGAGAAAATGAGGTTTGAAATTTCTGGTTTTGAGAGGTTTTGAGCTTCAAAGTAGCTGAGGTTTCTTGGCTCTCAAAGCTTGAAAATGAAGGCAAAAGCTTCTTCTATTTATAGGGAAGTGAATGAGGTCACCACACATGCCAAATTGAGTCTTACTCGTGTGAATCAAGTTTGAAAAATTCTAGATCCATAACTGTGTGAAATGAAGTATGGAATGCGTGATTCTGACCTCATTCAAGTCGTTTCAAGGTGTACCTGATGTGTTTTACCATTTAGAATGAGTTTGCACATGATTTAGGTGGTCCCATTTGAGTTTGCACGTGATTCCTAAATTATAAGTCAAGACACAAAGCAGAGTTGAGGTCACCTTGTTCCAACTGAGGCCAAATGAAATTCCCTCGTGCGTTTTGTGATCTTTCTTGAGCCAAATGTTCTTTTAATGGCAAGGAACTCAATACAAAAAGAATCAACTCAATTGGATGCTTGATGAGAAAATAGCAAGCTTGTAAAGTTGAGGAAAAATCACTGAAAAATAGGTCTGTCATTAGGTCAAGCAGGCCGTGACTTAATTTGTGCACAAATGTCCTTCAAGATTTGAGGTCCTTGGAGCATGAGCTAATGTTTGACCTCTAAAGCAAAGTTGTAGAGGATATCAAGAAGGGTATTTGACTCAAAGACACACCCATCAAATTTTAAAATTGAAGGATTTATGATCTTTGTAACATAGGCATGCCATACTTGAGTTTTAGGTCAAAATTTTCTAAGTCCACAAAATGACCTATAATGTCTTCAATTATTTCATGACCTTCCAAGCATAATTGGCTCTTGACTTGTGAAGAAACATTGTATGAGATATCAAAAAGAGTCATTTTCCCAAAGAAGCACTAAAAAATGTTAAAGTATGAAGAAGTTATGATATTTTGAACTTGGACTTGAAATGTTGGCTTTTTGGTCAAATCTCTTTGAACAAACTTGCAACCTTGGACTTTTTCTTGCATTTCAAGGCACATTTATGATCATATGAACTCAAAATCATGTACTCTTGATTTTTCCTTGATTAAAATTGCAATGGATTGAGGAAACTTGTTGATGAAGGCATGGAAATAAACACATGAACCTTTGAAGTTTCTTGAGAAACGAGCTATCAAACTTTGAAGTATCTTTGATCAAATGAAGTTTAATTATGCTTGATGTAACGCCCGTATTTAATTAATTATTTAATTAAATGTTATTGAGTATTTTTCCGTATATTTGTTGAATATGTTGTTTGATGCTAATAAGTATTAATCGGGTAATTAGTCGATTTAGTCGGGAGAAATTAATATTAGAAATAATATTTTGCCGTAGAATATTAATTAATTCAGTTGGGTTAAAGTGGCGTGTGAGAAATACCAAGTGGGGGTATCATATAGTAAGCCCATTAAGAAAATTAGTAGGCCTATTATTATTAAATTAGGTTATAATATTAGGTTATAATTAAAGGAAATAAAAAGAAAGTGGCAGTAAGAAAGAAGTAACAGTACGAGAGAGGAAGTTACAGAAAGTGCACGAGAGTTTGGAAACGGCGGTTGGAGAGGAGAGAACACGAGAGATTGCCGGAAAAAGCTTCGGTGTCGACCGAAAATTCGAGCTGCCTTCAATCCAAGGTAAGGGTGGGGTTCGAATTTTATAACGGAGTATATGATAATTGATACGTGGAATTGGGATTTATATAATTTTCTACTGAATGTGTTGAAGTGTATTGATGAATTGGTTTTGTTTTTGTGGAATTTGATGTTTGCTAGATTGTTTGGTTGTTGTTCTATAGTGTTAAACTTAGGTTGGAATTTGGTTAAATCGATAGAAACCAATGTTTTCGAGGAGGAAAGTCGGAATAGATTGCGTAGTTGTGTCGAGAAATGTTAGGTCGTGATCGAGTATGCTTGTTTTATCGAATTTGGTTGATTTTGTAAGTTTTTGCATTTTTGGAATTTGGGTGTTAAGATTCAGATTGAAATCGAAAGTCGTAGAATTCACGTTTGATGGTTCCAAATCACTACTATATGTTTGGTATGAATGAGTATGCGTTTGTTTCGAATAAAATAATTGAATCGGTCGGATTTTCGGACGAAAATGCAAAATCCCGTAGGGCTGTTATGCAGAAAAATTCTGGTTTCGAAAAGTTTGGAAAATTCATATCTTTTGATCCGTAAGTCGGTTTTGACCCCCGTTCGAAGCGTTGGAAAGCTAACGAGATGTTCTTTCTAGGAAAAATGGTTTTGAGGTCTTTATCTGGTTCAATTATAGCAGAAAATTGAAACCGTATCGTTGTGTTGATTTTTACCGTCGTGAATGTGTGCGATTGAGGTGTTATCGTGCAATATGCCTCAACAATGTTAATCGATTAATAATGCAGAGGAATAGCAATAATGTGGGGACTTAGAAATAACAGTAGCAGGTTTTGTATCAGAGTTGAATTTAATAACCGTATAGTTTGGTAGCAAAAGTATGTTGTATCAGTAAGTTAAAAATTAACAGTGTCAGTAAATCTAACTAGTAGTAACTACCGTGTAAAACAGTGCTGATTTAGCCGAATAAGTAGAATTAAGCGGAAAAATTAGTTGTCCGGAATTAGTTGAAATTGTCGGAGTAAGTCGTGTATATGAGTAGGTATTCTTGGTTGGATTATTTTGTTGAAATTATGTCGATTAAGTTGATTTGCAGGTGAAGTTGAATTGTCCCGATTTATGGACATTATTAAGTTGCAGGTCTTATGACCAACGTTGTTAAGTTGTTTTGCTGTTGCAGGTCTTATGACCAACGTTGTTAAGTTGTTTTGCTGTTGCAGGTCTTGTGACCAATGTTGATTAAGTTGTTTGCGGTTGTTGCATTTTTGTCGTTGTTGTGTTGTGTTGAATAAGTTGATGTTATGGTTGTTGTCGCATGCATAGCATATCATTATTAAGTTGGCCTGGATTGACAAAATTATTAAGTTGGCATGGATTGGAAAAAAGTTGAAGTTGAAGGCTTATGCCTTGTTGATGCCCGACAAACTGGAAATTTCTAAGTTGGGAGTTCTGCTCCATTGGTACCACATGCATACGCACAGTTGAGTCGCATTTTATGTTGCTTTCTTATGTTGATAAAGTTGTTGTAGTATTATGCTGATAAAGTTGTTGTTGAGTTGTTGATGATTGTTGTTTGTTGTTGTCGTAAAGTAGTGAAATTGTATGATTCTAGTCTAATGTATTGATTATCATACTCTTGTTTATATTATTCGATATCTCACCCCTTCTGTTTGAATGTTACCCCTATGTTGGTAACGTGCAGGTTAGCAAAGATGAAGGTCGTTTATCTTCACTAGTTTGAGTCAGTGATGTCGCTCTAATACGTAGCACTCGGGGGATGGACGCTAGTTGTTTATTGTTGAATATGTTTTATGTTGCTGAATTTTTAAGTTGAATTTATTAAGTATTATGTTGTTTTGAAGTTGTTTCAGTCGATCAAAAATGTTAAGTGAATCAAAGTTGAATATTTATATCTTGAAGTTGTTTTGTTTTGAAAAGAAGGTATATATGAATTTTGTTGTTATCATTTCATCCGATCAAAGTGTTATGTATCTGTTCATATGAAATTAATCGAAGTTGTTTTTAAGATGAAAGTGTAGCATCCTATTGAATGTCGAATTTTATAACTCTGATTTTACTATTATCTGCCAGGTAGAAATGGGGTGTTACATTAGTGGTATCAGAGCAGGTCGGTCTGTCCGGCAAAGTTGTCTAATGTTGTTTATCCCTTAGTACGCGATAAGTGTGTGGAACACTGTCGGTACTTGTTTGTTTTCCTAATCGATGGTATGCAGGAGTTGGTTTGAAACAAGTGGGGGAGAAGTGTACTTCTCAGAGATGTTTGTAGTATGTGAAGTTGAATCAAGGTGATATTGATTGCAGGAGTGCAAGTGTTGTCAGAACTGTGTTGTTGCGAATCGACGAGAGTATGGACTCATGATTTTATCCGTCGGTCCAGTGGAGACATTTTGAAGGAAGACGAGTCAGTATGATTGATATTTGCTTCTCGGAGAAGAGAGGGCAATGTGATGAATAGTGATATGCAAGTGGAGTATATCTGGAGTGAAGTCGGATGATTTTCAGAGTTGGGTGAAAAACAAGGATTGTTGGAAGAGTTTGGAAGCAAGAGAAAGAGGTAGAACTCATGTTCACCAATTTCGGATTTTATTTTCGTATTTATAGAATAGCCTTCAGTATAAGAGGCATAACTTTCTACTCGTAACTCCGATGAAAGCGATTATGGACTTTTCGGAAAGTTTACGAAATTCCCTACAGTTTTCATATAAATTTTGTCTTCGGCATGTTTTTGAGGAAGGAGAAAAACGCGTTTGAATATTTGGGTCTGGTGCTGACTTTTGGAAAATTCTGCATACGGGATTTCTTGACCAATCCCATTGCAAGGACGATAACTTTTTACTCGTAATTCAAATTTGAGCGATTCTTGAAGTTCTGGAATCTACATGAAATTCCCTTCATTTTGGAATATAATTTTGTGTCTGGGAGGTCTGTATTGAAGAAGCTAATCGTGTTTGAAGTTGGACAGTTCTTGCTGGAAATAGTAATATGAAGTCAAGTATAAATGTTTAGTAATAAGAAGAAGAGTATCGGAGAAGCACATGGAAGTGCGGCGTATGATAGTTGAAAATGATTAAAGTATAGAAATCTTGGAGGAATGTTAAATAGTAAAATGGATTGTGTGTTGTGGGCGAGATGTGTCGGCATGAGTCGGAAAATTTTGGAAGTTATATCACCAACCAGATGACGAGATGGTATTGTTGAGATTGTGATTGGAATGAGAATCAAGTGTGAAACTATACGGATCATCGAAGTTGTGAGATTAAAAAGAAAGACGAAGGATTGGTTAGGGTTGTCAAAAGTTTTGGACTTGGATAAATGTTTCGATTAAAGTGGGCTGATTTGGATTGTACTTGATGTATCAGAAGGATATTCAATAATTAGGTTGTGCAACAAGTGTGTATAAGGATATATGTGTTGGATTTTGTGCGTTCTTGGAAATAAGGAAATTAAGAAAAACGTTTGTAAGCCTTAGAGAAATGGTAGAGCAGTATGCTTAGATAACTTTGAGCACGAGGAAGAAGACGCTATTTTAGTTGGGTAATGATGGTTTATGCCACCATTATGGTTGTCGGCTGTCTATTGACAAATTGAGGAACTGATCACCCTTAATCTCTTGTTGATAGTCGACAAAATCATGTTGGATGGAGTAGACGTGTCTTGCCAACTAGAATAGTATGCACAGTGAATTGTTTGGGGTTGAGCCAAGTGCTTATGAATTGTTTGAGTTGTCGATGCGGATTCCTATATAGGGAAAATGAGACAGACTTGAGGATGTTAGTATGAGGTTGCGAGTTGATCAGTGAGTAGTTGGAAACTCACAGTTGTGTTCTGGATAACTTGGGTTTGATTTGTGGTGGATCGAGAATTCGATTGACATGAGATTTGAAGCATTGTAGAGATGATCCAAGTAGGAAGTAAATGGTAATGTAAGACTATGATTTGACCAACGATGTCGGATCAAGAAGGGTAGTGGCTGGTATGTCTTAAAGTGTATATATTTGGAAATATGAATTGTATTTTCCATAATTGTTCAGATAATGTTATAACTGGTGTTTGTTGTGGATGTTCTGATATGCTATGTAATCAGAAGGAGGGCGCGTAGAGTATTTGAGCGTTGAGTTACAAGTATTGAAAGAAGTGAAGCTATATGTTGAGTTAGCAAGGTGTGAATTATGATTTGTAAGATGAGGTTTCCTTGTTGTGTTAATTCAGATGAAGTTGTATGTAGAATTGTGCTAGTATGAGTAGGACTTGATGAATTAGTTTGTTTGATTGGTTTGGTTAATGTGCCATGTTAAGTGTAGGTTATTGAGGCTAAATCTATGACTATTGGGTGTTAAGGACTATTTGGAAGATGATTTTTCTTGTTGAGATTAATTGGACACATGTATCCTTATGCTGTGGCAATGTTATTATGCGTTGAGATGCATTTTGATGATGTGTTAATGCAAGATGGTAAAGTCGTAGCTTGTGTTTTATGATGATTGGGGATTCATGGAAGTATATATATATATATCCTATTCGAGATTTGAAATTGGTTGAGGTTGTAATGGTATTGAATATTCTGAGGTATTATTTACGGATCTAAGTTCCAAGTGGTCAGTCATCAAAGTGTAGAATGCCTGTTTGGTTTGAATTTCCGATGAGTTAAGTCGAAAGTCTTTTCTTATGTCTGCTTTGATGGTCGGAAGTTGATGTGAACTTGGTAGATTTGATGGTTGCAATTAATCAGAGTGCGCAGCGAAAGCGCGGTGCAGAGCGGTTGGTTCTTATGTGGGTAACCATGATGTCGGTAGTTTGATTATGTTGATGTTGTGCTTTGGGCTTTGTGCTCTTATCCTTGTTGTTTCCTCGTTACCTAAGGTGATGGTTCGAGTGCGAGTAGCTAATTCCTATGATGAGAATTAGGGGAGTGTTGCCTTCGGCGATGGTAACGTTTGTGTTGTGTTCTGGTTGTAGTGAACTGGTACGTTCTTAACTTGGCTATTCTTTGTGTCTTGAGTTAGTTGTTGGGTGCATTGCGTGAGCCTTGGTTCGTGTTGTTGTTGTCGTTGATGTGATGTATTGTCGTTTGGTGTTAGACGTGGGGTTTCCTTTTAGGGCAGGGAAGTTGATTTGTTAGCTGAGATAACGTAATTGGAGTGTGGTGCATCGAGTGAATTTTCGAGGACGAAAATATTCTAAGTGGGGGAGAGTTATAACGCCCGTATTTAATTAATTATTTAATTAAATGTTATTGAGTATTTTTCCGTATATTTGTTGAATATGTTGAATATGTTGTTTGATGCTAATAAGTATTAATCGAGTAATTAGTCGATTTAGTCGGGAGAAATTAATATTAGAAATAATATTTTGCCGTAGAATATTAATTAATTCAGTTGGGTTAAAGTGGCGTGTGAGAAATACCAAGTGGGAGTATCATATAGTAAGCCCATTAAGAAAATTAGTAGGCCTATTATTATTAAATTAGGTTATAATATTAGGTTATAATTAAAGGAAATAAAAAGAAAGTGGCAGTAAGAAAGAAGTAACAGTACGAGAGAGGAAGTTACAGAAAGTGCACGAGAGTTTGGAAACGGCGGTTGGAGAGGAGAAAACACGAGAGATTGCGGAAAAAGCTTCGGTGTCGACCGAAAATTCGAGCTGCCTTCAATCCAATGTAAGGGTGTGGTTCGAATTTTATAATCGGGTATATGATAATTGATACGTGGGATTGGGATTTATATAATTTTCTACTGAATGTGTTGAAGTGTATTGATGAATTGGTTTTGTTTTTGTGGAATTTGATGTTTGCTAGATTGTTTGGTTGTTGTTCTATAGTGTTAAACTTAGGTTGGAATTTGGTTAAATCGATAGAAACCGATGTTTTCGCGGACGAAAGTCGGAATAGATTGCGTAGTTGTGTCGAGAAATGTTAGGCCGTGATCGAGTATGCTTGTTTTATCGAATTTGGTTGATTTTGTAAGTTTTTGCATTTTTGGAGATTTGGGGGTTAAGATTCGGATTGAAATCGAAAGTCGTAGAATTCACGTTTGATGGTTCCAAATCACTACTATATGTTTCTTATGAATGAGTATGTGTTTGTTTCGAAGAAAATAATTGAATCGGTCGGATTTTCGGACGAAAATGCAAAATCCCGTAGGGCTGTTATGCAGAAAAATTCTGGTTTCGGAAAGTTTGGAAAATTCATATCTTTTGATCTGTAAGTCGGTTTTGACCCCCGTTCGAAGTGTTGAAAAGCTAACGAGATGTTCTTTCTAGGAAAAATGGTTTTGAGGTCTGTACCTGGTTCAATTATAGTAGAAAATTGAAACCGTATCGTTGTGTTGATTTTTACCGTCGTGAATGTGTGCGATTGAGGTGTTATCATGCAATATGCCTCAACAATGTTAACCGATTAATAATGCAGAGGAATAGCAATAATGTGGGGACTTAGAAATAATAGTAGCAGGTTTTGTATCAGAGTTGAATTTAATAACCGTATAGTTTGGTAGCAAAAGTATGTTGTATCAGTAAGTTAAAAATTAACAGTATCAGTAAATCTAACTAGTAGTAACTACCGGTAAAACAGTACCGATTTAGCCGAATAAGTAGAATTAAGCGGAAAAATTAGTTGTCCGAAATTAGTTGAAGTTGTCGGAGTAAGTCGTGTATACGAGTAGATATTCTTGGTTGGATTATTTTGTTGAAATTATGTCGAATAAGTTGATTTGCAGGTGAAGTTGAATTGTCCCGATTTATGGACATTATTAAGTTGCAGGTCTTATGACCAACGTTGTTAAGTTGTTTTGCTGTTGCAGGTCTTATGACCAACGTTGTTAAGTTATGTTGCTGTTGCAGGCCTTGTGACCAATGTTGATTAAGTTGTTTGCGGTTGTTGCATTTTTGTCGTTGTTGTGTTGTGTTGAATAAGTTGATGTTATGGTTGTTGTCGCATGCATAGCATAGCATTATTAAGTTGGCCTGGATTGGCAAAATTATTAAGTTGGTCTGGATTGGCAAAAAGTTGAAGTCGAAGGCTTATGCCTTGTTGATGCCCGACAAACTGGCAATTTCTAAGTTGGGAGTTCTGCTCCATTGGTACCACATGCATACGCACAGTTGAGTCGCATTTTGTGTTGCTTTCTTATGTTGATAAAGTTGTTGTAGTATTATGCTGATACAGTTGTTGTTGAGTTGTTGATGATTGTTGTTTGTTGTTGTCGTAAAGTAGTGAAATTGTATGATTCTAGTCTAATGTATTGATTATCATACTCTTGTTTATATTATTCGATATCTCACCCCTTCTGTTTGAATGTTACCCCTATGTTGGTAACGTGCAGGTTAGCAAAGATGAAGGTCGTTTATCTTCACTAGTTTGAGTCGGTGATGTCGCTCTGATACGTAGCACTCGGGGGATGAACGCTAGTTGTTTATTGTTGAATATGTTTTATGTTGCTGAATTTTTAAGTTGAATTTATTAAGTATTATGTTGTTTTGAAGTTGTTTCAGTCGAACAAAAATGTTAAGTGAATCAAAGTTGAATATTTATATCTTGAAGTTGTTTTGTTTTGAAAAGAAGGTATATATGAATTTTGTTGTTATCGTTTCATCCTATCAAAGTGTTATGTATCTGTTCATATGAAATTAATCGAAGTTGTTTTTAAGATGAAAGTGTAGCATCCTATTGAATGTCGAATTTTATAACTCTGATTTTACTATTATCCGCCGGGTAGAAATAGGGTGTTACACTTGAGACTCTATGCTTTGAGATTAGAGGTCATGCTTTGATGAATAGCCTATGAAAATCAATAGTTGACCACACTTTGACTTAAGGTACTCAAACCCTAGGTTAGGAGACAATTACTTGATGCTCTTGATTCCAAACCCTACCTTGCAAAAGAAACAAAAGGGATAAGGCATATTTTTTTTGTGTTTTGATTAATGGTTAGTGAATTATAAAGCATATAAGTAAAAAAGTATAAAAGATACACAAAGAGGTGCTTGATGATCACTGCAAAGGAAAACCCAAAGATGAGAGTTTAGGAGACAACCAAGTTTGTGATCTTGATGCATTGCAAAGATGTAAATGAGGTGGGGATAAAAATTAGGGTATGACAGATGCCCCTATTTAAGTTTCTTCTATCCAGATATATGAAGATTGACATCTTCATCTCGATGAGATTGAAGAGACTTAAATACATAAGACCCAATTTTTGGCCCTAAGATACCGTAAAATGTTCATGATATGAATGCATACACCGGACTCTGTGGGAAAAGGTGCCACAAGAGACAAACTATTGCTGGAGAAACCTAGCAAAGGAAACATAAACTCTGTAGGGGAAAACAAGAAGAGACCCAGCTTGGGAATATAAAATTCCACAAAAGATGGGAAAAGTGTGTATATGAAACTATGACTTGAAATTGCTGGAGATAAAGAGAAAATTGGAGATTTACCAGAAAAATAAATCACTGGGGAAATACTCGACTCGGGGATAACTATGCATGAAAATAAACCTAAACATGGTTAGAGTGGACAGCAAAGCAAGATTCCACTGGGAATCTCAAAGGGAAAGTCATTTGCTATACTGAGGAAGAAACTCCTAGGTAGACAATGAGGAAATAAATCACTACCAACTTACAGTTGAAGGCAGTAAACAAGATAATGCCGACTCAAAGAATGATAGTAAATAAAGATTAACATGATAATAAGCCTCCTGTATCAGAATAGGGCCCAACTTCTTCTTTAATCAACTCTCAAACTTGAAAAGGATAATAGACAAGCTTCACAAAGAATAGCCACTTACTGGAGATAATCAATAATTATGTCAGAGATATTCAAAAGAGATGTGAGCAGGTCAGATCACACAACAAACTTCTCAAATAAAGAGACAGCCATCTGTTGGGGATGAAAGATTTATTAGATCACAACAGGATTCTCAATTAAGGAGATAAACACCTATTCAAATAACGAATCGGGTCGAATTGATAATAAGCTTCCACTATTAGAATAGGGTTCAACTTCTTCTTTAATCAAGTCTCTCACTTGAAAAGGGACCAAATACAAGTTCTCTTGGCTAAAGGGAGTGCCACCTGCTAGGAATTAGGAATCAATAACTCTACCAGGGGATCTTTAAAAGAGATACGGGCAGGTTAGATTGCACAACAGACTTCTCAAATAATGAGACACCCATCTGTTGGTGATAATAAAGATTTCACAACAAACTTCTCTAACGGGTATATACCGGAGATATACCATTTGACGGAAAAGTTGATGGAGTCGCAACAAGCTTCTCAAATAAAGAGATGCCACATATTCAAATAACGAGTACAGGGATTTACTTGATTGGATGAGAATCAAGGATTTCACAAAAAACTTCTCTATTGAGGAGAAATTAGAGAGATGCCATTTAATGAAAAGATACAAATTGATACTCGGGGACGTACAAGTTGCTCAAATAAAGAGACTGCCACTTAAAGTCACACAAAAGTTGCAAATAGCAAACAAGCTTCTTAAAGAGGCTGCCACTTGTCATTGCAATGGTTGAAAATAGCAAACAAGCTTCTCAAAGAGACTTCCACTTGTTATCAGGTAAGGATTACCATTCTAGGAACATACAAGCTTCTTGCATAAAGAGATCACCACTTGCTGTCAGGCAAAAATTCCAATAGAGTATTATCACAACACTGCTGGGAAATAAGATCTTTATCCTTTGATGGGTAATCATAAACAAATTTCTGCTGAGGAAAGTAAATCCTCAAAGGTGCAACATAAATGCCTTCTCATCATCCAAGTTTCATAGCCTAGAGATATTCAAAATAGATGCTGCAGGAGACCAAATTTTAATCCAAGAACAAACTGGAGAGAAACGGTTAAACAAGATTTCGTCCAATGAGGAAATAACTCAACTGGGGAGTGGTTCCATCCAGATAATGGGCTGGAAAGTAAAACTAAAGCAAAATTCTTCCACGAGGAATAAACTCAGTGGGGAATTAGAAAGGATGTACACTTTCTGCTTAAGGTAGACACTCTAATGGATAGAGGATACACGTACTCTGTGGGGATAACAGCACCAGAGTGAGTGGATAAGAAACCAAGAAATACGAGATGAGCATGAATCTTCATTCAGCTATGCACGATGGGTGTATGAATGAATGAATGCATGTATGTATATGTATGTATATACTGAAAAAACAAGCACAAAGATAAACTGGGGATGACTAAACATCAAAGTACAAACGGATACTCGGCCAAATCTCAACAAGATCGAGATACTGGAGATTCTACTGAAAGTCCTGCTAGGGATTCAGCTGGAGATAAATGGAAGCCACTGAAGGAACGAAGTCCTGCTTTAAGGATCACATCTCTGGTGAGAGGCAGATACTGCTTGGGGAGGAACCCAAAATTCAATCTTTTAACATCAATAATCCACTGATGGGATAACAATATGAACTCCGTTTCAAGGGAATGGAAAGATCCGCTGGGGAAACAAAACATGAATCTTCCAAACTCTTCTTGGGGAAGAGAAAAACCACACCAAACTCCATTACGGGAAGATAAAGACTTGTTAGGGATACACACAAAGCAAAACTCTTCGGGGAAAATCAACCGCTAGGAGGCATAACACTTGTATAAACTCTGTTAAGGGGATGGAAAGACCGGTTGGAATAAACACAACACAGATCTTCCAAAAGACAACCTTTGAGAGGAAAAACACATCTTTGCAAGAACTCTGCTATGGGAGAGGATAGATCTACTGAGGATCTCACCACAAAATTATTTCCAAAACCAAAAGTAACAATCACACAAACTGCGCTGAGGGAAATGTAAACCTGGAGAGCGTCAAAGACAAACCCTTGGGGATTAACAAACTTTGATAAATACGTCCTAGACTTGCAGGGGGATTAAGAAGTTAACATCACAGTAGAAAGTCAACCTGCGGGGGATTTTAAATCAAAACTCAACACAACGTGAGAGAAAACACAATAGCTGACTGCTATCTCTACACTTCTTAAGAGGAAACACTGTTTTGGATTTGTTACTTGGGTAGTACACAAAAGCAACAAAATATAAAAGGTAAAAATGTGTTGGTGATTCCACATCAAGTTTCAACACAAAGCGAGATGGAATCCAAAAATCTAAATAAAACTTCACAACATCATATATATCTGCTTGACCACAACCTGGCTGGGGAAGAGAATCACACCCATCTGGAGAAGTTCGAACCAAGATTTAGCTGGGGAGTTCAATCTCAGGATTCAATTGGGAAATATTGAATTCAATACTCAGCTGGGGAATACCTGAACTAATACTTAAATGGGGGAACTGGATTACAAAATCCAATACATCATAACAACTTAGAGAAAACCCACTATCTGATTAACAATTGTAGGGAAAACTTGAACACATCCATAAGAATAACTTTGCGTAGGAGAACACTAAGTTTTGCACTTTGAGATTTTACCATTCTTGGAATAAATGTTGACATTCCTTTTTGTATTCGCAAGTCAAAGGGAATTTGTTTTTTTTGCAATTTTCAAAAGCATGATAGTTACTTAGCTTTTGTTTAAAAAATTATTATCAAAAATAAATTAAATTTTGCAAAACAGAAACAAAAATAAGAACTACAAATAAATGAAAAAAGGCTCAAATTTTATTAATAGAATGGTAGTCCGCAAATGGCGTGACTCCATGGATCATTACAAAGTTGGAAAATGGTAAATAAAGGAAAATGCTACATTGAAATATAATGACCACTATTCTCCCTAACAACTTTGAATTCCACTGTTCTCAAAACTTCCGTCGAGAATGATGAGAATGAGAATCCTTGATAGGCAATGTTGCTTCAAGTGATCAAGTCTGGCCTGATGCAGTTACTTGCCATAATCCCTAACTTTTGCCTAGATTTCCATTTCGGGTTTTCAATCTACTGGGATGATTATTTTCTGTTTATCTCTCTAACTTTTCCCTGGACTGCCCTTTCTGGTTTTCAGCCTACAGAGACGCTCATTTTTGCCTAAGTCTCCCTTTCGATTTTTCAACTTAGCGAGTTGTTCTTTTATTTTTCTAGGCAAATTATTTCTCTACTACACCAGCATTCATAGGACGAGGGAACTCCTCACCATCCATTGTTGTAAGAGTCAATGCACCGCTAAAAAATGCTTTCTTAACAACATAAAGGCCTTAATAATTAGGAGTCCACTTGACCCTAGAATCAGTGTTGAAAGACAAGATCTTTCTGAGCACAAGGTCGCCTTCTCTGAATACATGAGGTCGAACCTTCTTATCAAACGCTTTCTTCATTCTTTTCTAATATAATTGACCATGACACAAAGTTGTCATCCTCTTCTCTCCAATCAAATTCAATTGATCATATCTGCTTTAACACCATTCAGCCTCAGACAACTTGGCTTCCATCAAGACTCACATTGGTGGGATCTCATCCTCTAAGGGGAGCACTGCTTCCATGCCATACACAAGTAAGAAAGGGGTTGCCCCTGTTGAAGTGCGGACGAATGTACGATACCCATGCAAAGGAAAAGGGAGCATCTCATGTCAATATTTATATATCATAACCATCTTCTGGATAATCTTCTTAATATTCTTATTCGCGGCTTCAACAACCCTATTCATCTTAGGTCTGTAAGGAGAAGAATTATGATGTTCAATCTTGAAATCTTCACAAAGCTCTTTCATCATCTTATTATTCAAGTTCGACCCATTATTAGTAATTATCTTACTCGGAACACCATATCAGCAAATAATATGATTCTTGATTAACTTGACCATAACCTGCTTGGTCACATTAGCATAAGATGCTGCTTCAACCCACTTGGTGAAGTAATCAATAGCCACCAGGATGAAATGATGTCCGTTTGAAGCTTTGGGCTCAATCATACCAATCATGTCAATTCCCCACATAGAGAAGGCCATGGAGATGAAATAACATTGAGAAGAGATGTAGGCACATGAATTTTATCAGCATAAATCTGACACTTATGGCACTTCTTCACATATTTACAGCAATCAGATTCCATTGTTAACAATAGTAACCTGCTCTTAACATCTTTTTAGCCATTGCATGTCCATTGGCATGAATACCAAAGGATCCTTCATGAACTTCTCGCATTAACATGTCTGCTTCGTGTCTATCCACACATCTGAGCAAGACCATGTCAAAGTTCCTCTTATAGAGCACATCTTCATTCAGAAAGAAATTTCCAGCCAATCTTCTCAAAGTCTTCTTATCTTTGTTGGATGCCCCAAGTGGGTACTCCTGAATTTGGAGGAAACATTTAATATCATGATACCAAGGTTTATCATCTGTGAATTCTTCTGCTGCAAACACATGAACAAGTCTATCAAGGCGCATAATATTAATCTTAGGAATGTCATTCCAATGATTCACTTCAAACATCAAAGACAAAGTAGCTAAAGCATATGCCATCTGATTCTCTTCACAAGGTATATGATACAACTCACCTTTGTTAAAGAAAGTCAACAATCTCCTTGCATAATCTTTGTAAGGAATCAAACCAGGATGACAAGTCTCCCATTTTCCTTTTATCTGATTAACCACCATACACATCAAGGATTTTAATTCTTAAATCAATGGCTTCTTCAAGACCAATGATACAAGCTTCATACTCTGCCATGTTGTTCGTACACTCAAACATCAATCTTGCAGTGAAAGGGATATGAGAACCCTGAGGAGTAATAATGATTGCCCCAATTCAATTACCATAAGCATTAACAGCTTCATCAAATACTAGACCCCATCGGGATTCAGGATCTGGTCCTTCTTCAGGCAATGGTTCATCACAATCTTTGGCTTTCAAATACATAACATCTTCACCAGGGAAGTCAAACTTGATGGATTGATAATCATCAATTGGTTGGTGAGCCAAATGATTAGCCAAAATACTTCCTTTAATTGCTTTCTAAGTATAATACCCAATATAATATTTAGATAATAACATCTGCCAACAAGCAATCCTTCCAGTCAAAGAAGGCTTTTCAAAAATATACTTGATTGGATCCATTTTGGATATCAACCAAGTGGTATAATTTATCATATACTGGCGCAGACATTTAGCAGCCTAGGCTAAAGCACAACAAGTTTTTTCAAGCATAGAGTACCAAGACTCACAGTCTGTGAACTTCTTACTCAAATAGTAGATTGCATATTCTTTTCTACCAGTTTCATCTTGCTGTCCAAGTACACAACTGACAGAGTCTTCCAACACAGTTAAATACATGATCAAATGTCTTCCTTCCACTGGAGGAGACAAGATAGGAGGTTCAAGAAGATACTCTTTAATGTTATCAAAAGTTTTCTGGCAGTCTTCTATCCAAATACAACCTTGGTCTTTACAGAGAAGCTTGAAGATTGGCCCGCAAGTGGGAGTCATGTGAGATATAAACCTGGAAATGTAATTCAAACACCCAAGGAATCCTCTGACCCGCTTTTCTGTCTTGGGTGTAGGCATTTCTTGAATAGCTCTGACTTTATCATGATCTACCTCAATACTTTTCTAGTTGACAATGAAACCCAAAAGCTTCCTGAACGGACACCAAAAATACATTTGTTAGGATTCAAGTGGAGTTTAAACTTTCTCAAACGCTGAAACAACTGCAACAAATACTCATCATGATCTTCTTCAGTCTCCGACTTAGCAATTATATCATCAACATAGTCTTCTATCTCTTTGTGCATCATATCATGGAAAAGAGTAGTCATGGCACTCCGGTACGTTGCACAACCATTTTTCAAACCGAAAGGCATCACTCTATAATATAATGTTCCCTAGGGTGTAATAAACGTTGTCTTTTCCATATCCTCGGGTGCCATTTTAATTTGATTAGAATCGGAAAAACCATCCATAAAGAAGAAAATATTGAACTTAGCTATATTATCTACCAATATATCAATATGTGGCAATGAAAAATCATCTTTTGGGCTATCTTTGTTCAAATATCTGTAATCAACACACATCTGGACTTTACCATCTTTCTTTGGAATAGGCACAATGTTGGCCACCCATTGAGGATATTCAACGGTAACAAGGAAACTTGCATCAATCTGCTTTTGAACCTCTTCTTTGATTTTAACAGCCATACCAGGGTGAGTTCTTCTCAACTTTTGCTTGACTCACGGATATTCTGCCTTTAAAGGCAAACTATAATCCACAATATATATGTCAAAACTTGGCATATCTTGGTAAGACCAAGCAAACACATCCACATATTCTTTAAGAAACTCTACCATCCTCTTCTTAACATCTGGACCAAGCAGTGCCCCAATCTTAACTTCTTTCCTGTCTTCTTCAGAACCCAAATTGATCACTTTTATGGGCTCTTTATAAGGCTAAATGGTCTTCTCCTCGTACTCAAGCAACAGAGAAATCTTATCATGAATTTTCTCAATATTCTCTTCTTGCGCTTCAAACACATGGAATTCAAAGCTGGGAGAGAGCATAGGGTCATTATTTTCAATGGGTTTATCATGAATCAATCTGCACAATGATATATGCTTGAATTTAGGAAACAGATAAATGTGCAAGTATTATGCAGATATTGAAATTATTTTCATTATATTATGGTTTTTTAGGTTACCATTTTCCAGAAAAAACAAAATGCAAAACACACATATGGATAAACAAAATAACATATTCATGATCTTAACATCTGAAACAAAGCCCGCACATAATCACTTTCACCTTGGGCATAATGAAAGGATTTTTGAAAACAACAAAAAACAAATTACTTTGAAATGTGCATAACAGAAGGAACATCAACAACAATTCAATTCTATAAAATCACTTCGTGCGTCACGAAATTTGGCAATTCTTGCTCCGGACCATCTTCAGTAATAGCAGCAGCAGTTTGATCTTCGGGATGTATAAACCCAGCACTGTGGAATACTTGGATATGCTTTAGATCTCTTCTAGTTGTACCAGGATAAAATCCCAAACCAGCTCTACTTTTATTCTCAGTAAGCTCCACAATTTGGCCCCAACCAACTGATTGACCGCTTTCCACAACTTGTTATTCATCTTTCAAGGAGGAAATGGATGCCCCATTTTTTTTAGCAGCATTATCAATAATAGAAATAGCTTGGAACGGAGTTTCAACAACCTTAACAACATCAATGTAAGTAAAAGACAAGATATGACTCACCAACATGGCTTGCTCACCACCCACGACTACTAACTTTCCATTCTTCACAAACTTCAACTTCTGATGGCGGGTTGAAGTAACTACCCCAGCTTCATGGATCCAAGGACGACCCAATATGAAACTATAAGCATGATGGATTTCCATCACTTGGAATGTAATCTGAAGAGATTGAGGACATATCTTCACGGGGAGAACAACTTCCCCTATAACAGTCTTTCTAGATCAGTCAAACGCCATGACAACGACTCCACTGTACCGCATTGGAGTACCTTGATAAGATATCCTAGACAAAGTAGACTTGGGCATCATGTTCAATGAGGAACTAGTTTCCACCAAAACATTGGATAAGGCATCAGCTTGACAATTCATTGAGATATGCAAGGCCATATTGTGATTCCTGCCTTCCTCAGGAAGCCTTTCATCACTAAAACTCAAATTATTGCATGCAATTATATTACCAACATTACCATAAAATTTGTCAATAGTAACATCATGGTCTACGCAAGCTTAATCCAATACCCTCGTCAAAGCATCCCAATGAACTTCAAAATTCATCAACAAGGATAGAATATAGATTTTAGATGGAGTTTGAAGGAGTTAATCAACAACCTTATACTTACTCTTCTTAATCAACTTCAAAACTTCATCAACATCAGAATTATGATTCATTCCACTAGACTGTCCAGATTCAAACTGCATAATAGGAGCTTCAACTTGAACTGTATTATTAGTAGAAACATCTTCAACCATCTTGGGAAGCGTAGAAGCAAACACACGACCACTACGGGTTGCTCTACTAACATCGACAATGTTAACAGTGGAAGAGAGAGAGATGGAATATGAACTTCCTTACCATCCTCAATCATGGTAGCATTGTATTTATAAGGTACAACCTTGTCAGAATTGTAAGGCGTAGGACCAGTCAAATAGATCACCAGAGAAGAGACTGCAGATTTCTGACTGTTGTAAGTAATTTCCATCGGTTCTGACATATTAAAATGAGGAACTATAACATCCACTTCATGATCAACATCAGCCCTTTCTCTAGTAATATGGATAAGTCTCTGATCCAACATCTCTTGAAGATCTCTCTTCACAACAGAACATCCACGAGGACTCCTTGAACAAATTCTGCAAGAAGCATGATCATGTTCATAATAACTGAGCCTACACAAACTGATATGCATATCAACAAAAGATCCTCTAACCAGATTAACATAAAAGATACGGTAGTTTCCAGGACAACCATCCACCATATTCACAGCAGCACCCCCATGTTTGGGCAACAGATTAGCTTGGACATTGAGTCCAAGATCTTTGAAGGATAGAATACCGCTTTGAATCAACTTTTGAACTTCAGCCATTAGCATGAAATAATTCTCAATATTGTGACAAGGCACCCCTTGATGGTAAGCATAAAAATGGCCAGATTTGTACCACCAAGGGAAATCCTTTGGGATAACACGTGGATCTCTGGTTTGCACAAGATTCTTCAGTACTAAAGCAGGATATAATTCAGCATATGTCATAGGAATTGGATCAAACTAAACCTACCTCTGAACATAATTCTATTGATTGTGTTGCTAATAAGTATGTTGTTGTTGAAACTGGGGTTGATAAGCAGGAGCTGCTTGAGCAACAGGAGTAGCATTAATAACAGGTGTAACATACGCCATATGTTGTTGTTGATTATTCCTTCATCGAGACCTTATATGTCATTCCTGAGTAATAATATTAGATTCACCTTCTTTCTTCTTGGGAAATCCACTTACATACTTTTTGGAATTACCAGAAGAACCACCTTCTTTAGCCAAACGTCCCTCTCGAA
Source organism: Lathyrus tuberosus (assembly GCA_022829125.1). NCBI lineage: Eukaryota > Viridiplantae > Streptophyta > Magnoliopsida > Fabales > Fabaceae > Lathyrus > Lathyrus tuberosus. The sequence goes on along the minus strand of JALAZF010000142.1, from coordinate 13,063,696 downwards.
CACATTCTTTAAGACGCATTCCCATGTTCACCATCTCAATGAAGTCACTGGGCGAGCTAGCTACCATCCTTTTGTAATAAAAGGGACTCAGAGTTTTCAAAAAGATCTTCGTCATCTGTTTCTCCTCTAAAGGAGGACTGATTTGAGCAGCAATCTCACGCCACCTCTAGGTGTATTCTTTGAAAATCTCCTTTTCTTTTTGAGACATAGCACAGAGTTTATCTCTGTCAGATGCCATATCTGGATTATATTTGTACTGTCGGATAAGCGTTTCACCCAAGTCATTGAAAGTACGAATCTGATTACTATCCATTCCCATGTACCACTTAAGAGTTACGCCTGTAAGGCTATCCTAAAAGTAGTGGATCAGAAGATGATGATTATTGTAACGCCCCAGTTTTGGTTAGTTTTATTTAATCGAGTCGTTTTGATTATTTTTATTATTATATTATTTTATTTTTGACTTTTATTTGGAAATATGTTATTTTTCATTGTTGTGATATTTTATCGCGTTTTGGGAACGTTTGTGAGATATTTGAGTGTAGGGGTAATTTGCTCATTTTGCTTTATTTTCCTTAAGTTAGAAATAGAAAGAAAAGAGAGAAAAATAGTAAGGAAAAAAAAGAGAAAGAAGGAAAATAAGAGAAGAAAAAGAGAGAAAACTTGTGGATTAAGAAATCGATCAACGGACTTTCAAAAACACGCTTAAATCGGGTAAGGGTGCGAAACTCGGTTATAATATGTTTGTGAATGATTATGTATGTGTGTGTTAGATGGTTTGTGGTGTTCCATAGCTTTTTGATTCTAGGTCGGAATGATAGAATCGATGCGTTCGCGGATGAAATTCGATATAAACTGCGTAGAATACTTGTTACCATGATTGGGTTATGTTCTGATTGTTATGTTTTGGTTTGGAAGTGTTTTGGGGGTTGAAATGTTGGTTGGGAGTGATCTATAGCGCGACTGGGTTTTTCTGGTTTCGTAGGTTCGCACTGCGAATGGCCAGCGAAGGGGAAAGTGAACGTTCGCGTGAGGTTCGCATTGCGAATGTTGTGTTGTTTTTCTTTCTGCCACGGTTCGCTGGGGGATTCGCACTGCGAAGGGGACAACGAAGGTTCGCTAAGAGTTCGCACTGCAAAACTGTAGGCTATTTTCTTTCTGCCATGGTTCGCTGGGGCATTCGCACTGCGAATGAGGAAAGCGAAGGACTCGCTAGGAGCTTCGCATTGCGAACATGACAGCTTTTCTAAATTGTTTTCTTTATAACTGTTGGGTCGTAAGTCGATTTGAGGCGCAGTTTGATACGTTGGAGAGCTATTGAACTGTACTTTCTTATGATGATGGTTTTGAGATTGTTGACCGATTTAATTAAGTCGAGAATTTGGAAATGTTTCGTTTTGTCGACTTTTACCGTTTTAATTGTGCATAATTGATGTGTTATCATGCAATGTGCTGGTGATATATGTTGTATGACTTGTGTGCTGATTATATGAGATGAATGCATGTGTTTAAATGTTGTGATGAGGGTTTGTGGCCTTATGGCAATTAAATGCATTGTTTTGGGCTTGAGTGCAAAGCATGATTTTTGTTGATTGAGATGATTGCATATATGTGTGCATTTGAATGTCATGAGTCATTGTATGCCAAACATCATGATATGCATTCTTGTGATGTCGTGTGCCCTAGTGGGTGTGAGCGACGAAATGATTCCAGAGGGAATCCACTATAACATTGTGTGCCTTATACAAAGAGGACCTAAAACGATGATTATAGACGATCGTGCGCCTTATACAAAGAGGACCTAAAGCAATCAGATTGTGTGCCTTATACAAAGAGGAGCTAAAGCAATCCATAAACGTCGTGCGCCTTACACCAAGAGGACCTAAAGCGACGGGGAACATCGTTTGCCCGACGGGGAGTTACACTAAGTAACAAGCGATGGTTCCAATAGTTCCTGAGTGAACTAGTGATGAGATGATGGATGTATGGTACCGCATATGCATTGCATAGAGTCGTTGTGTCGGTCTCTGTGCATTTGCATAAATCATGAATGGATTGATTTTGTGTGGAATTGTGATTGGAATTGATGAGTTGAGATATATATATATATATATATATATATATATATATATATATATATATATATATATATTTGTGTTGGTGATAATTGTATTGTGCATGATTGATATGCATTGGTGATGGATATATGAGATATGCATTGTGTTGTTTTGTATTTGAATTCTGGTGTAAGTTGTGGTGAGAATATTTTACGTGAGTATTTTTGTGTTATTATATAATTATATGCAATTATATTATGATTGTGTTTCTCACCTTTCTGCTGTTTTAAATGCTCTATGAGGCATTGCAAATTAGATTGCTGGAGGTCGTTTTGTGAAGCTTAGGTATTTATTCTTTTGTCGGTCGGCTCTGATATGTAGCACCGAGTAGTCGGGGAGATCGAGTGTGATTATTATGTATATATATCTTTTAGATTGTGCATGTATGAATCTGTGTATGACAGACAAACTCTTTATGTGATATATATATGAGATTCAGTTGCAGATTTTCCGCTTTTATTCTGTATCTGAATTGTGGGTAGTAGGAACTAAGTTCCTCTGTTATTTGCTACCTGATTGTTGCATATCTTTATGAGCAGGTTTATTGTGTATTGAGTTTCAATTGATGTGGCACCTCCGTCTATGCCGTGAATTTTTCATTATACTCTGATTAATTGTTATCGCTTTATTTAATTGGGGGTATAGATTGGGGGTGTTACATTAAGTGGTATCAGAGCCAGCCCGTGTCAGTTTGTGTCAGTCCTTGTCGGTGGTTGTGTTTGGATGAGCTGTTTGTTTAACCATAGTTGCTGTTATTGGATATGAATAGAATATGGCTGGTAGGAATGATGCTGCTTTAGCTGCTGCGATGCAAGCTATGGCTCGGGCTGTGCAGGGTGCACCTAATGCTGCTGGGAATGATGAGTTTAGGAAGAACAAACCGCCTGTCTTCAAAGGGAGGCATGATCCTGATGGTGCTCAGATTTGGCTGAAGGAGATTAAAAGGATTTTCCGAGTGATGGATTGTGCTGAGGATCAGAAGGTGAGACTGGGTACTCACATGTTGCAGGAAGAAGCGGATGACTGGTGGGTTAGTACTCGTCAGGTGTTGGAAGCTGCAGAGGAAGAAGTCACTTGGACTTTGTTTACTGTTGAGTTTCTGAGAAAGTATTTTCCCGAAGATGTTAGAGGAAAGAAGGAGATAGAGTTCTTGGAATTGAAACAAGGTAATATGTCTGTTGTTGATTATACTGCTAAGTTTGTGGAGCTTGTGCAGTTTTATCCACATTATGCTGAAGCGACTGCGGAGTTTTCTAAGTGTGTGAAGTTTGAGAGCGGATTGCATCCTGAGATTAAGCAGACAATTGGTTATCAGAGAATTCGAAGGTTTTCTGATTTGGTGGATTGTTGTAGGATTTATGAAGAAGATAGCAAAGCTCGTTCTACTCACTATAAGAGTGTGAACGAAAGGAAATAGAAGCAACCGTTCCATGGTGGTCCTTATGTGACACTAGCTGATAAGGGTAAGCAAAGAGGTAGTTTTGAGAAAAGGCCAAGTGGAGGAGGAATGTCTAATTCTCCGAGATGTTTTAGGTGCGGTGACTTAGGACATCGTCAGTTTGAGTGTAGAAAAGATATGAGGAAGTGTTCTAATTGTGGAGGTTTAGGACATGTAGCGGCTGAGTGCAAGAGGAAGAATGTGGCGAAGTGTTTCAACTGTGGTGAACCTGGTTATATTAGTACAAAGTGTCCGAAACTGAAGCAAGCTCCAGCTGGTGGGAAAGTTTTTGCATTGGCAAGAACTCAGACTTCTAGTGCAGATCGTCTGATCAAAGGTACTTGTTTTATTAATAGTACACCTTTAGTTGCTATTATTGATACAGGAGCGACTCATTCGTTTATTTCGTCTGAGTGCGCGAAGCGTTTGAATCTTGTGTTGTCTTCGATGGGTGGTGAGATGGTTATTGATACTCCAGCAATGGGGTCAGTAACTACTTCTTTGGTTTGTTTAAGTTGTCCTTTGACCATTTATGGTAAAGATTTTGAGATGGATTTGGTGTGTTTTCCGTTGAAGGGTTTAGATGTGGTTCTGGGTATGAATTGGTTGCAGTTTAACCGGGTTCATATTGATTGTTATCATAAGCTGGTAAGGTTTCCTTCTCTTGAGGAAGACGAGGACTCGAGTTTCTTATCTACCAAAGAGTTGAAGAAACTTTTGGCAGATGAAGCTCAGTTGTTTGGGTTGTTTGCATTGTTGACTGTGGATAGTCAAGTTTCACTTGATGTGTTTCCAATTGTGTGTGATTTTCTGGAAGTGTTTCCTGAGGATATTTCAGATGTACCGCCAGAGAGAGAGAGGTGGAGTTTTCTATAGATCTAATTCTTGGTACTAGACCTGTATCTATGGCACCTTATCGTATGTCGGCATCTGAGTTGGTTGAGTTAAAGAAGCAGTTGAATGAATTGTTAGAAAAGAGGTTTGTGAGACCAAGTGTGTCGCCTTGGGGTGCTCCAGTTTTATTGGTGAAAAAGAAAGATGGAAGTATGCGATTGTGTATTGATTATCGCCAGCTGAATAAAGTGACGATTAAGAATAAGTATCCTCTTCCAAGAATTGATGATTTGATGGACCAGTTGGTAGGTGCGTGTGTGTTTAGTAAGATTGATTTGAGATCAGGTTATCATCAGATTAGAGTGAAAGAGGAAGATATTCAGAAGACGGCTTTTAGGACACGATACGGTCATTATGAATATTTTGTGATGCCGTTCGGGGTTTCTAATGCGCCAGGTGTGTTTATGGAGTATATGAATCGTATTTTCCATGAGCATTTGGATCGATTTGTTGTTGTGTTTATTGATGATATCTTGATTTATTCTAAGTCCCTGGAGGAGCACGTGGAGCATTTGCGTGTGGTGTTGTAAATTTTGAAGGAAAAGAGACTTTTTGCCAAATTGTCCAAGTGTGAGTTCTCGTTGTCAGAAGTGAGTTTTCTTGGGTATGCGATTTCAGGTAATGGTATTGTTTTGGGTCCATTTAAAGTAGAAGCAGTTCTACAATGGGAGGCTCCTAGATCTATTACTGAAATTAGAAGCTTTTTGGGTTTAGCTGGTTATTATCGGAGATTCATTGAAGGTTTTTCTAAGCTAGCACTTCCTTTGACCCAGTTGACTTGTAAAGGGCAATCGTTCATTTGGGATATTCGGTGTAAGGAAAGTTTTAGTGAGCTGAAGAGAAGATTGACGACAGCTCCGATTTTGATTTTGTCGAATCCTAGTGAACCATTTGTGGTGTATTGTGATGCGTCTTTGATTGGTCTAGGTGGTGTGCTGATGCAAGAAGGTAAGGTCGTGGCTTATGCTTCGAGGCAGTTGAGGGTGCATGAGAAAAATTACCCTACTCATGATTTGGAATTAGCGGCTGTGGTGTTTGTATTGAAAATTTGGAGGCATTATCTCTATGGTGCAAGATTCGAAGTCTTTAGTGATCATAAAAGTTTGAAATACTTCTTTGATCAGAAAGAGTTTAATATGAGGCAACGGAGATGGTTGGAATTCTTGAAGGACTACGATTTTGGCTTGAATTACCATCCTGGTAAAGCTAATGTGGTAGCCGATGCGTTGAGTCGAAAATCGTTGCATATGTCCGCTTTAATGGTTAAAGAATGAGAACTTTTGGAAGCATTTAGGGACTTGAGTTTGGTGTGTGAAGTGACATCCGACAGTGTGAGGCTGGGTATGCTAAAGGTTACTAATGAGTTTCTGTTGACCGTAAGCGAGAGACAGAAGTTGGATGTGAAATTTGTAGATTTGATGTTGATTGGAGAAAAAGATGCGAATGGTGATTTTAGAGTGGATGATAATGGTGTTTTGAGATTTCGTGGTAGAATTTGTATCCCTGATGATTCGGACTTGAAATGGATGATTTTGGAGGAAGGACACCAGAGTAATTTAAGTATACATCCGGGAGCTAATAAGATGTACCAAGATTTGAAGAAGATCTTTTGGTGGTCTGGATTGAAAAGAGATGTGGCTCAGTTTGTGTATGTGTGTTTGACGTGCCAAAAGTCGAAAGTGGAACATCAAAAGCCTAGTGGTTTGTTGGTACCGTTGGATATTCCTGAGTGGAAATGGGATAGCATTTCTATGGATTTTGTGACAGGGTTGCCGAATACACTGAGGGGACATAATTCTATTTGGGTGGTTGTGGACAGACTGACTAAATTGGCGCATTTCATTCCGATTGACATCAGTTTTTCTTTGGAGAGGCTAGCTGAGATTTATATCAGTGTGATTGTGAAGCTACATGGTGTTCCGTTGAGTATTGTTTCGGATCGAGATTCGAGGTTTACCTCGAGATTTTGGGAAAGTTTACAAAAGGCGTTGGGTTCTAAGTTGAGGTTGAGTTCTGCTTATCATCCTCAGACGGATGGACAGACGGAGAGAACGATTTAGTCGTTGGAAGATTTGTTGCGGGCTTGTGTTCTTGAACAAGGTGGTGTGTGGGATAGTTATCTTGCGTTGGTGGAATTCACGTATAATAATAGTTTCCATTCGAGTATTGGAATGGCACCTTTTGAAGCGTTATATGGAAGAAGGTGTCAAACACCGTTGTGTTGGCATGAATCTGGTGAGAGTACGGTGGTTGGACCCGAATTGATTCAACAGAATACAGACAAGGTGAAACTTATTCGTGAGAAAATGAAGGCTTCTCAGAGTAGGCAAAAGAGTTATCATGATCGAAGGAGGAAAGATCTTGAGTTTCAAGAGGGCGATCATGTATTTTTGAGAGTTACACCGGTGACGGGTGTTGGTCGTGCATTGAAGTCGAAGAAGCTTACTTCTCAGTTTATTGGTCCTTACCAGATATCCGCGAGAGTGGGTGCTGTGGCTTATCGGGTGGCGTTGCACGATGTGTTCCATGTTTCACAGCTTCGGAAGTATGTTCCAGATCCGTCGCATGTGATTCCGATGGATGAAGTTGAGGTAAGGGAGAACCTTATGGTGGAGGCATTGCCAGTGAGAATTTTGGATCGCGAGTTGAAGTGGTTGAGGGGCAAGGATATTGCACTTGTGAAAGTGGCGTGGGGAGGCGCTGCTGAGGGCAATTTGACTTGGGAGTTGGAGAGTCGGATGCGGGGGTCGTATCCAGAGTTGTTCGTCTCAGGTATTATTTTCGAGGACGAAAATTTCTAAGTGGGGGAGAGTTGTAACGCCCCAGTTTTGGGAATATGTTATTTTTCATTGTTGTGATATTTTATCGCGTTTTGGAAACGTTTGTGAGATATTTGAGTGTAGGGGTAATTTGGTCATTTTGCTTTATTTTCCTTAAGTTAGAAATAGAAAGAAAAGAGAGAAAAATAGTAAGGAAAGAAAAAGAGAAGAAGAAAAAGAGAAAGAAGGAAAAGAAGAGAAGAAAAAGAGAGAAAACTTGTGGATTAAGAAATCGATCAACCGACTTTCAAAAACACGATTAAATCGGGTAAGGGTGCGAAACTCGGTTATAATATGTTTGTGTATGATTATGTATGTGTGTGTTGGATGGTTTGTGGTGTTCCATAGCTTTTCGATTCTAGGTCGAAACGATAGAATAGATGCGTTCGTGGATGAAATTCGATATAAACTGCGTAGAATACTTGTTACCATGGTTGGGTTATGTTCTGATTGTTATGTTTTGATTTGGAAGTGTTTTGGGGGTTGAAATGTTGGTTGGGAGTGATCTATAGTGCGGCTGGGTTTTTCTGGTTTTGCAGGTTCGCACTGCGAATGGCCAGCGAAGGGGAAAGCGAACGTTCGCGTGAGGTTCGCACTGCGAATGTTGTGTTATTTTTCTTTCCGCCACGGTTCGCTGGGGGATTCACACTGCGAAGGGGACAGCGAAGGTTCGCTGGGAGTTCGCACTGCGAAACTGTAGGCTATTTTCTTTCTGCCATGGTTCGCTGGGGCATTCGCACTGCGAATGAGGAAAGCGAAGGACTCGCTAAGAGCTTCGCATTGCGAACATGACAGCTTTTCTAAATAGTTTTCTTTATAACTGTTGGGTCGTAAGTCGGTTTGAGGCGCGATTTGATGCGTTGGAGAGCTATTGAACTATACTTTCTTATGATGATGGTTTTGAGATTGTTGACCAATTTAATTAAGTTGGGAATTTGGAAATGTTTCGTTTTGTCGACTTTTACCGTTTTAATTGTGCATAATTGATGTGTTATCATGCAATGTACTGGTGATATATGTTGTATGACTTGTGTGCTGATTATATGAGGTGAATGCATGTGTTTAAATGTTGTGATGAGGGTTTGTGGCCTTATGGCAATTAAATGCATTGTTTTGGGCTTGAGTGCAAAGCATGATTTTTGTTGATTGAGATGATTGCATATATGTGTGCATTTGAATGTCATGAGTCATTGTATGCCAAGCATCATGATATGCATTCTTGTGATGTCGTATGCCCTAGTGGGTGTGAGCGACGAAACGATTCCATAGGGAATCCGCTATAACATTGTGCGCCTTATACAAAGAGGACCTAAAGCGATGATTATAGACGATCGTGCGCCTTATACAAAGAGGACCTAAAGCTATCAGATTGTGTGCCTTATACAAAGAGGAGCTAAAGCAATCCATAAACGTCGTGCGCCTTACACCAAGAGGACCTAAAGCGACGGGGAACATCGTTTGCCCGACGGGGAGTTACACTAAGTAACAAGCGATGGTTCCAATAGTTCCTGAGTGAACTAGTGATGAGGTGATGGATGGATGGTACCGCATATGCATTGCATAGAGTCGTTGTGTCGGTCTCTGTGCATTTGCATAAATCATGAATGGATTGATTTTGTGTGGAATTGTGATTGGAATTGATGAGTTGAGATATATATATATATATATATATATATATATACATATATTTGTGTTGGTGATAATTGTATTGTGCATGATTGATATGCATTGGTGATGGATATATGAGATATGCATTGTGTTGTTTTGTATTTGAATTCTGGTGTAAGTTGTGGTGAGAATATTTTACGTGAGTATTTTTGTGTTATTATATAATTATATGCAATTATATTATGATTGTGTTTCTCACCCTTCTGCTGTTTTAAATGCTCTATGAGGCATTACACATTAGATGGCTGGAGGTCTTTTTGTGAAGCTTAGGTCTTCATTCTTTTGTCGGTCGGCTCTGATATGTAGCACCGGGTAGTCGGGGAGATCGAGTGTGATTATTATGTATATATATCTTTTGGATTGTGCATGTATGGATCTGTGTATGACAGACAAACTCTTTATGTGATATATATATGAGATTCTGTTGCAGATTTTTCGCTTTTATTCTATATCTGAATTGTAGGTAGTAGGAACTAAGTTCCTCTGTTATTTGCTACCTGATTGTTGCATATCTTTATGAGCAGGTTTATTGTGTATTGAGTTTCAATTGATGTGGCGCCTCCGTCTATGCCGTGAATTTTTCATTATACTCTGATTAATTGTTATCGCTTTATTTAATTGGGGGTATAGATTAGGGGTGTTACAATTATCAATATGAGTAGACATCTTCCTTGCAAACATCACAAGATGGCTCTGAGGACAAGTATTGCCCTTATATTTATCAAAATCAGGAACCTTAAACTTAACAGGGATCTTCACATTGGGAACAAGGCAAAGGTCGTGAGCATTATTCCCAAATAGCTCTTTCCCTCTCAAGGCTTTTATCTCTTTCTACATTTCTTAAAATTGGTCTTGGAACTCGCCCATCCTTTCATAAACACCAACGCTCTCACTGGGTTCAGCATGATAAACAGGCTCTTCAATATGCGGAACAATATGAATCACAGAAGGAGGAACAATCATAACTGGTTTCATAGCAGGAATCTCAACAGTAGGCTAATAACCTTCAGGCACAAAATTCAAAGGCATGCCCCAAGGGAAACCATTGGGAATTTGATACTGTGGAGCACTGATTGGAGCCACATAAACAAGAGTTGATATTATTTCAGAAATCACAGTCGCTTGAGGTTGAGTTTGAGTTATATGAGGAGAATGAGGAGGATGAGAATATTGATTCTGGACAGCAACCAGAGATTCAACCAAATCATTCATTCTTTCCATTCTAGCCCTTAAAGTATTTACCTCTTCACAGAGATCTTTGTTCTTTTGTTCAATATGATCCATTTTCCTCTGATAGTTAGCTCGAGTATTGTACTGATGAGACAACTTATCTTCTGAGAAGAGCAAGAGAAAGAAAATAAGACACCTGTAAAACTCTCAAAAAGCAAGACCAAATGCAAAATGATGCATGATATGCAATGCAAATGTTTTCATTTAGTTTTCAAGGAACTTTAAGATATAAGGTAATTGCAAACATCATAAAGAAATAACACTTTTGAAATACTAAAAATTCTTATTTCATTAATAATTGGAAGGATTACAATTTGAAGTACAAGTTTCAAAAGATCCTAAATACAAGAGGAACTAGCTAGATCCTAAGGGTTCTAAGGAACCACATCTGAAGATGATCCAACTCCAAGCTGATACTTCCTCCTAAGCCTCTTGATTTCTCTCTCATAAGTACTCTTCATAGTAACTTTCTCTAACACAAGCTGATCTACAATGCCCTTCCAAGCACTTGAGGTAGGAAGATGAACAATTTAAGATGGTAGAATGCTAGAGGAAAATAAATCCTCTTGCCCCTCTACCTTTTCACAGCATGTTGCTCAAGCAACTCTATCAAAACATTCTTTTCTTTCAACTGCTTCTGTAATTCTATCTTCTCAAGATTTGAAGCATAAAATTTGCCTTCCCAAATATCCCTCTCTTATTTCATCTTGGCTAAAGCTTCTTGAAGTTCTTCCATGTCTTCAATAGGAATGGTAGGTGGTTTGGCAACTACTAGAGACATTGGCTTCTCATAAGCATATGGCATCTTGAGCTCCCTTGCTCTCTCCTTCACCCAAAGAGTATACGGTTCCAAAGCTACACAGTTCTACTTTCCAAGCTCACCTTTACCTTTTCTATGGATATTGTGCCAAGCATGCGTCATCCTCTTCTTCAAACCTTGATTATCCTTCCCTTTTTGGAAAAATAAACCCTCAAACAGAATGTAATTATGTTTTTCTTCCAAGGCATATCCAAATGGACGTCTTGCTAAAATTGGGTTGTAGTTGATTCCACCTTGTGTAGCAAGAAGAGGTGCATTAGAGAACTCCCCAAAACTATCAATAATCTTAACATTATCATATACAAAAGAATACTAAGTGATGTCAGCATTGGTAAGGGACATGATCCTTTGAGACCACATCAAACAACTCTTGTTTTCCTTGAAGATAGGAGACTGTGGCAAGTGCGAAATAAACCACTTGTACAGTAGAGGTACACAACATAAAATAGTTCCATTACCCTTGGAAGTCCTATGATGGATAGAGAAATAAGTATCGCCAAGCAAAGTTGGAATAAGATTCATAATCAAGAAGATTCAGATAACATTAACATCAACAAAGTTATCGATATTAGGAAATAAGACCAATCCATAAATGAGTAAGGCTAGGATAGCCTCAAAAGCCACCATACTACCAGCACTAGCAAAAGAAGAAACTTTTTCCATCAAGAATTTTGAAGTCAACCCTTGAATGCCTTCTTTGACAATAAGATTAGAATCTACGTCAGATTTACTTAGGTGAATAGATGTTGCAATGACTTGTGATTTAGGAACCTCCTCCAAACTACTAAAAGGAACCTTATCAGAAACTGGCACACCCATAAGATAAGCATACTCTTCCAAGGTAGGCATAAGCTGATAATCTGGAAATGTGAAACCCCGGTAGATAGGATCATAAAACTGAACTAGAGTACTAAAAAGTCCATCTTCAACATTGGTGAATAGAATAGCCAAAAGTCTTCCATAGAAAACTTTGAAATCCACAGGATCAACCACTAAGGATGCTAACTTCGTTAACTCTTTTAGATCGGGAGCTCAGAAACTATACTTCTGAGTGTTACTCATTCCAATATCCATGATCATAATGCCTGCGATGTTTGCAAATAGAATCTCTAAGTTCCTTGAAAACTAAGTGAAATATGATGTTCATGAATGCACGAGTGCATGATTATGCAACAATCACAAACAAGGTTCAAAGGTTCGATGTCACGGGCATGGAGTCAAGGGTAAGAACCAACCACAAGGTATGTACTAAGGGGTAAATCACCTGTAAAACAAGGTTCTACAAAGTTCCCAAAGTCGTGATTCCATCTTTCGGATATTACCGACTTAAACGACTACTCGTCAACCAATAATATTCCTAAGAGAAACTCGTTTGAGTGTTGTATCGCGTCATAACTAATCCAAGTCTACACCTGAATAGTCAACGCACTACAATCCTAAAAGGCCAAGATGGGTTAAAGGGTTCTAAAGTCCTCATCTTATTAGGCTCTCAGGTTGAAAGTAAAAAGCCTTCACAACTCACTTGTTCAGCATATTTACCCTCAAGAAGGCCTCCACTGAGTTGGGGGTTCTCAAGTCAACTTATTAAGGATTACAACCACGTAAGCCAAACATGACTATACCACCATCCTATCTTATGTGCACTCAAGTCCAGGTATAGGACTTATCTCACCACTCAGAGATCACTAAGCACCAAAAAAACAAAGGCAAACAACAGATAATAATAAAACACAGATAAACAAGTTAGGCTAAATCCACTAGGGACTACTCCCTAGCAGAGTCGCTACTTTTCTGTAGCAGTGAAAAATTAGAGATTAAGCTATTGATTAACTTAACTCACAAAGCAAGAGTCGCCATCGCTCTTTATTGTTTCAAAAGGAATGGGAAAAGAAAGAATAAAACCCACAGAAGTTTTAAAACAAAACTAATAAAATAGAGAGACAGGGGTACGAGGATTGGTTATGCAATGGGAAGGTGTTAGCACCCAAAACATCTATAGTACTCTATAGGAACCTCTTGAAAATTTGTGTTTGGCTTAAAAAAGGTTGTTTGCAAAAGATTGGGGAGATGAGAAGAGAAATATTTTTAAAGATTTTTGTTTGACAAGACTTTCTGAGCCTCGTGCCTACGTACCCACAAAGTGCAATGGAGGATCAAAACCTCGTAGTTCATGGTAAAAATAACAAAAGTGTTTGGTTTGGTTGATTTTAAATGAAAAGAAATTTTGTCATCTTTAAGGGGAAAACTCAACAAATCACCCACAAGTATAAGAAAATAACATTTGCATTATCTTGAGATGGATGATTTTTTGCTTGGATTGGAATTAACAAGTTTATCACTCAACATCTAAGTGGAAAATGTCAACATCTTTAATACTATGGGGATAGGAGAATTACATCTCAACTATGAAGATGACTCATGTCTAATCTTTGAGAAAAAATTGTAAAATGAAAAGTGCACAAAGGGAACAAAAGATTTGAATGGGTTTTGTATTGTTTAAGTCTTTTGAAATTGTTTTGATATGCTTAAGATAAATTAGCATTTATTTAAGAAGAAGATTTTGAAAATCACATGAAAAGGTCAAGGTTTAATGAGAAAGTGGTTCAAGTTAGAAAAACAAGAAGGTTTTGAAAAAGGGAGAAGATTTTGAAAATTAAAGAAGGGGAGGAGATGAAGAGACTATCCTAAGAAAAGTAATAAGTTGGACCTGTGTACAAGTGTACTAACCAGGATCTAGCCAGCACTTGACAAGAGTCAAACCCACATTCCATTCCTTTGGAGTAATCCATAAGCAACTAACATAGAATAAGACAAGCATCAGTTGAAAGAAGAACTCAAGCTATAAAGTCAAAGCTATGTGTCAGAGCCAAGTCTTCAAATGGTTAACCAAAGATCTAAAGTATCAAATGAATCCAATAAGATAGGGAAAAGTAACCAAGGTCCATAAGTCGAAAAGTCCAACTCCAAGTTAAGCAAACGATAATAACCATTAGTCTAAGAGAGATTAAATTTTTTTAGGGGTTTTTCCTTTATTAATGTCTTCAAAAGAAAAAGAAAATGTCCAAGTGGACAAAGGAAAAAGAAACATAAACATAAACAATATGAAATCTAATGCTAAAAATAAAAGGCATAAAAGTAAAGAGCAAGAAATCAAATGACAAGAAAATTAAAGGGCAAGAAAATTAAATGGCATAAAGTAAAAGTTAGCACAATAATAATGGTAGTATTGATTTTAGAGTTAATGATCCAATTCGGGACAAATTTAGCCCTGTGTTAAGCAATCGTAGTACAATCTATTAGGAAGATCATACTATAGAAGGTCGATCAATAACAATCGATGTACCATACATGTTTGAGATATGATAGAAATCATTCTCTTAAAACATGTAGCACAAGTAAAAACCAAGGAAGGATCAAGCACTAAGGCAAGGAGATTGGTCCATTACATCAATCACCCTTCATGACAACTTAGGACAAACTTATGCATCAATCCAAAGTACCTCAAATGATCCATGATCAATTGGAAGGTAGATTTGAAATGATGAAAGTTCATCAGGCATCAATCCAAACTTCATGAACAAGATGGACACTAAATAATTCAATTAATCAAGAGAAAAGAAAAAGAAAAAGAAGGAGAAAGAGAGATGAAGAGAGAAACCAAATTGAACCAAGCCTTGAGATCCATCTATCATCAATTTCAATCACCTCTCTTGGTGGATTAAGGCACTAAACCTATCATCAATCTAAACTACTAAAAATGATCCAAATAATCATTTAATAATAAGTTTGAATTGATGAAGATTCATCCAACCTCATCAACACCCAAAGTCCATTGAGATTGACGACGATTTTGATCAAGAAGTCGTTATCCAAGGCAGCCAGAAGTCAAACCAAATTAAAATGCAATAATCAACAATTAAAATGCATGAAAAATGTTTTTTAAAATGATTTTAAATTGAAAATAAAAGTTAAAATGCAATTGAAGCATCTAAACATTAAACAAATGCTCAAGAAAATCAAGATAGATCAGAAACAAATCATGGATCATATAATATTTTTTGGAGAAATTTAAAATGCATAAAAGTATTTTTAAACAAATTAAAATGCTTGAAAAATGATAAAAATAAGGAAAAATATCAAATTATGAAATAAAAATGTGAAAAAAAATGAACATAAGGCAGAAAATATTTTTAGAAAATTATGGAAAAACTTGGGGTGAAAAATCAATTAAGAGCTATTTTTAATGATATTTTGAAGAAAATGAAATGAAAAGAAATTAAAATAAAATGATCAACGGCTAGCAGAGGTAGCGCGCTCTCATTGGTCAGGATTCAAATTTTCCCACGAAAATGCGTGAAGCATGGTCTTCAACCTCTGAAACCCTCGCTATGACAAGATCATGAACTGGATTTTCAAGCTCAAACACTCATGGTGCAAGCTTCCTCATCCTTCACCGTTCATGTCTCCTTGCTCAAGATCAATTTATTTTATCTGAGCAAGGATAATTTGCAGAAATACACAAGAACCCTAACAACTTCAAAGTAAAATAAAATTCCAGTTAGGTTAGGGGAAATAATCAGAGGAATAAGACAAAGAGAATGGTAACTTGTTTGAATGAAAATAAAAGTTGTATCTACCTTTCCCAAATGAGCTTCAAATTTTGAAAATGGTGGAATTGGTTTAGTGCTTAGAGGTCACGGAAAGCTTTTGTAATACTTTGGTTAGCTTCAGAAGAGATCGGTGATAGATTCTGGGCAAAGAATTGGAGTTGAAATGAAGAGAAAAAGAGGTTTCAACTTTTTGGTTTTGAGAGGTTTCGAGCTTCAAAGCAGAAGAGGTTTCTTGGCTCTCAAAGCATGAAAATGAAGGAAAAAGATTATACTATTTATAGGGAAGTGAATGAGGTCACCACATATGTCAAATTGAGTCTTACTCGTGTGAATAAAGTTTGGAAAATTCTATATCCAAAACCGTGTGAAATGAAGTATGGAATGCGCGATTCTAAGCTTATTATGGTCGTTTCAAGTTGTACGAGATGTTTTTTACCATTTAGAATGAGTTTGCACATGCTTTAGGTGGTCCCATTTGAGTTTTCACATGATTCCCAAATTACATGTCACGTCACAAAGCAGAGTTTAGGTCACTTTGTTCCAACTGAGGCCAAATAAAATTCCATCGTGTGTTTTGTGATCTTTCTTGATCCAAATGTTCCTTTCATGCCAAGGAAGTCAATGCAAAAAGAATCAACTAAATTGGATGCTTGATGAGAAAATAGCAAGCTTGTAAAGTTGAGGAAAAATCACTGAAAAAAAGGTCAGGCATTAGGTCAAACAGGTCGTGACCTAGTTTTGTGCACAAATGTCCTTCAAGATATGAGATCCTTGGAGCATGAATTGATGTTTTACCTCTAAAGCAAAGTTGTAGAGGACATTAAGAAGGGTATTTGGCTCAAATAAGCACCCATAAAAGTTTAAAATTGAAGGAGTTATAAACTTTGAAACATAGGCATGCCATACTTGAGTTTTAGGTTAAATTTTTCTAAGTCCACAAAATGACCTGTAATGTCTTCAATTCTTTCATGACCTTCCTAACATAATTGACTCTTGACTTGTGAAGAGACATTGTAGGAGATATCAAAAAGAGTCATTTGCCCAAAAAAACACTAAAAAATGTTGAAGTATGAAAAAGTTATGATATTTTGAACTTGGACTTGGAATGTTGATTTTTTGGTCAAACCTCTTTGAACAAACTTGCAACCTTGGACTTTTTCTTGCATTTCAAGGCACATTGATGATCATACAAACTTAAAATGATGTACTCTTTATTGTCCTTTGATTAAACTTGTAATGGCTTGAGGAAACTTGTTGATGAAGGCATGGAAATAAACACATGAACCTTTGAAGTTTCTTGAAAAACAAGCTATAAAACTTTGAAGTATCTTTGATCAAATGAAGTTAAATGATGCTTGAGACTCTATGATTTGAGATTAAAGGTCATGCTTTGATGAATAGCCTTTGAAAATCAATGGCTGACCACACTTTGACTTGAGGAACTCCAACCCTAGCTGAGGAGACAATTACTTGATGCTCTTGATTTCAAACCCTACCTTGCAAAAGAAACAAAAGGGAAAGGCATATTTTTTGTATTTTGATTAATGTTTAGTGAATTATAAAACATATAAGTAAAAAAAGTATAAAAGATACACAAAGATGTGCTTGATCATCTCTGCAAAGGCAAACCCAAAGATGAGAGGCTTAGAAGACAATCAAGTTTGTGATCTTAATGCATTGCAAAGATGTAAATGAGATGGGATCTTAACGATAAAAATTAGGGTATGACAAATTGTTTAACACGAATGTTGTTAAATGTTAAAAATTTTGGTTGTTTAATGTAACAGTTGTGATAAGTAGTGCGCGACCTAGTTTATAATTACGGTCTTACAACCGTGGTAAAAAGCATTATACTTACTATCGCGATGAGAATTGGATATCATTCTATTAATTAACTTGAATGGCAAATCATAATTCACCACCGAACTTTGATTTATCCAAAGGAAAGGGTAAAGATCAAAAGCCCTAATTGCAATGCAGAACAATGCAAGAGATCTAAGGTTCGGGGGTTGGTTATATCTAGGGAATGTGTTAGCATCCAAGATATCTGTAGTACTCTATAGGAACCTCTTGTTAGTATTTGTGTTATTTGTTATCTGTTTACTAACGGAAATGTGCTAAGGTAAAGACCTAGTGGTATATACACTAAGTATGCTCACTAAGACATCGCATCTCGTGCCTACGTATCTTGTCTAAAAGAATCAGAGCATTCGTAGTTCCCCTCACTAAGGGTAAACAAAGTTTGTTGATTGGTTTAGGAGAAGAGACAAATCGTCATCTTTAGGGAAAACTCAACTTAAACCACCACAAACATGTGGAAGATGGATCTTGCTTCACATTAAGAGAAGGACTATGACTCAGATATCAGATCGACACGTATGCCACGTACCTCTCTCAAGTGGAAAAGAATCTACAACTTTCTTAGCTTTGTAGGGGTAGGAGATTTACATCTCAACTAGGAATGACTAATGTCTAATTCTCTCAGGGGAAAAGAAAGGGATATATCATGTTAGGATCAAAGAGATATCATGCTTCATGTTTCATTAGGATCAAAGAGATATCATGTTTCAAAGTTGTAAAGAAAACCATAAAAATAATTGATAAGAAATGAGGAAATGCACATCCAAGGTTTGAAATCACGCTGCTTTACTCATAGTTCAAAACTATGCCCACCAAACCATTGCGCGCCTAAGGCATTAACATGGTTAACATGAAATAAATGTGTAAATAAAAGCTATAAACAGAAAGAACGAAAATAAAATAAAAAAGGGTGATCCCCGGGATCGAACCCTAGACACGGAGCATACAAGGCAAAGGCAAGGCAAGGTTAGCGCCACTGGGGTGGCCAATACATCCAATAATAAACACTACTGGACTTGTAAATAAATCATAACAAGCACAAAACGGCGAGGTCAGCAAAGGACCCTCCACATCATCTCATCTTCCTCGCTCGTTATCCTTTTAGACTTTCTTCTTCTTTTCTTTCCACGCACAGCAAACAACAACATGATAGCTCCCTCATTTCAGCATGGAATCAAAAAATGCAAAAAGCAAACTTGCTCCATTTTTCAACAAGAATATGAATATGACCACAATGAGCTTTAAAACTAAACAAGTGCTTCATAAAAACTGGTCAAGCCCGTGGGTATGACAACACAACATGTTTGAAAACTAACACATTTCAGTGTATACAAACCATGTAACCACTCAAAAACAATGTAAAACACATGATGAACAGATTTAAATCATAAACAAAACACTTCAATGCATGGATAATGAGTTTGAGCAAGAAGGTATTACCTCTTGAAGCAAAGGTCATAAACTTCCTCAAATGAGATTGTAGGAATAAGTAGTGATGTTACTCAACCTCCTTAGTTTCCCAAGAGTGGAAATAGGTGCTCTATTGGCCTGGAAAACTTCTTCTCCCTCAAACCCGATAGTTTGAGCTCCAATGGTGGATGAAAATGGTGGTTCAGGTTGGACTTGTTACAACTTGTATTTAAGGTTATGGATGAGCTATATGGGCTATATGGAGAAAATTTGTGGAGTTTGTTTTTGGTTTGCACGATAGGAAACGAAGTTTTAAGAGTTTCTGCAAAACTGGGGTTTTTGTGTTCTTGCTCGAAAGTGGTGCTTTTTGGCTTGTCATTCAATATTTTTCTTCCTCTTTTGGATATGAACTGCCCTCTCCCTTTTAAAGTTGAGCCTCTTTTGAATTTTGTCTTTGGAGCCAAAATTAAAGGTTGACCATGATAGTGATGGCTCGGTTAGGGTTTTTGTTTCAGATGATTGGGCAGTGTTAATACTTGTTATGTTGTGATGAGAATAGCAGCCTAAGAGGGATCAGGAGTCAGTTGGTATGCTCACAATGTTGGTCTTGCATCTCCTTGTGTTTGTGTCATGAAATGCTTTTGGTATGTCAAAGAAATAAGAGCTAAAAGAGGCAATGTTTGGGATTGAAGCTTGCAGGGGTAGGTGCACATGAAATAAGGCCTTGGATGCTGGGCAATGTTTGGCAAAATTGGTGTGAAAAGTGAAGGTTTTGCATGTGTGAAAAGAGGTAAATGGGTACTGCATGGGAAAGTTACAAATGCATGACAAGGTGATATAGAAACAAACATGCTTAGAAAAATTCCATCAAGCTCACTTTGCACCATCACAACTTGATGAATTTCAAACTAATTCAAAAGATTCTTGGTTCAATGCAAAGCATAAAGATTATAGAACAATCTTCATTTGGACATCACCTTAAAATAAGACTTGGGAAGTGGGGAAAAATCACAATAAAGTTATGTCCACCAAAGTCACCAAAAGGAATCTTAGAAAAAATCTAAGTTATAGAAATTGACAATGTTGTGACACCAACTTTGAAGCATTGTAACTTGGTGAATATTTGTCCAAATGAGGAGTTCTAGTAATGGATGGAAAGCTTGGAAAGAGCCCTACAATTTTCATGTCCAAAGGAAATTGAAATAAGGCTCATATCATGATGAAAGATGTCTTGGAAGATTGGTCCATAAAATTGCCAAAACTTGTCAAGTGAAAAACCCTATCTTGGTGACTTCATAACTTGAGTTGTATACATCCAATGAAGGAGTTCTAGTACTCAAAAGAAAGCTAGAAGAACATTATACAACTTTCATGACCAAAGAAAATTGAAATAAAGCTTGGATCATGGTGAAAAATGCCTTGGAAGATTGGTCCTTCATGTTGAGATTTCATACTTAGAAAAATTTCTAAGTACAAAATTTCACATCCTTGTTTTTCTCCACTTTAGGCCTCCATATCTTGAAATCCATGAATCTCTTGAACACTTTTCTTTCTTCAAACTTGAAGTACATTGTGTCCTCTTCAATTTGATAGCTAATTTGCTCCATTTAAATCAAGGATGAAGAAGTTATGGGTGTTACAAAATGGCTACAAATTGAGATTCTCACACTTAGAAACTTCTCTTCCAAAACCCTAAGTCATTTTAAGAAAATATTTTATAGCATAATATAAGTCGTTTTATAATACTAATAAATAATTAATGTTATATTTTTTATTATACTCTTAAATATTTTTTATTCTCTCTTTTTTTAATTATGTAAATTTGTCTTTTCAATATTATTAATAAAGTACAATTTTATAAAACTCTTCATTATTTCTCTTTTTTATATCATAATTATTACATTTTTTAATACGTGTGAAAAATAAAAAACGATTTATAATTAAAAAATAAAAATAAAAAGTATATAAAAATATTATATAAGAATGTTAAATGCAGTACCGCAGATTTAAATATGTGATATTTCATTTGTTCATCATTAACACCCGCTACTATAAATTAAATTAAAATCTATAAGAGAAGAATAGTATGGGCATCCCCTCCATTTTAAATAACAGAAGACATGGAATTGAAAACATTATAAGGTGAATCCAAAGAAAGACCAAGCCAAGCTAAAGAGTTGCTACTTAGTTCACTACCATGATTACATCTTTCTAACTCCTTTAATCTTGATTATTAAACTTTCTAACGGAGTTTGGACGGAAAAGAAACGAGGGATTTAAAAAAAATTGAGTGAAAAAAATAAAAGAATTTTGATGAGGAAGATTTTATAATATTCGTTTTCATTTATAAATCAAAATGTTTCTAATTTGAGAAACTAAAAAATTTATTGGAAGAGAGGTTTAGAAAAAAAAAATTAAAATTTAGACAAATTATTTAAATATAATCTATGTTGTTATAACATTTTAAAAAATTAAAAATATGTTAATGATAAACACCCTTTTATCAATTTATACAAAAATTTATTGATAAACACCCTTTTATCAATTTTTAAAAATTCTTTTATTCGAAGTCTTTTGTTCTCCTACTCTCCAAACTCCCAAATAAAATATACGATTTTGCTTGAGAGTTTGAAGAAGAAGGGAGTGAAGAGTTTTGAAAAATAAAATTGAGTGAAAAGAATAGAAGAATTATGGTGGGTAGGATTTGGAAGGATTTATTTTTATTCAAAATCAAGAATCTTATAATTTGGAGGAACTAAAAAATTGTATTGAATGAGAAGTTTGGAGAGTTTTTGAGAGATTAGATAAATTGTTCAAATATAATGTATTTTGATATAGTATTCAAAAAGTTAAAAATATGTTAATGATAAATACTTTTTATCATTTATATAAAATCATTCTTTAAAAAATGTTGAATATTTTTCACAATTTTTAAAAAATTCTTTTTCTGAAGTCTTCTCTTTTTCTCCCTCCAAACTTTTAAACAAAACTTAAAGCTCATTATGATGGTTCTTTGTGGCATCCTTTGGTAGTCAACTACCCCTACAAAGAAAGTCAATATTATTGATTTTGAGGGAATGCACGATAGACTGACCAAGACTTCAAAAATTTTAAGATAAAATTGTGGATAAATAAAAAAAAAGTTCAATGTTTAAAGAATTTGCATATGACTTTCATGCAAGAAAAGGAAATTAATATTTAGTAAAGTGTATCTTAGAGTGTACTTAACAATATACTAAGGAGTGTATTAATAACATGCATCTTAGATGTATTTATCAATTTTTTTAATTATTACTAACTAATACACTTCTTCTATAAAGTGAATGGTTGTATTTTAGCAATTGTCTAGGCAATGTTAACTCTCACCCACTTATTTTTAAGAAAGACTTTTAACAATATGCATCTTAGAATGCATTTAACATTCTTTTAGTAATAACTTGCTAATACACTCCTTCTAAAGAGAAAACACAACTTTCATATTTTCATCAATTTAAATTTAAATGTACACCTTAATAAATTTGATTCAAAAGCATAAAAAGAGCATCTTGTTAGCATATTTTGAACACTCTTCATCATTAAGAGTATATAATAAATAAATCATATTTGTTGAAGAATCAACTTGTATATGATTTGATGATGAAGAGCTTATGAGAAGTATGTCTAATCTGAAATATCAATCAAATATTCTTTATAAGGCATGTCAAAACGGAAAACTTATGAAACTTTTTTTTATTCTAAAAGAAATGATTCCTCCTAAGACCACTAGAAGTTTTCAAAAATTTGATATGTTTCGACTAGTGAGAACTACCTCAATCAATTTTAAAATATTTGGACTAGTCATTGTTGATGACTACATCAAACGGATTTAGGTAAAATTTGTTAAATACAAGGATGAGTCACACTATTTTTGTCTCAATGTTTTACAAACAAGTGCAAATTTTAAAAGATTTGAAATTACCACTATTAGAAGTGATCATGGTGGACAATTTGAAAACAAATTTTTTTAAAAAAAATTGTTTAAAAAAAATGATATTTCTCATAATTTCGCATGTACTAGATCTCCACAATAAAATAGAGTTGTAGAAAGAAAAAAAAATCTCTTCAAGAGATGGACCAAACCATAATCAATGAAAAAAATGAGGCTAAACACTTTTGGGTAGAAGTTGTAAATGATAAAGTTATATTTAAAATAGGATATGCCAAAGACATGTGTTGAATAAGACTCCTTGTGAACCATGGAATGTAAAATAACACAACATTTTATATTTTCATCAATCGGGATGTACTTTTTATATTTTAAATATAAAGTAACACCTTAATAAATTTGATTCAAAATCACAAAAAGTGTATATTGTTAGGATATTTTGAACATTATTGATCATTAAGAGTATTAGAATAATAATTTATATTTTATTATATATTCACAAACTTAGTCATTAAGTTTGTTAGAGGGTATTTTAGTATTTTATTGTTGCTTTTGGTAACCCTAATTTTAGCTTATAAATAGGGTAGTTGTCATTCCAATCATTTGTATCTTTTTATCCTTTTGTAGCCGTCATTCAATATAATATATTCTCTTCTTCATCTTCATTATTTTCACCTTGTACACCAACAATTGGTATCAAAGCCTGGTTCGGATCATTGGGAAACACGGGAAACACGAGTGAAACGTGAGGATTTCTTTGTGTGATTGATTTTGGTTCGTGATTCTTGTTGAATCTTGAACAAAATCTGATCAGAATCACATTTTTGTGATTTTGTGGGTTGGGAAACACTGTGTGCGGTGAGATTCTGAGCATACTGTACAAGAAGGTTGAAGATGATGAACGGCGGCGGCGGAATGAACACCAAGCTCCCAGTATTTGATGGCAAAAACTGGAATCGTTGGATGATTCAAATGCGTGTATTGTTCGGTGCTCAAGATGTTCTAGATCTTGTCACCGAAGGTTATGTTCCGGTAGCAGCAGATGCAACGGAGGAACAGAAGAACGCGCAGAAGGATACAAGGAAGAAAGATCAGAAAGCATTGTTCTACATCCATCAGTGTGTGGATGCGAATGTGTTTGAGAAGATTGCAGATTCAACGACGGCAAAGGCGGCGTGGGACACACTGGTTAGATGTTACGGTGGTGACGCATCAGTGAAGAAGGTGAAGCTTCAGTCTCTACGTAAGCAGTATGAGAATCAGAACATGAAGAACAATGAGAAAGTTTCTGAGTACATCTCTAGAGTGATTGTGATCACTAATGAGATGAAGGCGTGTGGAGAAACTCTTTCTGAACAAGTAATCATTGAGAAGGTATTGAGATCCCTTACTCCTCAGTTTGATTACATTGTGGTAGCAATAGAACATTCTAAAGATCTGAGCACCATGAGAATTGAAGAGTTGCAAAGCAGTCTAGAAGCGCAAGAGTTGCGTCTGACTGAGAGAACTTCTGAAAGGGAAGTAGAGCAGCAGGCTCTGAAAGCAGTTTCTGATAGGAAGCATCAGAAGCAGTCAGAAGCTAGGAGAAGATCTGATGGTGGTCAGAAGTCAGAAACCTCAACTTCTGATAGGCAAAAGAATGCTCAGAAGGGAAAAGAGAAGTATGACAAGAAGAAGATCCAATGTTACTGTTGCAAGAAGTTTGGTCACTTTGCTAGAGATTGTTGGTCAAACAAGGAAAGGAAGTCAGAAGAAGCAAATATAGCCAGAAGTTCTGATGATGAATCTGTGCTATTGATGGCTTCTGAATCTGATAATACGAATTTGACAGACTGGTGGTATATGGACACTGGCTGCTCAAATCATCTTACTGGAAATAAGAAATGGCTGGTTGATTTTGATTCTGAGAAGAGAACAAAGATCAGATGTGCTGATGACAAATATCTTAACGCTGAAGGTATGGGAAATGTCAGAGTCGTTCTGAACAATGGGAAAACAGCATTGATTCAGAATGTGTGGTATGTACCTGGCATCAAAAGCAATCTGATGAGCGTGGGACAATTAATTGAGAAAGGTTTTTTAGTTACCATGAAGGACAATCTTCTGAAGCTGTATGACTGTAATCAGAAGCTGATTATGGAGTCAGAACAAGGAAGGAATAGAACATTCAAGGTGAATGTCAGAACTTCTGATTCTGAATGTCTTAGTGCAACAAGTGTTGTGAAAGAAAGTGAGCTGTGGCACAGAAGATTTGGTCATTTGAATTTCAGAAGCTTAGAACATCTGAATTCGAAGAAGCTGGTACATGGAATTCCTACAATTAAGAAGCCTGAGAAATCATGCAGAGTGTGCATGGAAGGAAAGCAACCAAGATTGCCATTTGCATCAGAAATTGCTCCAAGAGCAAAACATGCCTTGGGAGTAGTACATTCTGATGTGTGTGGTCCATTTCCAGTAGAATCGTTCGGAGGGAATAAATACTTCATGTCATTTGTTGATGAATTCACAAGAATGATATGGGTATCCCTTATTAAGTTCAAACACGAGGTGTTTGGTGAATTCAAGAAGTTCCGAATGAAGGTTCAGAATCAGAGTGGTCAGACTCTGAAGATTCTCAGAACCGATGGTGGGGGTGAGTATAACTCCAAAGAGTTTCAGAAGTTCTGTGAGGAGAATGGAATTGAGCATGAGGTTACTGCTCCTTACACTCCTCAACACAATGGTCTTGCTGAAAGAAGAAATCGTACTTTGCTTGATATGGTGAGAAGCATGCTGAAGGAGAAGAAGCTTCCTCAGAACTTCTGGGGAGAAGCTGTTGCCACTGCAGCATATGTGCTAAACAGATGTCCAACGAAGAAGCTGAAGGAAATAGTTCCTATTCAGAAGTGGACGGGAGAAAAGCAAAGTGTTAGTCATCTGAAGGTTTTTGGTTCTGTTTGTTACAAACATGTTCCAGAAGCTAGAAGACAGAAGTTGGATGATAGAAGCAAAGTAATGTTACTGGTGGGGTACCACAGTACGAGTGCGTACAAGCTTTATTGTCCAGAAACTAATAAAGTTGAGTTAAGCAGAGATGTTATTGTGAAGGAATCAGAAGTTTGGAATTGGGATAAGTCTCAATCTGATCCTGATGTTAGAACTTCTGAAGAAAGGTCAGAAATAAGAATTTCTGAAACTGATGGTGATTCTGACTCTGAAGAAGACTCAGAAGATGAAGGTGATTCTGATGATCCAGATTCTGATGATGATCAAGATTCTGGTGGTGATTCAGATTCTGGGAATATGCCAGACTCTGAAGGTGGTCAAGGTTCTGGAGGAAGTCCAACTTCTGAAGCAAGAACTTCTGAAGGAGAAACTTTTGAGGACAGAACTTCTGAGGTTCAAGCATCCGGAGAAAGTTCTGAACGAGGTCAGAGGCCACAGAGAATCAGAAACATTCCAAGAAGATTTGAAGAGTTTGACATGTTGCAAGACACTGAAGTAGATTCTGAAGGTGAAATTATTCAGTGTGCCATGTTAGTAGACTCTGAACCCGTGAGTACAGAAGATGCTCTCAAGCAGAAGTTCTGGCTAAAGGCCATGAAAGAAGAACTTGAGGCCATAGAAAGAAACAAGACTTGGAAGCTGACAGAACTTCCAAAGGACAAGAAAGCCATCAGCGTCAGATGGGTTTTCAAGCAGAAGCTAAAGCCAGATGGATCAATTGGCAAATACAAAACGAGGTTGGTAGCAAGAGGATTTCTACAGAAACCTGGGCTGGATTATTCTGAAGTGTTTGCACCTGTAGCGAGACATGAAACAATCAGATTGGTGATTGCAATAGCTGCTAACAGGAATTGGCCTCTGATGCATTTAGATGTGAAATCTGCATTTCTGAACGGTCCATTAGAAGAAGAAGTTTATGTGTCACAACCTCCTGGATTTGTGAAAGAGAATCAGGAAGGGATGGTGTACAGATTACATAAAGCTTTGTATGGATTAAAGCAAGCGCCCAGAGCTTGGAATCAGAAGATCGATTCATTTTTCAAGAAGCTAGGGTTTCAGAAATGTGAGATGGAATACGGTGTTTATGTTCAGCATATTTCTGAAGGAAATATGATTCTGGTGTGTTTGTATGTTGATGACATACTGTTGACCGGAAGTTCTGAACAAGAATTAGCGAAGTTCAAGAAGGTGCTGATGAATGAGTTTGAAATGACTGATCTCGGGAAAATGACATACTTTCTAGGGATGGAGTTCAGATATTCTGAGAAAGGTATCATTTTGCATCAGCTGAAGTATGAACGAGAACTTCTGAAGCGATTTAAGCTGCAGAATTGTAAGGCTGCTATCACACCTGCAGATACAAATCAGAAATTAGATTCTGATTCTGATGGTGAGGATGTGGATGCTACAACCTTCAAACAGTTGGTTGGTTCTCTGAGGTATTTGTGTAATACCAGACCTGATATTTGCTATGCAGTTGGAATGGTTAGTAGATTCATGAGTAAACCTAAGTGGTCCCATTACCAAGCTGCTGTCAGGATTCTGAGGTATATCAAGGGAACTCTGAAGTATGGAGTGCTGTTCCCTTCTGGAAGAAAGATTGAATCAGAACTTCTGAGTTCTGGAAGGAAGATTGAATCAGAACTTCTGAGTTACTCAGATTCTGATTGGTGTGGAGACAGAGTTGATAGAAGAAGTACTTCTGGATACTTGTTCAAGTTTCTGGGAGGTCCTATTTCTTGGAGTTCTAAGAAACAACCTGTTGTTGCGCTATCAACCTGTGAAGCTGAATACATTGCAGGCGCTGTTACTGCATGTCAAGCTGTGTGGATTCTGAACTTGCTGGAAGATCTGAAGATCAAAGTTGACAAGCCTCTGAAGCTGATGATTGATAACAAGTCTGCGATCAACCTTGCCAGAAACCCAGTGTTGCATGGGAGAA
Organism: Lathyrus tuberosus; assembly: GCA_022829125.1. Lineage (NCBI taxonomy): Eukaryota > Viridiplantae > Streptophyta > Magnoliopsida > Fabales > Fabaceae > Lathyrus > Lathyrus tuberosus. Next base: position 13,035,978 of record JALAZF010000142.1, on the reverse strand, counting down.
GCAAGCATATTGAGACAAAGTATCACTATTTGAGAAGTCAAGTTCAGAATGGAGTGTTAGAAGTTCTGCACTGTAGTACCCAGAAGCAGTTGGCAGATGTTCTGACGAAGGCTATCAAGACTGATCAATTCCTTCGCTTAAGGGATGGAATTGGAGTTGTTAGTTTTGAAGAAATATAAATTAAGGGATGGTATTAGAATAATAATTTATATTTTATTATATATTCACAAACTTAGTCATTAAGTTTGTTAGAGGGTATTTTAGTATTTTATTGTTGCTTTTGGTAACCCTAATTTTAGCTTATAAATAGGGTAGTTGTCATTCCAATCATTTGTATCTTTTTATCCTTTTGTAGCCGTCATTCAATATAATATATTCTCTTCTTCATCTTCATTATTTTCACCGTGTACACCAACAAAGAGCATATAACAAAGAAAGCATAATTGTTGAAGAATCAACTTGTGTATGATTTGATGATAAAGAGCTTGATAATTATAGGTCAAAAGATAGTAGAAAATATGAAGAAATCTAAATTTTAGAGAATCCAAATTCAAGATCCTCTAATTTAGATCTGAATGTAGCACATGTTAGAAGGTTCCACTACTTCCATTACTCTTACTAATAGGATGCATGTTGGAGTTTGTCATTTTATACAAGTGTGAATCGCATGTTATCTTTTATGTTGATATCATTGTTTTCACAATTTCCTATCGTGTTTTATTCAAGAATTTCAACTTTGTGTTGACTTGTAGTCCTCTTCTATAGGATAAAAAGGTTCCAATAATAGATGAGTTTCCCATCTCAATTAGGGTCGAAGATGCAACCTTTGAATCAACCAAGTATGACAAATGTTTAAATATGCAAGCATATAAATTAGGGGTTGATGAACACTACAAACATTCTCTGATGATGGCATTCAACTTGAAGATTCCCCAAGCCTCATCTCTAAGAAGATTCAAGCAAGTGCTTCTATGATTGGTTTATTTAGAAATTATTTAAGCTTCAAAGTGTGAAAGATAGGAAGCGTGAAAGTTTGTCTTGTCGCGTTTGAGTGAACAATATTTTGTAAAAACACAAGGGCATTCTCGTAAAGTAGCATGGTTAAATCACACACGCGCGCATACACACACACTAAAACATGTTTCAAAACCCTTATTTATCAAAGTAAACAACCCTAAAGCCTTTTGGATTGTAGTCAGTTGATTAAGGAACTGTTAGAAAGTTTTGGACAAAGTTTTGAACGGTCCAATCGATTGGATCCTTTACCCAATTAATTTGGTAAGTGAAAATGTTGTCCATAAACAATTAAGAGTATATCTTAATGAAAGGAAACATCCTTGTATCCATTATTTCCATTTAAACATTTGTAATCGATTAATTTTGGGCTTCCATTTTAAGAGCCAGGCGATTGGAACATTAATTTTGGCTCATGAGTCTTTCCTTTCTTATGCCAACCTCTAGCCTATAAATATAGGCCTCTCTTTTCACATTTTCACATTTAAAAATGTGAGCCTTCTATATCACTCATCTCTCTCTCTCTCTCTCTCTCTCTCTCTCTCTCTCTCTTTATATATATATATATATATATATATATATATATATATATATATATATATATATATATATCAAATATTTCTACTTTCTTTCACTATAATTTATCTAAAGAGCTTCGAGAAAGTCTTAGTATTTGGGGAGGAAGTTTGTATTCAAGAAAGGATGTTATTGTAAATTCACCAAGGAGCGTGTTTCTCTTTGTTGATTAAATTATACTTAAGGGAGTATTTTTTTGGGTTCAAAAGTTAAACATGTTAAAATATTTGTTTGGGGATTTAGGTTCTTGAGTCGTCGTTTAGGTTCATAAGCTCAGTATGTGTAAGATCTTTTTTGGTTCAAAATCAGCTTAAATTAAAATCTCAAATTGGTTCGTGGTTAGCCTGTTCAATATCCCAATTTGGTTCATAAGCTCAACCCGTGTAAATGCTTACTTCGGTTTGAGATCAACTCGGTTTAAAATCTCAACTTGGTTCATGGTCAGCTTGTTCAAAACCTCGGTTCGGTTCAGAGGATAGCGTGTTCAAAACTCCGGTTTGGTTCGAGATAAGTCCTTAGAAAATATTAGTTTAGCTTAGGAACCAACCACTTCAAGCTTTTATTTGGAAGGAGGACTAACTGATTCATTCCGCTGTTTAGAGAAAGACTAATTGCTTCAATCTATTGTTTGGAAGGAAGACTAAGTACTTCAATCCGCTGTTTTGAAGGAAGATTAACCACTTAAGTCCATTGTTCTTGCTTTGGTTTGAAGTTATCCTGAAACTTCATTTTTTTCCTTGTATAAGGGAGTTCGAAAGTTTAACCTACTAAAAGCTCTTAACCATTACAGGATACTCTCAAGATCAAATCTTGGGGACAATATTAGGTCTTCTTGGCCGAACCTGTATAATTCTCTTGTGTCATTTCTCTTACGCATGACTCTTTATTTTCCACATATTTACTTTCTGCTGCTATTTCTAAAACATTTTTCTAAAATGGTTTCAAAACCCTTTAATGATAACAACATGTTTTCAAACTATCTTTTTTCTAAAATCCACAATTCACCCCCTTCCCCCACTCCCTTCTTGTGTTTGGAGTCTCATGTCCAACAAGTGCCATTAGAGCCTAGCTCATGTTCAAAGACTAATTTTCTCAATAGGAAGATGACTTCCAACACCTTTTCGAAAACTTTATCTTTCTTAAACCCACCTCAACTGTTTAATAGTGATAAGTTTGAAATATAGAAAGCAAGATTTAAAATTTGTATTCAAAGTATGGATTTAGATTTGTAGGAAACAATTATATCAATGGCCCGGTTATTTCTACTAACCATATAAATGATGGAGTAGTATATAAACTTGATTTTCTTTGGATCATAGAGGAAAACAGAAAATTTAAAATTGATTTCAAAACTAAGAATTTTCTAGTAATATCCCTAGATGATAGTTAACTTCTTTATCTTTATGATTGCAAATCTAGCCAAGGAAATGTGGGATATTCTTGAAATGATATATGGAGTTTCTCCAAGTATAGAATGAGAGAAAATGAACATACGAGGCAAAGAAGATGAATGTTTCATTCATAAATGTTACTCCAAATTTAGAAATGTTAGAAATTATATTGAAATGTTTGTTACTAAGAAATATCTAAGACTTAAGAATATGAAATCTAATATAATCCTTAAATCAAGCGATGAGAGTGTTTATAATTTCAAGAAAAATCAAAGAAGGATGAAATCATAGAAAAAATGAGTGAACTAGTTCAATTACTTAAAGATTAAGGCATGAGCTCGAAAGTTGAAGAATCCTCAGCAACTTCATTAAACTCATATCAAATAATTCACATTGTTTCCTTTTAAAGAACATACTCAATATTTGAAAGATCTTTTAAGAATTCAAGATCAAATGAAGTAATTTCATTTTTTAGAGAAAATGAAGAAGAAATCTCATCCAGTGGAATCTTTAAAAGAAGAGAAAACGAGGCCTCCACAAATGAAGAAGAGTTAACCTCAGAGAGAACCATAGAAGAATATTCTTCCAACAAAGAATATGAAGTATGCTTGAAATTATCTCACGAGGAAGATTCCCATGAGGTAAAAAAATCCATCTTACAAGCAGCTGTTTAGCACAAGTGCTAAGTTAATTAAAGAAAATGATAAGATTAAAAAATGTAATTTAGAACTTGAGGAGTATGTAGAGTTAAGAAATAATGCTTAAGTTAAAAATGACTAATATTAGAAACTTAGTAGGAACATGTGAGACTTGTGTCTTGTTGAAAAATGAAGTGACGGATATTCATGAAACCCTAAGTAAATTTACTAAGGGGAAAGAAAACCTTGACTTGATCATTATAAAGTCAAAGACCTTCCTTAAATAAAAATTGACTAGGATTTAAACACGAAGGAACACCTAGTAAAGTATTAAATAGGAATAAATCAATTTGACATATTTATAAGTTCTCTTATTGTAATAGTCTAGGCCACTTAGAGAGTTTCGATAAATTGAAAAGGTCTAAAGATAGTAATCATAGACCTTCTAGAGCCACTAACGCACATGGACCCAAGAAAATTTAGGTACCAAAGGTGAAACCTTAGTAAATTTTTTAGGGTTGTTTTACAACTTTTATGAAGCCATAAATTGTATTAAATGAAGTTACGCAAAGCAAAGAGATACTCCTGAGTATCCAATGGTTTTTGGTTTGAAGTCTCTGATCCAAGAATGATCGGTGATGGTGTATCAATGGTGGTGATCAAAGCAAGATTTTTTTTTAGGATGGTCTAAACATATCTGATCCAAGATCAACCAGACGCGTAGTAGTTTGAGTAGATGTGTTTGTGGTGGACATTTCTATCTCGGTGTTTAACCAACTATTGTATCCAACAAATGTAGATAATGACACGCCACAATGTGTTGGTGTTCCCTTAAAAGATGGAAACTTTATTAAGGATTCTTGGTAATTGATGTAGAACATTATTTTAAAGTTGAAATGATCGGAAAACTCCGATTAATTCTATAAAATATTGCTTTAATTTTTGCTCATCAATTAAAATAATTTTGCTAACCCAATAGACGGTTCTCAATCAATTATATAAAGGAGTTGCAAGTAAAGCTAGGAAACGGTGTAGAAAATTTAAAAAGCCCAATCAAATTCAACACAAGGCCCAAAAAGCACCAATGAGGTTGATTCCCACAAGGTTGGTCGATTGAAGCCCTAAGTAAATTGATTGGATGACCTTTGTGTGCTCCTTTTCAAATCCAATATGAATAAAACTTATCCTCCAAGTCAATCAGATCTTTTCATTGATGAAAATGGATCGAAATCTATGGATATTTAATCACCCAATCAATTGGAGCCATAACCAAATCGATTGGGCAACCACTTTTGGAATGATTTTGCTCTTATTTTTAGTATGTATAATCTCTATTAATTACTTGCAAAGGTTACACGCTCAAAATTCGTCATAGGCCATGCTATAAATAGGAAGATTACTCCAAGACGTCACCAATAAAACCATCTTGGGAATTCACACCTTGGATCTAGAAACCTTTAAAGAATGTGAATTCTTCAAGATTTTTTAAGAGCTAAATATGTCCACCTTCTTCTGTCCCCCAAGAGAGGTGTGTCCATCATTAGTTAAAATGTCATTCTCAAATCTTTACTTTACTTATGGAATAGTCTATTCTGAAGTAAGAAGACATAAAATATCTCTATCATTGGAAGAGTTTGCAAACATCTTGGATCTTTCCCACAAAGATTCTATCTTTGAACCAGGAGACTAGGGTGAAAACTTTAACTACAAGGTTTTGTGTCCTCACTATTGAAAAAAACCATCATCCTTGATACCAAAACCCTTAACTATATGATCCATTCGCCCCGACAGTCATATGATCCATTATGTGACCAGTCACATAATTTTTCCAAGAAAAAGAAATTTATGTCTCATAAATAAGTTAGATGTTGAAGCTATATGGATAATCGAAAATAAAATCAAGACAAACTGGGAAAATAGAGTAATACATTACATGATGGGAAGTAATAAAAAAGGAGTGTGCCTATTATATGGTAACCCAGTCACAAAAATCCTGGAACACACCAGATTCAACTTTGAAGATAAAGAGTTTGTAGAAGATGTAACAAAGATAGAAGAAGCAGTTCTAGCCACAACGAGATATGATTTCATTGATGAAAAGGTAATTGAAAATCCCTCTAAAATAAGAGAAAGATGGATGATAAAGAAGTACATGTAGATCTGGAAGATATTGACTATGATATCCCTCAACTACCCTCACATGAAGACATATTCAAGGTCATAATTAAGAACCTAGATAAGACTAACGGCAAAGTCGACTTCATAACTCGTCACTTTATTAAAGATCCGAGTAAACTACCTCCAAATTTGTTAATAGATGATGATTTTGATGAAGAATAGTCTCACCTATGTGTCTTAGTTTTCTAAGTGTGTTTGTTTACTATTTTTCAAATTATCTTTAATTCCTGCAATTTCCCACTTTCTCTATTTCTGTTCCAGCATGATTTAAATTAATCAAGTGTGAGGTTTTCCTTTTCTAAATGCTATATGATCATATGTGTATATTTGAATTCTCGTAATGCATCTTTTACCCGCCACTTTAATATTGACAAAGGGGGAGGGGTATACTCTTAGAGGGATTAAAGTATACTCTCTACTTGATTAAGGGAGAGTTTAACCACCCCAAATATATATTTGTTTGTTGCTTTTACCACCTCCCTGAGAGATGTGTTGCCATCATCAAAAAGGGGGAGAATGTGGAACCATGTTTTATAGGTTATCTAAAGAAGTGATCAAATCGAGTATATGAAAATTAGGGTTTTCCTTTGATAATTTGATTTTGATGATGACAACTTGAAGTACAACTTGTAAGACAACTTGAAGATGCAACCTTTGAGTCAAGCATGTATGACAAATGGATAAATATGCAAGCATACAAATTAGGCTTTGATTAACACTACAAAAATCCTTTGATGATGGAATTCAACATAAATATACCTCAAGCCTCATCTCCAAGAAGATTCAATCAAATGCTTAAATGATTGGTTTATTCGACAAGTCTTGAAGCTTCAAAGTGTGAAGCAGAGGAAGCATGAAAGTATGCTCAGTCTCTTCCGAGTGAACCGTGTTTTGTAAAAAAAACACACAAGGGCATTCTCGTAAAGTACAATTTCTAAATCACACACACTAAAACATGTTTTAAAGCTTTTATTTCTCAAAGTAAACAACCTGAAATCCTTTTGGAGCGTAGCCAGTTGATTCAGGAACTGTTAGAAAGTTTTAGACAGATGTTTGAACTATCTAATCGATTGGATCATTTAACCAATCTATTTGAAAAGTGGAAACATTATCGATAAATGATTAAGACAATGTCATAATTAAGATAAATATCTATGTATCCATTCTTTCCATTTTAAGCATTTTTAATTGATTAACTTTGGGCTTCCAATCAATTAGGCTTAAGAGCCAATCGATTGGGCTTAAGAAACAATCAATTGACACACTAATTTTGGCCCATGTATCTTTCCTTTCTTGTGTCAACCTTCACATTTTCACATTCAGAAATGTAAACCTTCTCTCTCTCTCTCTCTCTCTCTCTCTCTATATATATATATATATATATATATATATATATATATATATATATATATATATATACATCTCACACACACACATACAAATATTTTCTAATTTCTCTCACGTTAATTTAGATGTAGAGCTTTGAGAAAGTCTTTGTGTTTAATGAGGAAGTTTTTATTCTAGAAAGGATGTTATTGTAAATTCACCAAGGAGTGTGTTTCTGTTGGTTGAATAAATTATCCTTAAGGGGGTGTTTATTTGGGTTTAAAAGTTAAACCTGTAAAAAGATTTGTTTGGGGATTTAGGTTCTTAAGTCTTCGTTTTGGTTCTTAAGCTTGGCCCGTGTAAAACCTTACTTTGGTTCGAGATCAACTTGGGTTAAAATCTCAACTTGGTTTGTGGTTTGCCTATTCAAAATTCTTATTTGGTTTGTAAGCTCAACCCATGTAAAAATTTATTTCGGTTTCAGATATTCTAGGTTTAAAATCTCAACTTGGCTCATGGTCAACCTATTCAAAACCTCAATTCGGCTCAGAGGATACCGTGTTCAAAACTCCGATTTGGTTCGAGATAAGTCCATAAAAAATATCAGTTTATCTTGGGGACTGACCACTTCAAGTTTTTGTTTGGAAGGAAGACTAACCGCTTCAATCCACTTCAAGTTTTTGTTTGGAAGGAAGACTAACCGCTTCAAGTTTAATATGTTGAAACATGTTCATGTATTAGTAGTTATTGTATTTTTACTGTAATCTGTCTATTAATGTTGAAATATGTTGTTTAATAGTTATCATATTAATAATAGCTATCAAAGCTAACTGTTACAGGTAACTGGATTTTCTGTTGGAGGCCGTGTAGTTGATGGAAATGACATGGGAGTGGAGGGTGTTATGGTCATAGTTGATGGTCATGAAAGGTCTATTACTGACAATCAAGGATATTACAAGCTTGACCAGGTATTAATGAGGAAATATGCTTCATTTAGCACATTCATAGAAAACTCTCAATTAACTTTCAGTGTACGGGTTTCATTTATTTTTGTCTCCACACTTTCCTTGTTTCAGTAAATTAGTTACTCCTGTCGTTTGTGTTTTAAAACTCTGACCGGATTGGTCGATTTGATTGATGAACCAGCCGGTTAATTAATTGGCCTGTGCATTTTACTAAATCAGTGGAATGGAAAGCTACTGGTTTTAATGATGGTTTTAAGGGTTTTTGATGGTTTTAAGAGTGACATCAATTTCACTCTATCTTGACATCAATTTCAGTTGAAGCTTCAGTGGAATGGAGAAGAAGGCATCCGAGGATTGTAGTTTCTTTCTGTCAAAAATAAGATTGTAGTTTCTTTACCATTGGTTAGTTTTTAAACTTGTATGCTTTCCTTTGACTCTTTTTTTTAACTTGCAACTTCAGTATTTTGAAAATTAATTGGCCTGTGCATTTTACTAAATCAGACTTGCATCCTGACCAATATGAACCTGTCTAACTCGTCTGGTTACTGCAGTTTTATAGCGAATTTGCTTGATCACTTGACTGTGAATGTTAAATTTGATCCTCAAGACATATGATTCTAATTAAAGTGTGAATTTACTGTCAACACAAGCTGTTTGAGACTATTGAATATAGTTCACTCCCAGAAGCTGTCTTATAACACTCAATGTTAAATTTGGGTCACATGGTTTTGCTTTAGGAGGATTTATCTGTATCCAAAAGAGAAGGATGAAGATGACTCCTTATCAATATTTTTGGAGATTGTAAAAACTACTAACATGTGTGAGGGATGGAGCAGACATGTCAAATTTAAGTTAGCTGTTTTCAATCAGTTTGATGCCAACATGACAATCACAAGAGGTGACCATTAATTTCTTTCCCTCCTTACAAACATTTAATATGTGAGCCATTTTATTAACGTAAATGCTTTAGGGCATTTTTCATTTGTTGTCTGAAGAAATATTTTTGCATTATTCATTTTGGACTCCGGTTTTTTTGTTTGGTAGCCATTGTACATAATTAGTTTCTTATTAATGAGTTGTTTCTTATTTGACACAACTAAATTAATTCTTTATATGTTGCTAGAATCAAGGCTCCATGAATTCAATGAACATCATTTGAACAGTGGTTACACTACTTTCATGCCTTTGGTTGAGCTACATGATCGTGAAAAGGGATTTGTTGTGAATGATACTTGTATTATTGGTGCTGAGGTGTTTGTTAGTAAGTCAACAAATGAGACTCGAGTTAATCAAACTGCTATGATAAATGTTTCCATAACCTCTAGAAGTCAAACAAGCCACAAGGAAGTTGAAATCCCATTCTAATGTCATTATTATGTCTTTTTTACTAAATGTACAAAGCCACAATTTTTGCTTGATGATATTAATAGTTTCTTATCATTCACAGGTGATGGGAAACGCAAATGCACTGACACATTCTGAGGATTGGAAAGCGTTGATTGCTGATGCAAAATCCCGCAATTGCTACATGGACACAGAATCTCTTCCCAAGGACTTTTTGGTGCCCAAGGGAGCTGTTTACACACCATTGCCTGGTAAGGCACCCTTGAACATGAGGGGTATGAGATCAGGTGGGCCAAGATATAGTAGATCAATGGAGATGCATATGGAATCCAGACTGGGAGCACAATCTGAAGATGACAAGAGGATGAATGGCGCTTCAGTTAGCTCCAGAAATGGGAACCATCGTCCACCGCGGTAATGATATTAATAATTCCTGTTATCACAAAGAATCTCATATTTATCAACAAATTTGCTAATCGTGGTCAGTCCTTTAATCGTGGTAGTCGAGCCTATTTACACAATTATTTTGTTAAGGATGCACAAGTAGTTCATGAACTGAGGATGTAACTTTAGACACAACTTAGTCAAGAATTGCCTCTGAGGTTATCGGAATCCGTGGAAAACTACAAAGCTAACCTTGAGGAGGTTTTATCAGTAATGCAGGTTGAATGAGTGCACCATATCAGTTTTATTTGCCATTATAATTCCAAGAAACTGTAAATTAACTTTTTCCTGTTATTCTAAGCAGAGATTTACATTGGATGGAAAATTCTCAGCTGGAAAGATGCTTTCAACCATGAGTGAAATTGGTGCACAGCTATTTTCATCTTTGGAAGGTCACTTTACAATGTATAGAAATGGTGAAAGTTCTTCCACTGGAAACAATGCTTTAATCCAACAACAACAAAAAGAGTTTCATGAGAGGATGAATAACATAATTGCATCACTGAAGTTATCAGAAAGCTCAACAACCGGAAATGAAGAGAGGACTCCTTTGTGCAGCTGCGAACACAAGGTAGATGTCTCGCCTCAAATTACAAGATATCAATCATCAATCATGGTTTTATTCTGTGTCTTGTTTTTAGGAATGTCTTTCAAAACTCTGTTGCCATTAATGCCACTTAGTAACTAAAGCCTTGACTAGCATTTGTTCAAAGCTGAAATTGAACAAATAACTAAAAAAAATTATAGATATAGTAGCTTTTCGTGTGATTATTGTTGGAATCAACCCAAAGACTATGTGAATTCCTTCTATCACGCAGCAATTATACAGAAAGTAGAAGGAGAATAGGGAAGAAGAAGATGAATAGTGTTCTTGCTGCCCACAAACTGTGGGACTTTCTCTCTTCTTATTACTCACTCTGCAACTGCAGAATTCTGTGAGAAATTACAAAGTGTTGTAATTGATACAAAATAATGAGGGAAACTCCCTATTTATAGAATTAGGTTTGCTTGCATCTCAAGACAAAGCCCAAACTATAAAAGCCCAAAATATCAAATCTAATCATATCAAATCAAATCTAATCTAATAAAAGCAAAATCTAAATTCCATCTAAATGAATCTGTCGAAACACTTTCGACAGTTCAGCACAACACTTCGACACATGAATGTTTCGACTTCGACTTCGACTGCTTCCTTCTGCTTCGACTTCGACACACTAAGTTTTCGACACTATGAATTATAATTTAACACACCACCTAATTCATTGTGTCTAAACTATCTACATTCATCATAGTCCTTAGCTTTCTGAAGGCTTCGACCTGCACTCCCTTCGTCATGATATCTGCAATCTGATTCTCAGTTCTGCAGTGTTCCAACTTCATCTTCCCTTCTGCTACCTGCTCTCGAAGATAATGGAACCTCATTTCGATGTGCTTGCTTCGACCGTGAGCTATTGGATTCTTCGCCAAATTGATAGCTGACATGCTGTCGATCTTCATGGTAATTGCTCCATGACTCATTGATGTAATTTCTTCGACCAGATTCACCATCCATGTTGCTTGACATACACAAAGAGAAGCAGCAATGTATTCTGCTTCACATGATGACAATGCCACTACTGGCTCCTTTCTCGAACTCCAAGCAACTGGTGCACCACCTAACATAAACACATATCCAGCTGTGGATTTTCTATCCTCTGCATCACTACACCAGCTAGAGTCTGTGTATCCCACTAACTTGCATTCTTTCCCTTCATCAGCTGCTGGAAACAAAATGCCATAGTCGAGAGTTCCTTTCAGATACCTTAGTATCCTCTTCACCGCTGCTAGGTGTGATACCTTTGGCTTCTGCATAAATCTACTTACCATACCAACACTGTATGCTAAGTCAGGCCTTGTGTGACAAATGTATCGAAGTGACCCAATAAGTCTTCTGTATTGGGTTGGGTCGACATCATCTTCATCTGAATTTTTCGACAGTTGCTGTCTGGGCTCAGCTGGAGTCGAAGTTGGGTTGCAATCTTGCATCTCAAATCTCTTCAATATTTCGCCTGCATATCTTCTTTGATGCATCATCAAACCTCTACTACTCTTATAGAATTCGATGCCAAGGAAATATGAGAGATTTCCCAAGTCTGACATTTCAAACTCTTCACTCAGGTTACGTTTGAAATCTTCGATCTCCTTCTTGCAACTTCCTGTTATCAACAGATCATCGACATAGAGACATAGTATAAGCAATTCGCCATTGCTTCTTCTTACATATACTCCATGCTCAGTTGTGCACTTCACAAATTCCTTCTCCCTTAAGAAGCTGTCGATTTTCTTATTCCAAGCTCTTGGAGCTTGCTTAAGTCCATACAGGGCTTTATGCAGCCTGTACACCTTTCTCTCTTTGCCTTGTTTCACAAACCCAACTGGTTGTGCAACATAAACTTCTTCGTCTAAGGGGCCATTCAGGAATGCACACTTCACGTCCATCTGACATGTGTGCCAATTATTCATATTTGCTAGACCAACAACCAACCTGATTGTTTCGATCCTAGCAACTGGTGCAAAGACTTCGTCATAATCAATTCCTTCCTTCTGAAGAAATCCTTTCGCTACGAGTCTTGCTTTGTGTCGAACTACTTCACCTTTTGGATTCAACTTTACTTTGTAAACCCACTTCACATCAATTGCCTTCTTGCCTTCAGGCAATTCGACAAGTGACCATGTGTTGTTGACTTCGATGGACTTTAACTCTTCATTCATTGCTTTCACCCACTTCGAATCTTTCAATGCCTCAGCTGCATTGACAGGTTCGACATCTGCATAGAAAGCATAGTGTACCAGTTCACCTTCTTCATCGACAACATCATCTGATGTAATTACACATTCTTGCAACCTTGCAGGCATGTGTCTTGTTCGTCGAGGTCTGCTTGAACCTGCTTCATCTGCAACTGGTTCCTGTCGAACTTCTCTTTCGACTTCAGTGGCTGGTTCTTCACAAGAGATTCTCACTGAATCCTTCTTGGCATTCTCAGTCCAATCCCATTCTTTAAGCTCATCTATAATCACATCCCTGCTGATCACTACCTGCTTATTCACTGGGTCGAACAACTTGTATCCACCTGTCGAATGATATCCCACTAGGATCATTTGACTTGACTTGTCATCTAACTTTCGTCTCAACTGATCTGGCACATGCCTATGTGCAATCGATCCAAAGACCTTAAGATGACTTAAGCTTGGCTTCACACCAGACCAACATTCTTCTGGCGTAATCCCCTTTAGCTTCTTCGTCGGACACCTGTTCAGAAGATATGTCGAAGTCGAAACAGCTTCTCCCCATAATTCTTTAGGAAGATGTTTGCCCTTCAACATACTTCGAACCATGTTCATGATGGTTCGATTCTTCCTTTCTGCAATTCCATTCTGCTGTGGAGTATAGGGTGGCACCACCTCATGCACAATCCCTTCTTTCTCACATAGTCTGTCGAAATCTTTCGACACATATTCTCCACCACCATCAGTTCTCAAAACCTTGAGCTTACGACCACTTTGTCTTTCGACCATAGATTTGAACTTGGCAAATACCTCAATCACTTCACTTTTCTTCTTGATCAGGTAAGTCCACAGTTTTTGACTGAAATCATCTATGAATGTGACAAAGTATTTGTTACCTCCCATAGAATCGACCTGGATTGGACCACATACATCAGAGTACACAACATCAAGAATTCCCTTTGACCTGCTTCCTGCATCCTTACTGAAGCAATTCTTGTGTTGCTTTGCCTGCACACATTCCTCACAAACTTCATCTGGAATGTTAATTTCTGGCAAACCTGAAACCATGTTCTTTCTCTTCAGATCTCTGATGTCTTTGAAGTTGAGATGCCCAAGCCTATAATGCCATATCCACTCATCTCTGCTAGCTGCAGTTGCAAGACACTTGTGCTCCATCACATTTAGTTCAATCTTGAAGGTTCTATTCTGAGACATTGGAGCCTTCAAGATCAACCTACCACTTGCGTCGACAACTCTCATCACCTTGTCTTCGACCAACACCTTGTAGTTTTTTTCGACCAACTGTCCTATGCTGAGCAAATTGCTCTTCATGCCTGGTATGTACAAAACATTGGAAATTACTGACCTCTTGCCATCCTTCCTCTTAATCAGAACATCACCAATACCTTCAGCTGCTAGGGTATTGTCATTTGCAAACTTCACCGTGTTCTTCGACGAGGGCTTCATGTTGACAAACCAATCTTTCCTCCCAGTCATGTGTGATGAGCATCCTGAGTCCAAGTACCACTGGTCCTTGAGACTCTCATTATCTCTGGTTGTAACCATCAGCATCATACCTTCTTCTTCTTCATGCTTCGCCAGCTTTGCATCATCTTCTTGATTCTTTCTTTCAGGACATTTTGTCGAATAGTGACCATACTGGTGACAATTATAACACTGAATGTGGCTTTTGTCAGGCTTTCGACCACCACCTCTTCCTCTACCTGCAGCACCACCTCTTTGGTTGCCTTGGTTCTGGGTCCTTCTATGGTTCGACCAATTCGCCTCTTGCTGATTTCCTCTGCCTGTCGAATTGTTGTAGCTTCCTCTACCTTTGTCGACCATCTTTTCTTTACCCTTCTTATCTTTCGCTGATTGAGCTTGCAAGGCCACATCATTCTTCGACTTGCCTGCAGCTCTTTCAGCCATTCTTTGTTCATGAGACTCAAGTGTCCCTTGAAGCTCTTCCTTCGTCACCTTCGACAAATCTTTTGATTCTTCTATGGCTACTACCACGTGATCAAACTTTGGAGCCAACGATCTCAAAATCTTTGAGACAACTGCTTTCGTCGCCAACACTTCTCCACACACCTTGATTTGATTCACAAGTCTCGTAACTCTTGTGAAGAAATCTGTTATGCTCTCATTGTCTTCCATCTGAAGCAATTCATACGCCCTTTTGTGAGTTTGTAACCTCACCTCTTTCACCTTCTCTGCGCCTCCAAACGATTTTTCCAGAATCTCCCATGCATCCTTCGCTGTTTCTGCATCACTAACTTTCTCAAAGTTATCTGCATCAACACATTGATGGATTATAAAGAGAGCTTTATAATCTTTCTTCTTCAATTCTTTGAATGCAGCCTTTTCTTGATCCGTCGCACCTTCTTCAAGAGTTGTTATTCCTTCCTTCACAAGATCCCACAAATCTTGATAACAGAAAACAACCTTGATTTGCTTGCACCAATTCTCATAATTATCTTTCTTGAGAATTGGAAGATTTGCTGGAAAATGGCCGTTTGGATGATTCGTAGTCATCGCGTTCTTGCGATTTCTTGCCCTTGAATCTCTTAAACCGGAGCTCTGATACCAGATGTTGGAATCAACCCAAAGACTATGTGAATTCCTTCTATCACGCAGCAATTATACAGAAAGTAGAAGGAGAATAGGGAAGAAGAAGATGAATAGTGTTCTTGCTGCCCACAAACTGTGGGAATTTCTCTCTTCTTATTACTCACTCTGCAACTGCAGAATTCTGTGAGAAATTACAAAGTGTTGTAATTGATACAAAATAATGAGGGAAACTCCCTATTTATAGAATTAGGTTTGCTTGCATCTCAAGACAAAGCCCAAACTATAAAAGCCCAAAATATCAAATCTAATCATATCAAATCAAATCTAATCTAATAAAAGCAAAATCTAAATTCCATCTAAATGAATCTGTCGAAACACTTTCGACAGTTCAGCACAACACTTCGACACATGAATGTTTCGACTTCGACTTCGACTGCTTCCTTCTGCTTCGACTTCGACACACTAAGTTTTCGACACTATGAATTATAATTTAACAATTATATCCCTTTACAAAATCGTCAAAATCAGTGTTCACTCTATTTGTATTTGTCGAATATGTGTGTCACAACAGGATTGCAATTTGTAAGAAATGAAATGTGTGATACTAAATCTCTCATGGTTAAATCATATTATGGCTGATTTATTTATAGATATCATTATTTTCGTTCTAAATTCTTTCATATGAAGTGAATGATATTCAGCTTTACTTGAAAAAATAGTTGGGAGAGGTTCTGAATTATCCTAAACTAAATTTTTGTGACAAAAGGGCTCTGGTTTGAGAGGAGAAACAGAAACTGCATGCTCAAAGGATGCTTTAAATGAAAGCCTGGAAAAGGAGTTACTACTTTTGAAGAACGAAAGAGACTCCTTGCTACAGAAGTTCTCTGAATCATCTGATAAATTGGCAATAGTTTCAAACCAAAAGGAAAATGCTTTGAAAGATTTAAGTACTGAAGTACAGAGAAGGAAAAATCTAGAAGGGGAGGTTAAGCAATTTACTGCAGCTTTTGTCCGTCGTCAGGAATCACTTATTTCATTGCGTAGTGATGTTAAGACCAAAATTGCGAAATGGAGAGCCGAAACACCATCTTTTGGGTGTCACAACTAGATATGTTGTAAACCATGAGAATCTTAATGTGTGTTGCATTGCTCATGTATTATTATTATTATACTACTATTTAGTTACCTACCATTATTCGATTGAATTATGGCCTCATCAACACACAACATATCAGCCTATGTTTCTGATGTTAGTATTATCATACATCTGGTGGAAAAAATGTTTCATGTGTTTGATTGCTATTTCAAACAATTCATATACTGATTTTGAAATACTTTGTTATCTCATATGTTTGTCTTTCAGTTCACTCTCAGTATTTGCGGTGCATCCATTGTACCTGAGAGTACAGGCACTTTCTGAGAACATAACAGAGGAGATCAAGGTTATGTTTAAGAATTTTACTCTCTATCGAATAGCATTTGTAGCTACTTCAAAATGCTAATATTTGAAATGCTATGCATTTACTTTAAACAGCAAGAGATTGAGAAGGCAAAACAACAATTAGATAAGAAGGTAATGATCAAATATTTATATGTATCTTATACATATGTATCATTGAATAACATTCTGTTTCAAAGTCTAAATGCTGGTGTTTTTAACAAACACCATTATAACTTTGATTATAATTTGTTTATTAGAGGGGATGTGCAACTAAGTTTGAGAAGATTGATGATGAACTATTTTCAGTCTAAAAGTCACTTTTCATTTCCTTTAAATTGCAAGGTGAGGGAGGCCTCCTACTTATGAACACTTTTTCAGGCCTTTTCTCATCCAATTTGAGACTCTCAACTGGTGGAATTATTTGGGTGTGTGTGATATCTCATAGAAAATACTTCTAAAATTTAAGGGAAAATTTTATTACAGTTATTATAACATCCATAATGTTGTAGGGAACTGAAGTTTGGGAAGTATAAAACCTACAAGATAATAAGGCCAGTGTCGAAGTCACGAGAATGGTCCTTCGATGTGTTGTTACATAAGTAATGCAAGAGAGAACTAGAAATACATTTATTAGAGAGAAAATTCGGGGAGTCCCTATAATAGAGATGGTAGAATCCCTCCTTAGGTGATATGAACTTGTATGGGAAAGATTTGTAGTAGCAATAAAGAGAGTAGATTAGAGTGAGGATAGTCCAATAGTTAGAGATAAAGGAAGATCAAGAAAAACTATGGGCCAAATCATATAGAGTGATCACCATTTTTATATGCAAACATATTTGTGGGTGACAATTTCCTTATGGTTGGTTAGTTTTATTTGCAGGATGTTGATTATGAAGCTACATTGTCTACTAAACTCTCAATTGCGAAGAAAGTTTTCAATCAAAAGAAAGATTTGATACTTAATTCGACATCCTTTCAGGAGTTCTTTTCTGAGAATGAGGTTTTACTACTGCACATTACGACTGTTTAATATGTTGGCAAGAGATGCTTTATCTTTTCCTCTCCTTTATAATGAATTTCTATAATTGTTTTTTTCTTCATTTTATTTAAAATCCTACACCGACTGAGCTTTGTGAACACATCTGTGTTGGAAATTTATGTGTTCTTGTCTTTTTCCTTTCATACTGGTTATCGTTGAATGTTGGCTTGCGTGTTTGTTTATTTGTCTGTCTTCCTGTCTTTTGACCCAATTTAACCTTATATACAAGGGCCTTGGCAAACAAAGTAAACTGCCGAAATCTGTTTGTTTGTTACATATGACCTTGGAATTGTTTCAGATTGCATGGAAACTATCCAGTTCGGGTCAAGTAGAGTATATAGATTTTGCTGTCTTCAACTTGTTTTCTGAAAATTTAGTTCTCAATAAAGTTCATTGACATCGACTGATCTTTGTACTTGGTCCACCAAGTTGGATAATGCTTGGTGGTACTGGTGGCTGTTAAGTTGGATAATGCTTTTATGAGAAGGTAACATTTATGTTTCATTGGATTTATTCTTAGGAAATGGATACAATTTATAATCTATATCAATAAGATTACACTACTCTTATGGCTATAATTGATCTATCAGATCTCTCTGCCCCCTCTGAAAATGCATGACAATGTGCATCAGTTACAGTGTGAAATGGGTATCTATCTCAGTCAGCACCGTTGGAATAATAAGACACTTTTCTCCATAATCCAACCAATCTATACTTCAACTAATGAAAATGAAAAAAAATAGATTATTATTAATGTTTTATTGCTTTAAATAATTCAAAACAGCGGAGCTTCATTACCAGATATGCTTTACATCCCCTATGTTCTTGGAATAAGGACAGAGGAGCGGACGCTCTTTCTCGAATTCAATCTAAAACTGGAAATAAAAATGCACATTTGGAGGTATGTCCTTTTTTGTTTTTCTCCTATTGTATATTGAGCATAAGCTTTGTGGCACTTGTCACAATTGAGCTGATTTGGTACTAAATGTTATTCCGATTGTTCATGAACATGTTACTTGCTA
Source organism: Lathyrus tuberosus (assembly GCA_022829125.1). Lineage (NCBI taxonomy): Eukaryota > Viridiplantae > Streptophyta > Magnoliopsida > Fabales > Fabaceae > Lathyrus > Lathyrus tuberosus. The sequence goes on along the minus strand of JALAZF010000142.1, from coordinate 13,017,263 downwards.
ATTTTCAGTCATGTCTTAAAAATACCGCAAATCTCATGTCGTGTTCTAAGAGCACAAGTTTCAGCTCCACCAGCTTTTTCAATTTCAAGCAGCCTACCGCCTCCTGTCGCGTACTTGCTAATCCTTCACTCGTCCGTTAAAGCTCACTAGATTGAATGATGCAAGGAAATCCACTCTCGCTTCTGGGACTTCAGACGTACATGTGTCCAACAGATCAACCCATTTTCTTAGAAGTAGGTTATTACCTGCACATGCAGTTCCTAAAGCAGAAGTACGACACCCTGGCCAACAATCTTCACATGTATAAATTTCTCAAACATGAATTTTCTGTCGTTATCTGTCTAATGTTGTTATTTTGATCGTTTTTACGACATTCTTATTATATTTGGTTTGTTTCAGCTTCCATCTGATGTCGAGTCTGTTTTGCTGCAACAAGTATTGAATCTAACACCTGAGCAATTGAGTTCCCTGCCAACAGAGCAGCAACAACAGGTCATCCAACTCCAACAAACGCTTAAGCGATATTAGATGCAACCTGCATAACAAACAGAAACCAAGTCTACCAGCATGTATATTAGCATTTGATGTTAGATTAGGTTCCAAAAATGATATTCTTTTTAATGGTATTTAACTTTATTATATGATTTTTTTAGTTACATGTGGAAACATTTGTTGCTGAGATGAGGAGCTCTAAATGAGCGTGTACGAAATCATTAGAAGAGATATACTTTCATTAAAATTTTGTTTATATTGTGTGTTTGTGTGTTGTAGATTGAGCATCTTTGGTGTTTATCTGAATTGGTAATGTTATGTTTGAATATACGTAGTAGTCTTTCTATTGCTGGGAATACTTAAAAGTTAGACAATACTGGGAGACTGGTAGTTCTATGTTTCTAATTAATTATTGGTTAAATTTTGCTAAATAAAAATAAGTTTTATTCATGCAATGTATATTACAATGTTATACTGGTAGTTCCATTTCAATTTATTCATGCAATGTATATTATAATGTTATAATGGTAGTTCCATTCCAATTTATTCATGCAATGTATATTATAATGTTCTTAATGATTGATTATCATATCCATTTAAATATATTTAATATTATATTAGTTATTAATGGTATTTATTTTTAAATTTACATATCTATTTAAATATATTTAATATCATATTAGATAAATTTCTCCGTGCGGATATACATCTATGCTAGATCATTACTATAGTCAAATAACTATTTTTGTGACGATTACCCTTTATATTTTTTTTTAATTCAAACTTTATCAATTTTTTTAATATATATGTACAGATGTATTTAAAAAGAGCCACAAATATTTAGATTTTTTATCAAATTATTTAAGATATAAATCAACTTACCCGTGCGGACGCACGGGTCTTCTACTAGTTTTCTTTTTACAATAGTCCAATGCACAGGATGACGTTACATTATGTGTGGTTGAAATATATAAACACTTATATTGCTTTTAAGGTAGACAATGTGGGACTTTATTCCATTGTCAATCTCCACTAAATTACAACATCAGAAACTGTAATTGGTGTTAGCTGAATGTGGCTTCTTCTACTTGCACCTGCTTTTTATTCATGGAACATTAGGAAAGAGATAAGTTAGGAAGTTAAAAGATAGTTTAGAGAAGGATGCACAAAATTGTGCTTGGTTGCAAAAATTCTTGTAGTCGAAAAGGTACGGATGCAGGGCATGTGAATTTTGAAGAACTTCTTAATGTACACCAATACTATGTGTCCAATGCGTTATGGTAGATAGAATAACTTTTCAGTGGCAAATTGTTAATATTAATTTGTTAGAAAAAGATGGGTTTGTTAGTAGTAAGAGTTGAGTTTTGAGCCTCGTCCATATTTGGTGTCCAACCTTAACTTATACCACTGACTACTCCTTGACATGGCTATGGATTTTTGTGCATTGTTAGGGAGGTAAGGATTTTGGCATCTAGTCAAAAGAATGTGTATATTATATATAATCTATCTTTTTGTATACTTGAAACCTTGTTGGTTGCATCCTGTGACTATATGGAGTGGAGAATCTATTTAAACGCTATTGATAAGTTTATAATATTAATAAGTACTCTATAGCATCAATTCCTATTTTGGCTAGGAGATAGAAAACAAATTCACGTTAAACTGTTAGTAAATATTACGGTTGAAAAAGACAGGCCACATCAATGTCATGCCACCTTATGACCGGGGTAATTTAGTTGGAAGAACGATGAATGCAGGTTGTGCAAATATTTTATGTACAAATATTGTTTATTTATATGAACTAATGATGTTAGTTAAAATATTAACAATAAATTCCCTCTCTTACACTAAAAGAGAACACAATTTTAAAGGAAACGATATCTATCTATATATATATATAGGAGCAGGATACTCAAATGCATTTCCACCTCCTTCCAACTACAAAAATATTTGTAACCAAACACAGTTTTGTGCATCCTTCTCTAAACTATCTTTAAACTTCCTAACTTATCTCTTTTTTAATGTTCCATGAATAAAAATCAGGTTCAGGTAGAAGAAGGCACCTTCAGCTAACACCAGTTTCAGTTTCTGATGTTATAATTGAGTGGAGATTGGCAATAGAATAAAGTCCCACATTGTCTACCTTAAAAATAACATGAGTGTTTATATTGTTCAAACACACACAAGATAATGTCATCTTGTGCATTGGACTGTTGTAGAAATACAATTGACTTAGGTCTGGCCCAAAAATCTTGTTTTGAAATATTTTAAATTTTTAATTAATTCAATTAATATTGCTAGTTACAGTAGTATCGTGCCATGTAATTAATTAATTAATTAATATTATTAATTGCAATATTGTGTTATGTCATTAATTAATATGAGGTGGAAATAAAATAGGACAGCTTGGATCTGCCATGTCATTAGTACATATGCCACATCATCAAAAATTATTTTTAAATTGGTTAGGGGACTAAAATTCAAAATAAAACTTGAAAAGAGAATTAAAAACGTGATTTTTAAAATAGAAGAATCAAAATTAAAAAAACAAAATAGGAGAACCAAAGTTGCATTTAAGTCAACAGTGTTTTAGCGTCGGCCAACTATATAAATTTTATTAATTTATAAATTTAATTTTATGAATTTAGTTTTAGTTTTGTTTTATTGTTTTATTTGTTTTTCTTTATTTATGATTTTAGTTCTATTTGGTTAAAAAAATATTGGTTTTTATTTAGTTTTATTTTTATATTATTTTGTTTTATTAACTTAAAAGAATAAAAAAAGAGGCAGCCTAAAAATGTGTGGGGAAAATAAGTTTTTTTCACCAACAATTAATGTAACTTCGGCCTAAGCCACCTCTATTTTAAAAAAAAAATCGATAATTATTTATAATAAAAAAAAATGATGCAAATGAAATTTGTGGGGGATATTAAAAAAAAATTGCACCAATATTAGCGTTGCATAAGATCACCGCTAACATAAAGAAAATATAAAATATAAAATAATAATTTAATAAAAAAATATAAATATATACTAAAAAAATCAATAATTACTTGTTACACTTAAAAAATAGGGCAAATGAATTTGTTGAAGGAAATTGAAATTTTTTGCACTAACTTTAGCATTAGTTTATATCGCTGTTATAAAAAAAATTAATAAATAAATAAAGGTTTAAATAGTATTTTTGTTTTTGTAAGTTGGCGAGTTTTTGGTTTTTTTCTCTGAATCTTTTTTTTTTTCAGTTTTAGTCTCTATATTTCACATTCGTGTTCGTTGTAGTCCTTAAAACCAAAATCTGCGGGAAAATTTAAAGGTTTCCTGCAGATTTTCCTGCGGATTTTGGTTTTAAGGACTAAAACGAACACGAATGTGAAATATAGGGACTAAAACCGAAAAAAAAAATTCAGGAACGAAAACCAAAAACTCGTCAACTTACACGGACAAAAACATTATTTAAGCCATAAATAAATAAATAGATATTAATAAATTACACACTTTATGAGTTAGTGTCGGTCAAGACTGCCGCTAAAATTTCTAATTACTAAATATAATATGGGAAATGCTAATTTGTGCCCCAAGGGCACATGTTAAAAAACCATAAATAGAAATTTTGTATCGAAAAAAATAATAAAATCATTAATTATAATTTTGTATTAATTTTAATATACAATTTTCAATAAATTTTTACTATATTTAACTCTTAACTTGTGCCCTTACAGCATAAGTTAGCATTACCCATATAATATAAATCAAAATCACAGTTAGTGTTAATAGTTGCAGACGCTAATATTAAAGATAAAATAGAAAAATAAAAAAACATGATTTAACTTGTTAGCGTCCTCTTCTTGAAACATATAAACGACGTTATACGTAATTTTCTTGTAGTGTATCAGGTCAAGTAACTTGTAGTGTATCAGATCAAGTAAGAGAACTGATTGTGTGATTCTTGCAGGAGTGAACCCTTTATTTATAGAACAATTGGCCTCTATATGTTATGTGTTATTGTTATTGAGGTGAACTATAATGGACAAGTATGAGTTTATTGGCGTGATTGATTCCGAGATAAGTGGAGGCACTTTATCGATTTGAATATACTTCATATATGTTAGAGCGAGGTGGCTACCTCAATAATTCTATATGACTGATTAAGATGTATGCTTGCTGAGGCACGTTTGGCAATGTTCAGCTAAAGGTCATGGAGGCTGAAAAGAGGCTTAAAGAGATACAATCAGACATTGAAACACAGGGTTATTCTAACCTGCTGCAGCAGAAAGAAAGGATGGCTCAAACTGATTTGGATATTGCTCTTAACCTGGAAGAGATATATTGGAAAGAAAAAGCTAACATTTCTTGGAACCTTCACGGCGACAGGAATACGAAATTTTTCCACACATATGCCAAGATAAAAAACAAAACCAAGCTGATTTCTTCTCTTGTTATTGATGACAAAGTTGTGGTGGAGCAGGAGACTATTGAATGTCATGTGGAACAACACTTCAAGACCTTATTTAATCAACAATCTCACTCACTTTGTAATGGTTTGATTGAGGAAACTATTCCCTCTCTGATGACAGATTCCACTAACAGTCTGCTAGTTTTGATTCCTTCCGAAGAGGAGATCCGTCATGCCGTTTTTAATATGAATACTCATTCTGCTCCTGGACCGGATGGTTTCGGTGCTTTCTTCTACCAAACGTATTGGGATATCATAAAGGTGGATGTTGTTAATGCCGTCACTCAATTCTTTACTCATGGTTGGATCATGCCGCACTATAATTCTAATACTCTCATTCTTATCCCCAAGTGTAAGGAGGCTGACAATGTCAATCATTTCAGGCCTATCGCCCTTGCTAACTTCAAATTCAAAATCATCACCAAAATTCTAGCTGACAGACTGGCTTCTATTCTTCCAACCCTTGTCTCTCCGGAGCAGTGCGGTTTTGTCAACGGGAGGAAAATCAAGGACTGCATCTGCCTGGCTTCTGAGGCGATGAATCTGTTGAACCAGAGAAGTTATTGGGGAAATATTGCTCTTAAAATTGACATTTCAAAAGCTTTTGATTCTTTAAATTGGGATTTTTTGCTTAAAGTTCTTGCTGCCTTTGGTTTTTGTGACAAGTTTTGTAGCTGGATCAGAACCATCCTCGAGTCTGCCTATCTCTCTATTGGCTTAAACGGTAAACAAATTGGTTTCTTCAATTGTTCTAATGGCGTGCGACAGGGCGACCCGCTATCCCCTCTCCTTTTTGTGCTAGCTGAGGAGGTCCTTAGCCGGGGGCTTGCGAAGCTTGTTAAGGATAATCTTCTATCCCCTTTGACTAACACCAGACACTCGGTTGCTCCTTCGCACACGCTCTACGCGGACGACATTTTGATTTTCTGTAAAGCTGATCCTAAATCTATTAGTGCTGTTTCTAATCTCTTGTCTCGTTATGCTAGTATCTCGGGGAAGAATTGCAATGCTTCTAAATCCTTGATTTTTGCTGGTGCAATGGATCGGTCGAGGCATAAATACATTGCGTACCTGCTGGGTTTCTCCATGGCCTACACACCTTTCCTTTACCTTGGTGCTCCTCTCTTCTCTGGCAGACCCAAGAATGTTCATTTCCAATTTATTGCTGACAGAATCAGGCTCAAACTAGCAGCTTGGAAAGCGAGTCTCCTTTCCATGGCGGGAAGAATTCAATTGGTGAAATCGGTTATTCATGGTATGTTAATGCACACTCTCACTATTTATAACTGGCCTAGGGGTTTAATCAATAGCATTGAGGCTTGGATGGGTAACTTCATTTGGAGCGGCGATTTGGATAAAAGAAAAATCATCACAGTGGCTTGGAAAAAGTGTTGCAATTCTTTCAAAGATGGCGGTCTCGGAATTAGGTCCTTGTGCACTCTTAATGATGCGGCTAATCTTTCTCTTTGTTGGGATTTAGTTCAAAGAAAATCCAGTTGGGCGTCTATTCTTGCTGACAGAGTTTTAAGAGGCAATAGATGCATCTCTCATCATATTCGGTCTTCGATTTGGAGCAGTGTTAAATCTGATTTTTCAACGGTTATGGATAACTCTAGATGGATTCTCGGCGATGGTAAAAACATTAACTTCTGGCTGGACTGTTGGCAGGATTATCCTCTTGTCGACATTTTTAATATTCCCTCTAAATATCATCAGTACTTGACTTTTAAAGTATCGGATTACATCCTTGATAACTCTTGGTCTCTTCCCCAAAACTTGCTGAACGCCATCCCTTCGATTCACTCCCAGGTTTCGGGCTGCTATATTCCCTCTAATAAGGTTGCAAACAGTTTGATTTGGACCGACACTGACAACGGTGAATTTAATCTAAAGCAGGCTTATAATTTCTTGAAGAATTCCACTCCTACTGCAGACTGTTTTCAGGTTCTTTGGCATCCTTTAATCCCTCCCTCGAAATCCTTGATTTTGTGGCGGTTTTTGCATAACAAATTGCCGACGGATGATAACTGGTTGATCAGAGGTTTTTCGTTCCCTTCGAGGTGTTCCCTTTGTAGCATTCAAACTGAATCTTCTTCTCATCTATTTTTTGAGTGTATTTATGTGACTAATATTTGGATTTGGTTCAAAGAGATTTTCAACATCCATGGCCAGCTTCGGTGTTTTCAGGATTGCTTACGGGCCGCCAAGCCTGGCTGGTCGGAGCAGCTTCTTGTTACTTTCAAGGCTGCCTTGGTGAGCTTATTTGCTGAAATTTGGAAAGCTCGTAATTTGATGAGATTTGATGATAAAGTTACGCACTGGAAACACTGTGTTAAAAACATAGCTGCTGCTGCTACTTTTGCCGGTAATCACACAACCAAGCGGTCTAACTCGAAGATGGACAACTTCTGCATTCTAAAAAAGTTACACATTTCTATCCATCCTTCAGTTATCAAGAAAACTGTGGAGGTCCTTTGGCTGCCCCCGCGCCGTGATTGGATCAAGTGTAACACGGACGGTTTTGCCGTTGGGGTTCCGTCTTTGTGCTCTTGTGGTGGTATTTTTCGGAATGATCAGTCTGATCATATGGGCAGCTTTGCAATTTTCCTGGATTCCGGTAATGCTCTGTTTGCTGAATTTATGGCAGCCATTATTGCCATTGAGTACGCCGTCAAGCATAATTGGAAAAACCTATGGTTAGAGTCAGATTCCACCAATGTGGTGAATGCTTTTACTAATTTTAACATTGTCCCTTGGAGGATTAGAGCTAGATGGTTGGATTGTGTTAATTCAACTCTTAACATGAATTTTTTGGTCTCTCATATCTTTAGAGAAGCCAACGGTTGTGCGGATTCGTTAGCCGCCGTCGGTTTCAATTCTAGAACTACTAATTGGTTTAACTTTGTGCATAGTGACATTACCAATGATTTTTTGTTAGACAAGCATGGCATCCCAAGACATAGACTCATTTCTTAAGGGGTTTTGGTTTGGTCCCCCCCTTGTGTTGCCTTTTTTGTCTATATATTATATGGGTTCTCTTTTTGTCTAAAAAAAAAAAAAAAAAATGTATGCTTGCTTACCGAAATAACATTGATAATAAGTTACTACAATGTGTCATTTTGTAATAAACACCTCAAATAATATGGTTTGATTTTCTCAATTGGATCAGTTATGCACTTCAAATTTTAATTTTTTTTAGTAAATATTTTATATTATGTTTGAATTTTGATGTCTAAGCTCATACAATTATATATATATATATATATATATATATATATATATATATATATATATATATATATATATATATATATATATATATATATAATTGTATAAGTTTAAACGTACATAACATAAAACATAAAATAAAAGGCTAATATTAGACTAATGCTAATTTATCAATTAAAAAAAGCTAATGGTAAGTTGTAAGTTGTTCTCTATACACAAGTTAAAGAACTAAATATAAAGTATTCATTTTAAAAATCGTTTATTTAACTTTAAAAAATTTATAATATTATACTATTTAATCATTAACTTCTACTTTTAAATATTTGACTTGTGCTTATAAGTTACTATTGTGAAAAGAATAATGCTACATTTAAGTGTGTATAGTTAGGATGTCATTGACGAGACTATTAAGAAAATTTTCTTTCCCTTTCGATCATTGTTCACTATTTTGGATCATAAAAATGGGAAAGCTGTGAAGTTGTAATCCAAAAATGGGAAAGCTGTGGGGAACGAATTTCAGATCGGGTTTGCCTGTCCATATGGATTGAATATTGAATAAATCGGGTCTATGTGTTTTTTTTAGGATGTTTTTTATATGTGCATATCATTTCTTTGAAAATTTGAAATTGTCTTTTAAGTGACCGAAGATGTATTTTCGGACGCACTCAAAATCACGCAAATCTTCTCCTTAGATTTAACAAAAATATAGTTTTGAAATGCATTTTTGTATATTGTTTGAGTGTATTTAGATATGCATCTCCGAAATATCCTTTGAACTCATTTATTTAGTTTGTTATTCACACAAATGTTTTAAGTACCAAGCTAGTGATATTTTTGGAGATGTATCTCTGAAAAATGCTCAGCGAAAAAGTTGATAAAACACCACCTTACATGATTTTATTCTTCATGCTAAAACAAGTAACCATTTCAAAACCCTTGAAAAAATTTCTCTCATTCTCAATCAAATTTTCAACACCAAAACATCATTCTTATATTTCATCACTTCAAAGGGAGCAAAACATCATTTTTGTATTTCATCACTTCAAACGAAGCAAAACAAGATGGAATTGCAGGTAAAGATCATTCATTTCATCCTTCATTCCTTACATTAATCTTACTTTTGAGCTGAGTCCAGAGATGCATTTTCGGAAGAAGTTTGGTGTAGTCCGGATGCGCATCTCCAAACTGTCCTTATAGTTTTTGTTTTCACACTGTTTTCTATTATTGATGGTAATAGATATGGTGAACCTGGATATGTTTCTCAAATTTATTGTGAGTGTGGATGTTAAAACGGTCGAAATGAAGCATGATGTTAAATCAAATGAAGTGAATGATGGTGTTCAATCGGATGAAGCGATGATGATGTTCAACCGGGTGCTCGACCAGCCAGTGTAAAGGTAGATGTGCGTACACAATTTACAAATAAAGAAGTGTTTTTTGTTCATGAGCATATGATACAATGGGTCTGTGGGGAGGTTTGAAAATTGGGGTTTTGCGTTGTAATAGGAAGGTCCGATAATGGTTCCAATAGAAGACGAGCATTTGTAACAATGGTATGTGAAAAAAGTGGCACGTACCAACCAAAGATTAGGAAGTTGAAACGAGATGTCACTGGATGGAGGAAATGTGAATGTATGTTTAAATTTCGCAGATACCGTATGACAGAAAATACCTCTAAATATTTCAAATATCAAGAAAATATACAACGTGTGTGCTCGAGACAATAAGGCGGTAAGATGACCAAGATCTAAGATGCAACAACTATTAAAGCTTTTGGAAGATGGGGATTATGTTTCGAGGTGCAGAGTATGTGAGGATAAAGTCATTTTTCGAGATATATTTTGGAGTCATCCTGATTCCGTGAAGTTGTTCAACACCTTTCCTTTTGTGCTCATGATTGACTCAACATACAAAATAAACAAGTATAGACTTCCACTCTTAGAAATTGTTGTTGTTACTTCTACAGAGATAACTTATTCAGTCGGTTTTGCATTTTTGGAATCCAAAAAATAGGACAACGTTACATGGGCTTTGGAAATGTTCAAGAGTATGTTGAAGGACCAGAAAAACATGCCACAAGTCATAATCACCTATCACAACACTCCACTGATGAATTCGATTGCAACAGTGTTTCCTACATCATCCGTATTACTTTGTAAGTATCACATAACCTAAAATGTGAGAAGTTGAGTAAAACCTACGGTTAGCATGAAACAAGTCAAAGGTGATGATGGTAAAATTTCAAAAACTTGTAGTGGTGGTGGAAAAGATAATGGATGCATGAAATGGTATAATGGATTCTTCCACGAAATAATTATATGTCGATTTTGTTCTGCATTTTAGAAGTGTGTGTGCGATACATCCAGATTTGTTGAAATGTGTTGAGGGTACGATTTTGGATCAGGTTAAAGAGAAGATTGTGTATGCATAGACCGGTCATGTTTGACACTTTAGAAATACAACAACTAACACAGTAGAATATGCACATGCTAGACTGAAGAATTGGTTGGGAAACAGTAAAGGTGATATTGGTCGAGATTGGGATGTCGTGAACCAAATGCTCTGAAACCAACATAATGAGATACAAACATCTTTTGGCCGGATCATTACTGTATTATAACACTAATTCAAAAACAACATTATTTACTCATAGTTGGTTGGAAACGTATCTCGGGCGGCATTGAATTTTATTTTTCACGAAGCCAAGCGAGCGGATAATACAAGTTCTGATACCTCAAAGTGTGGATGTACACTTCGCAAGACTTTTGGTCTTCCATGTACTTGTTTAATTTCAAAGAAGACGAAGCTTGAAAAACTAATATGTATGGACGAAGTTTTCACTCACTGGGCAAGGCTCTGTTTTCACGGTGATGGTGCGCCGAAGGATGATAAATCAAACATATCTATCATGACCGAGTGGAAGGTGATCCAAGAGAGATTCATGAAAGGTGGTGACATCTTGAAATTGAACATAAAAGGACAACTTATGAAGATTTCATATCCAGAAACAATGTATTTGAAACCACTGTCAGGACCAGTTAAAATAAAAGGTGCCCCTAAAAAGGTAAAATTGACTCAAAGTGACAACTCTGCGAGACGGCCTCTTTCATATTTTGAACATGTTGACTCACATTTTCTAGATTCTCTGTCTCCAAAATCCCAAAAAAATGTTTTCAAGGTTGCTCGCATTAGCAAACCATCTCATCCACCGTCGTTACCAAAAATAAAATTCATTCAAGAGATGCCACTTGCTATGCACTAATACATCGAGCGGATTGTAACTGTTCGGTGTGACGGCAATTGTGGGTTCAAAGCTATTTTAGGTTCACTTTGTAAAGGAGATAAGGACCACTAATTTGTTTTTCATCATCTTATACAAGAGATTACAACACATAAGGAATCATACACAAATCTATACATGAACAAAGCAAATTACAATACAATTCTCAATGCTCTTATTCCCTGTCTTAGTGCTCTGGATCTGTTTGAAAAATGGACGTGCTTTCCAGAAATGGGACATCTTATAGCAAGTGCTTATGATAAGGTGTGAATTGACTCAACATGATATGGTTTCTCGGAAACATTCTTTCCGCTTCTGACTAAGCCACCTCATAATCCATCTGAACGCATCATGTGTATTGGTTGGTTATCAAAACAACAACATTTTGTTCAGGTTTATTTGAAAACGGGATGTCCTATACCAAAGACATCACCGGAGTGGATGGCACATTTCACACAAGACGTTGAAACATGGTCAGATCACTTTGTTTAAATGATGGAAGAGTTCACCAAGTTGAGCGACATTGAAAGGAGGAAAATAATCAAAGATCAAAGAATAAACCACCAATAGATTTAGGCAGTAACATATGTTTTAATGCATTGTAGTTGTAATCTAACAATGTAACACATTTTTTTGTATGTAACGCATTGCATAATGTTATAAAATTGAATGGTATTTTTTGGGCAATTTTTGTGTTTTGAAATTCTGCTCTGCATAATCAATTGGTTGTGTTCTGCATAATTTTTGGGTGGATCCATAGATGCATCTCCAAAACACCTTTTTACTCATTAAAAAACAAAACATGGTACAATCCAGAGATGCATCTCTGAAGCGATCCTTATTTTTTGGAAAAAAAAAAGAATCTGGAGATGCATCTCCGAAACATTTCATGCATATATGATCATGTTTGTAAGGTCCTAAGTGCTCTACAACTTCTATAAATAGGGTCTTTCATTCCATTTTCTTTACACAAACAAGAATGACTACATATCCTCATCTTGCATTTGTGTATTTCAATGGTGCAAAACCCCCCACTTCAATTTTGGATCTGTGAAGACATGCTTCTCGTCGATCTGAAAACCAAACTAAATACTTGTGAGTACAACTTTTCGTTAGATGTATTATGTATGATGTCAGAACTACGATATTTTAGCATTTATGTACATTGGATGGTATCCTCTGAGTCTAGTTGTGCATTTTAGCATTAGGAAGCTTAACAAATGTTGGAAAAGACGTAGAAAAGGTTTATGCATCAAAGAAAAGGTTTCATGCATCAAAGAATATGTTTCATGCATCAAAAATTGATTTTCATGCGAAAAACAGCTAGGTGTAGGCAAATTTAAACTCATTTTTGGTTTTTCTTCACATCTTTTTGTGTTTTTGTATCTGTTTATCTCATTTGGGTTTGTGGGAAATCATTTATCCTTCAAATATCTTCACTTCTCGTTCACACATTCCATCGAACACTTGTCGTGTGAATTCTATTTGAACAAATCTCTATGGAACCTAAGCTTGCAAGAACCAAGGGTAGGTCTAAAGGTAAGGGTAAGGCTACTACATCAGCTACAGTTCCAGAAACTCCATTTTCATTGGTTTCAACTCGGTGTGTTAAGAAATTTGAAGAAAAACACCAACACTGACTTGTTGTAAAACAATATGTTTGGAAACTGAAATTCTGGTATCAGACGTGTGATGTTAAGGTGCGATGTCACAACAACACACTCTGCACAATGGATAGCAATAACAGTAACAAAGAAACACACAGAATTGTTCACCCAGTTTGGTCTAACTACCTACGTCTGGGGGCTACCAAGCCAGGGATGAAATTCACTACTTGTAGAATTAATTTACAGACTCAACAACCCAGTTGACAATCTCCTAAACTTAATCTCTACTGGTGACTTTCTACCTAAGAACCCACTTAGATATGAGAACACTACTCAATCCCTAAAACACTTCAAAGATTACACACTTTGAATACCACTACTTGATTCTGCTTCACAGCTTTGATCAAGAACAACTCAAAATCACTATGCCAATTCACTCTCGAATGGCTTACAAAACATGCACGAAGACACAACACGACTCTCAGTCTTTGGCTCACTTTCCTCGTCACTTTTCTCTAGTACTGGTGCGCTTTATATAGCTCCTTGAATTGGTCTTGGACCTGCTACAATATCTCCTAGATTTGTTATTTAAAACTTCAACCTTTTAAATCTCCTACAAATCTGCACCAGATCTCCTATGCAGCAGAAAATATCTATCCCAAGATATTCGCATCCAATGAGACAGCTTGCTCTCCACAATTCCAGCTAACACGCAACCCTAACAACATCACAACCTGATGTTATTAATTCTGCAGATCTAATGTCACAACATCGCCTATGTGACATCAGACATCCAGCTTCAGCAATTAATTACTTAACACAGCCCAGTGTTAAGACTTCAATGTTGCAACATCAGCACCTTGACATCAACATTGAACATACCTTGTTTTACCAAAATTCCAGCCAACCCAAGAACTAACAATCTCCCCCTTTGGCTAATTTTGGCTAAAATAATCTCTGCACTCTGCATCTTCAGAGACTTTTAGCAGCGGAAAAACTTTAATCAATAATCTTGAAACACCAAGCAGCAGCATCAGCAACATCTTCAATTCACCAAACTCTGCTGCTCACATAAAAACTTCAGCCTAATCAATTCAGCATCCTTTGCTTTACACAAACTCTGCTGCAGTACCTTAGCAGCATCTTCAATTTGCTTCAACTACAATCTTTAAATAGCTGCCAAATTTCATTATTAGCAGCAATGAGCACTCCCCCTTAATGCAACAACCAGCATAGCAGCTGTCAATTACTCCCCCTTAATCTCTGCATATTGTACTTTAGCTACTTTTGGCTACTTCTCCCCCTTTTTAGCCACAATTTGACAACCTTCACCTGGCAGTTGACTAAACATTTTCAGAAAAACTCCAACTGCCCACAACCCCTTTCTAGCAGATTTAGTCTTCATAAATGCAGATTCCCATTATGCTTCTTAACCTTTCAAATTGGTTTGCATCTAAGGCTTTAGTGAATATGTCAGCCAGCTGGTTATCTGTGGCTACATGCTCCAAGGTAACAATTTTGTCTTCAACCAGATCCCTTATGAAGTGATGCCTTATGTCTATGTGCTTTGTCCTACTATGCTGTATAGGATTTTTAGATATATTAATTGCACTCAGATTATTGCAGTATAGTGTCATAACATCTTGTTTGATATTGTATTCACTCAACATCTGCTTCATCCAAACCAGCTGAGAGCAACTACTTCCTGGTGCTATATACTCCGCTTCTGCAGTTGAGAGAGATACACAATTCTGCTTCTTGCTGAACCAGGAAATCAGATTGTTCCCTAGAAAGAAACACCCTCCTGAAGTGCTTTTTCTATCATCTGCACTTCCAGCCCAATTAGCATCACAGTATCCTTTTAAATCAGTCCCAGAATCATGGCTATATAGCATCCTATAGTCACTTGTGCCATTCACATATTTCAAAATCCTCTTCACTTGATTCAAGTGACTCACCTTAGGATCAGATTGATATCTGGCACACACTCCAACAACAAAGAAAATGTCAGGTCTGCTTGCTGTGAGATACAGTAGACTCCCAATCATACTTCTGTACACGCTGTGGTCCACACTCACTCCATTCTCATCCTTGGATAGCTTCAAATGGGTGGGAGCTGGTGTCCTTTTGTGATTGGCATTATCCAGACCAAATTTCTTTACTATGCTCTTAGCATATTTGCTTTGAGAAATAAAGATAGAATTCTCCATTTGTCTGACTTGTAATCCAAGAAAGTAGCTAAGTTCTCCAACCAAACTCATTTTAAATTCTGATTGCATTTGTTGAACAAACTGTTTCACCATAGCCTCTGACATCCCCCCAAATACAATGTCATCCACATAAATTTGGGCTACCATTAATTTTCCGCCTTCTTCCTTGACAAACAAAGTTTTGTCAATCCCTCCTTTTCTATAACCATTTGCTACTAAGAATTCTGTCAGCCTCTCATACCAGGCCCTTGGAGCTTGTTTCAAGCCATACAACGCTTTCCTCAGTTTGAACACATGATTGGGGAAGTTTGGATCAGTGAATCCTTTAAGTTGATCTACATAGACTTCTTTATTCAGATAGCCATTCAGAAAAGCGCTCTTCACGTCCATTTGGAACAGCTTGAATCTTAGGTTACAAGCCATACCCAATAGTAGTCTGATGGGTTCTAATCTAGACACAGGAGCAAACGTCTCATCAAAGTCAACTCCCTCAACTTGAGTATAACCTTGTGCAACAAGTCTCGCTTTTTTTATTGTAACCACTCCAAGCTCGCCAGACTTGTTTTTGTAGATCCACTTCGTTCCAATAACATTCACCCCTTCTGGTCTTGGCACAAGATCCCAGACATCATTTCTTCTGAACTGCTTCAGTTCTTCTTGCATAGCATTTATCCAAAACTCATCTGTCAGAGCTTCCTTGACGTTCTTTGGCTCAATTTTGGATACAAAGCACGAGCTAGCTATGATTTCTCTTGACCTAGTCCTTACTCCAGAGTTTGGGTTACCTATAATTAGCTCCTTTGGATGATCCTTCTGAATTCTGATAGAAGGATCTTTCTGAGGTTGATCAGGCTCAGTATCAGCAGCACCAGGAGATGGATTTCTTTCTTCAACTTCTACAGAGACTTCATCAGCTGATGTTCCAACATCTTCTATGACATCCTCAACTTCCTGCTTATCTTCATCATCAATCACAACATTGATTGACTCCATCATTACTTTGGTCCTGGAGTTGAAGACTCTATATGCTTTGCTATTGATGGAGTACCCCAAAAATATTCCTTCATCACTTTTGGAATCCAGTTTCCTTCTCTGCTCTCTATCTGCCAGGATGTAACATCTACTACCAAAAACATGGAAGAACTTAACATTAGGTTTTCTTCCCTTCCATAGTTCATATAGAGTGGATGAAGTGCATCTTCTTAGGGTAACCCTGTTGTGAATGTAGCAGGCAGTGTTCATGGCTTCAGCCCAGAAGTGATAAGGTAGTTTCTTGGCATGAATCATTGCTCTAGCCGACTCTTGTATAGTTCTGTTCTTCCTCTCAACAACTCCATTTTGCTGAGGGGTGATAGGCGATGAAAACTCATGACGTATACCTTCAGCCGAGCAAAATTCTTCAAACTTGCTATTCTCAAACTCTCTTCCATGATGCTTGAGACTCTATGATTTGAGATTAAAGGTCATGCTTTGATGAATAGCCTTTGAAAATCAATGGCTGACCACACTTTGACTTGAGGAACTCCAACCCTAGCTGAGGAGACAGTTACTTGATACTCTTGATTTCAAACCCTACCTTGCAAAAGAAACAAAAGGGAAAGGCATATTTTTTATATTTTGATTAATGTTTAGTGAATTATAAAACATATAAGTAAAAAAAGTATAAAAGATACACAAAGATGTGCTTGATCATCTCTGCAAAGGCAAACCCAAAGATGAGAGGCTTAGAAGACAATCAAGTTTATGATCTTAATGCATTGCAAAGATGTAAATAAGATGGGATCTTAAGGATAAAAATTAGGGTATAACAAATTGTTTAACACGAATGTTGTTAAATGTTAAATGTTAAAATTTTTGGTTGTTTAATGTAACGGTTGTGATAAGTAGTGCGCGACCTAGTTTATAATTACGGTCTTACAACCGTGGTAAAAAGCATTATACTTACTATCGCGGTGAGAATTGGATATCATTTTATTAATTAACTTGAATTGCA